>CM021107.1:230674974-231176144 GCA_007115665.2 Sequoiadendron giganteum | reverse complement strand
TGATGAGGTAAAAATAACCTCATTATAATAAAATTTGGAAAGCTTACTTTTTCTAATTCAATCCTAAGCCTGTGCCAATTTATTAAACTTTAGGAGAAGTAATTACTTAATTTAAGGAAAATTATGCTTTCTTTCTTTCTTTTGATCAATTGAGGAAATTATCCAAAGCAGGTTTAATGGGTTGATTTGAGAATTTTTGTAGGGATTAATAGGTCATCATGCGGTTGTTGCAGAAGTTTAGCCAACACGTGCCTCAAGAGTAATGATGTGAACCCACTCCTAGATGCCCGGATGATGCATCGAAGATTTAGTTTCAGTTCTTTAAAATTTTGTTGTTAAAAACTTTATGGCTCTTCTCGAGCCTTCTACATGTTTTAAAGCTTTAAAGACATCAAGTTAGTTTTAAGTTAAGAATTTTTCAATGGCTATCCATGCCATCCTAAATTTAGGATTTAGTTAAAAAGTTATCTATAAAACTATAATTTCATAAGAAGTGAATAAGACAGAGAGGAAGTATCATTATGTTGTTTACATGGTTTTGTAAATCACTGTTAATATGAGTTATCTAATTTTTGTCTATTGGTAAATGTTGAATTCCAATTATGGCGATTGTTTGTAATAAGAGGATTTGAGAATCTATAGTTTATGTGAGTTAAAGACAAAGTAGTAGCCCATGAGCTGGCCACTCGAGAGGAGTTAGCCTAGATAGATAAGTATTTTATTGTTAAGTTATTTTCTTTGTTAAAGGTAAATTATTGTTCAGTAGGAAATAACAAGTTGTTGAAGAGTTGAGTTATTTGTTCCAGAGCACCATTGTTTTTAATTTGTATAGGCTATCTTCCATAGTTGATAATATTCCTTTATTGTTTAAAAGATGTTTAATTGTCTATTTCCTTAATTTTCTATTTTTGTGATACATTAGTCGTTTAGTTTGCTTGTTTCCATGCTTTATAGTTTAGTCATAATGCTTTCTAAATTAGTTGTCTTATGCTTTTTAATTTAGTGTTCCTGGATTTTCTTTGAATAAGATTATTTTTGAGTTAAGAAGTAATGGCTTTAGAATAGACTTGATTTATGTAGTTTGCAGAAAAACTGAAAATATAAAATGGGTTGTTCAAATAATATCCTTCTGCAAACTGCCTTGGACACTGCCCGGTCGACAATTGACATTCAATTATTCTAAAGTAGTAGGACCTAATGATAGCCTATCACTTTTTGGCATCATTGTCGAGGACTTCTTAAAAATCCTTTTTGCTTAAAGTGTTATTAGGAGACAATTTGAATATAAAGTTTTATGCCAAAAATATCTTAGTCGGCTTTCTTTTCTGCATGGTCCGGAAAAGAGGCCCTCACGGATGTTTTATACCAAAGACTCCCCCAAAATACGTACCTACCATACATAGGGAAGCCCAAGGCTTAGATGACCACACTTCTGAAGAATTATTTGAGCCTACTCCACCTGAGGCTTTCCATTATTTACCTGTCGAGCAATTGACAGAACAACCAGTTATTGAGGAAATTATTTTTGAGGAACATACTCTTTTGAACATCATGGGAGATCATAGAGTTGAACCTAACCACAATCAACCTCAACCTCCTAGAACATTTACCTATCTTATTATGTTGGATGCTGATGATGATACTGTCATATAGAACATTTCTTTAGCTTTCATTCCAAGCTTTTGTGGCTTGCCTTCGGAAGACCCTGACCAATTTCTCTTTGAATTTAAAGTCTTATGCCAAACTTATGATTATAAGAATGACAACCAAAATTTGAAGCTTTTCCCGTCAACTTTGAAGGACTCAACAATACACTGGTTCATGGGATTGGGTTCTGGTAGTATAACATCTTGGGAAGAAATGGAGACTATTTTCTTGCAAAAATACCAGAGTTACTGTAGGGTAAGTGATCGTAAGGAGGAGTTGTTTAAGATAAGGCAAAATGAGGATGAAATTTTGGAGGATTATCTCGATAGGTTCCTCTTCCTCTCCAAAAGATGTGGAGAAACGACCATTAGTGTAGAGATTCTCAAAACAAAATTTTTGAAAGGTCTTGATGATGATGCTCGACAAAACCTTGATTTAATTGCAAAAGGTGACGTATCTCAATTAACTCTTGAAGAAATATGTGAGTTTTGTTGAAATTTCTCCCATACTAGGGGAGGAATCCACAAAACTGATCTTTTTAAAGGGTCTAATGAGATAGGTAAGCTCTGTGAAGAAATAGAAAATCTAAAAATGGATATTCTTGTATAGTTGAATACCACCCTAGATGGTATGCAAACTAAAACCCGCAACCCTGAGACTTTGTCAATTTATTGCCCAAGGTGTCAGAATAAACACCTATTGCGTGAGTGTCCTTTGGATAAAGTCAATGTTTGTCAATTGTGTGAGAAAAATTATCCTACAAACCAGTGCGAGATTTTGTGAGATATTAAGAATACTAAGAAAAAAACCATTTAGGTTGAAGAAGAAATACATGTTTTAAACCAACGTCAAGGAGGTAATTTCCCTTATGGAAAAAATCCTAATCCTACATGGAGACCACAAAATAACTAGGCTCATAATCAATGGACTCCATCTTGGAATTAGTCGCCACCACCTCAACCTAACTGGGGAAATCCTTATTGGGGATCACCTAAGTGGACAAACCACACATGGGGCAATCAACAATGGCCAAATCAACCCCAACAACAATGGTACCAACAAAATGCAGTACCCCAATAGAATTGGGCACAAAATCAGTTCTATACTGAACCAAGGAGGAATCAACAACAAAACTTGTTACCTTTAGCTCAGAACCCTCCTTAAAATGAGCAAGTAAACCAACCTCAGCTTCCAACGCAACCGCTTCCCAATCCTAAAAATAATCGCCAAAATACGCTAGTCTATTGTACCGAACATGAAAATGTTACTGGGCTTAATGTGATATACTTCAAAAATGTGCAATTGCGTTTTGGTTGAACTCTTCAACCACCAACCATTGAAGAAATAGTGGAGGAAACTGAGCCTAAAATTCCAACAAGAGACACGTTGTCTAAGCAGGATATTACTCCTCCAGCCAAAGAGCCTTTTTAAGCGGCAAGGGCTACTGACTTGTCTCAGGGGGAGGAGGGTCAGTTCTTAAGTCAACATAAGGAGGATCCTATTTCAAGAAAGAAAAGGATGGCACCATATCCAGAATGTTTAAATTCCATAACTTCGGGAGATACTCCAAAATTATCTTTGGCTACGGAAACCGCGTTAATTCAGGAGATTAAGTAGTTGCAAATTGAAGTTCCTTTATTGCAAGCAATAAAAGAAATCCCTGAATTAAATAATTATGTATCAAAACACCAGGGAGGAAGCCAAAAATGATAAATACCATTCATATTGATGGCTATTAGCTAATTTTCTGTCTGGAAAGACTATTGCCTTGAAATACAATGATCCTAGAAGTCCACTTATAACTGTTACAGTCAATGAGGTAACAATACCAAATGCACTAGTGGATCTAGGAGTAGCTATTAACGTGATGACCATGGATGTAATGGAAAAATTAGGTTTAATTGATTTACATCCTACAACCACAGTCTTACAAATGGAAAATCAGTCCATAGCCATCCCAAAGGGTGTCATTAAAAATGTCCTTGTCAAATTTGATGGATGGGATTATCCAGTTGACTTCCAAGTGATTCAGTCGTTTACACCTAAGGATAGCTATCCTATAATTATTGGAAGGCCTTGGCTGGCCATGGTTGCTGCTAAGACTTATTGTAGGGAAGGGGGAATGACCATTTTGCATGGCCAGGATAGCAAATGCTTGTTGTTATATCCCCCTACTAAGCCTACTGAACATGAAAAAGTTTGGATTGATGAAGCTAAGGAATTGAATGGTTCAGATAGTTTAGCCTCCCTAGCCATGGTGGTAATTAAATAACATGAGGAAGAACTAGAAGAAGAGTTAGTAAACAAGATATCACACCTTGCTATAACCCCGAATGAGGAAGAAATGATGGATGCTCCAAGGATTTTTGGGCATCCAATTGATATAAGTGGAATGGAGCACAGTTATGATACAATGGGAATGTCATGTCCCTTAGCAAATATGATTCCCAGAACAAGTCATTTCTATGAGGATATCACAAGGTTTCACCAACTGTTACCTCATAGTTGTCCTCTTAATACGTTGTTGTGACCTATGTATACTATGACCTCGGTTCATCCTGGAACAAAATCGATAATGCTATTACTAGGAAAAACCTTGAATATCAATAGCTGGTTGATAGAAACTTGGGAGGATAAGTTGTTTAATGTGTTGGTACAAAGATCCAAAGATTTTTCTTGGGATTATATGGACATGAGGGTAATTCACCCAAGTGTTTGTACTCATCAAATTTACACTGACATCAGTATAAGTCCTATTCGCCAGCCGCAAAGGAGACTCAATCCTCCATTACAAGATTTGGTCAAAATTGAGATTGAGAAACTCCTTCGTGCTGGATTTATTTATCCAATCTTTGATAGTAAATGGGTATCACCTATGGTGGTGGTCCCAAAGAAAAATGGGAAGTGGAGAATCTGTGTAGATTATCGAGAACTCAATAAAGCTACTTATAGAGATTATTTTCCCTTACCATTCATTGATCAGGTCTTGGACAACTTGGTCGGGAGGAAGTATTTCTCCTTTCTCGATGGATTTAGTTGTTATAATTAGATATAGGTTGCTCCAGAAGACCAAGAAAAAACCATGTTTACCTACCCTTGGGGCACATTTTCATATAGAGTGCTTCCTTTTGGACTATGCAACGCTCCAACAACCTTCTAGAGAGTCGTTCTTGCTATATTTTATGCTCTCGTTAATGACTGTGTCGAAGTTTACATGGACAATTTTACAGTCTATGGGTCAACCTATGACAAAGCTCTTTAGAACCTAGATCAAGTTCTGCAAGTTAGTGAGGAAAATAGACTATCCCTTAACCATGATAAATGCTTAATAATGGTGGAGCAAGGAATAGTTTTGGGTCATCATATTTCCTCAGAAGGAATAAAGGTCGACCCTAAGAAAATTCAAGTCATCCAATAGTTGACAATCCCTCAAACTCAGACAGATGTAAGAAGTTTTCTTGGACATGCTGGTTACTATAGAAGGTTCATAGAAGGCTTTAGTAAAATTGCAGCTCCTATGTTCTCTCTTTTACATAAATAAGTAGATTTTTCTTGGACATATGAGTGTGAGCAATCATTTGAAGCAATCAAAGAAAAACTTGTCTCTACTCCCATTTTGAGAATGCCAAACAGGATTATTCCCTTTCATATCTATGTTGATGCTTCTGATGATGCTATCAGTGAAGTTTTGGGACAAGAAGATGAGAATGGGGGTAAGTATGCTATATATTTTATCAACAAAAATCTTACTTCAGTAGAAAAGAATTATACAACAACAGAAAAATAATTCTTGGTTGTTGTTCACACTATCAAGAAATTTCATCATTATATTATGGGGTATAAGGTCACAGTTTATATGGATCACTCAGCTGTGAAGTACCTAATGAACAAACCTATGGTTAATGGTCAAATCATGAGATGGCTATTGCTCCTTCATGATTTTAATACCATGATTTTGGATAAACCAGGGAGATATAATGTGGTAGCCGATTTTTTGTCTCAAATCAAACATGAAGAAGATGATATTACCCCTGTGCAGGATGATTTCCTAGATGAAAACCTGTTTGCAGTTTCTGTAAAATCACCTTGGTTTGTAGATATCGCTAACTATTTGGCTTCATCTGAGATACCTCATGGATTCACATCTAAGCAAAAGAAGCAGCTAATCAGGGAAAGTTCCCCATTCAAGTGGATTCATGGAATGTTATTTCGTTGTGGTCCTAACATGATTTTGAGGAGATGTGTAAGAGCTGATGAAACCTACAACATTCTAAGGGCCTGCCACGATGACCCATCGGGAGGACATTACTCTACAAACAGAACTTCCAACAAAGTCCTAGGTGTCGGATACTATTGGCCCTCAATGCACAAAGACATTAATAACTATGTGCATCATTGTGATGAATGTCAGAGGGTAGGAAGACCAACTGCTTCTTCGGAAATGCCATTGTTGCCTCAGGTAGTCCTTGAACCATTTAAAAAATGGGGTTTAGATTTCATCGAACCCATAGATCCTTCCTCTCAAGGGAAAGAGTATATACTGGTTTGCACTGACTACCTGACAAAATGGGCTGAAGTTCAAGCCTTAAGAATAGCTAGGAAAGAGCAGGTTGCAGACTTCCTTTATAATAAAATCTTCCTTAAATTTGGAGCCCCTCGAACTATCGTAACTGATCAGGGACCCCAATTCATGTCTCAAGTGCTCTTGGCATTTACCAATCATTTTCAGGTAAGCCATAGAAAGTCATCCCCTTACCACCCTCAAGCGAACGACCAAGTAGAAGTAACTAATAGAGAACTGAAAAATATTCTAACAAAAATAGTCTCTTCTGGAAGAAAAGACTGCGCTAGGATGCTCCCTGAAGCCGTATGGGCATACAACACAACTTGGAAATCTATAACTGGATTCAGTCCTTATGAGCTAGTTTTTGGGAAGAAGCCTCTTCTTCCCATTGAGTTTGAGTTACAAACCCTACGAATGGCTATGGAATTAGGTCTAGATTTAAAAAGAGCCCAAGTTGAACGAGTTCTACAACTGAGCGAATTAGATGAACTTTGTTTAGATGCCATCCATCAAACTAAACTAATTCAACATCAATGAAAGGTATGGCATGATAAACATATTATGGAAAAGGAGTTTCAAAATGGGGACTGGGCCTTGTTATTTGATTCTAGATACAAAGATCATAATGGAAGGCTCAAGACTCACTGGCTGGGACCTTATGAAGTTGAGGAAGTCTTTTCGAACAAAATTGTTCGGTTAAAGCCTATCGATGGTGACACGCAAACTCTATTGGTTAATGGTCATCGCTTACGTGTCTACCATAAGCCAGTCAACAAGGAAGACTTTACAAGGATGGTCAAAATGCAAGGTGAGGTCCAATGTGTTGACTCTACCATGATAGAGTCTATCCAATAATAATGTTAGGATGCTTTTTTGTTTAAAAATAAAAATAAAAAATAAAATATTTTTTTTTTTGAAAATATACAATAAATGGACATGTATGCTGAGATATTTTCCTTCATTTAATCTTTTTTTTTTGTTTTTGGACTTAACTAAATATTATTCATATTTTTGCAGGACTTCTCAAAAAGCAAAAAATAACTTTCGGAGCACCCTCCAAAGATGCTCCGGAATGTTATGATGCTAATGCTCCGAAACTTGATGTTTTCAAAGCCCGATGCTCCAGAACTTGTATAGAGCTTATCATGTTGAGGAGGCATTCTGCACTAAGGTTCAAAGTCGTGAAGATTCTTTTCCATATCACTCAAACTTTCATTCTGTTGCTGCTCTGGCTGCATCTTTCAACGATGCTCCAAAACCTTTCATTCCATTGTTGCTCTGGCTGCATCTTTCAACGATGCTTCAAAACCTTTCATTCTGTTGCTGCTCTGGCTGCATCTTTCAGTGATGCTCTAGAACCTTCATTTCATTCTTGTTTCTGTTGCATCTTTCAACGATGCTCTGGAACCTTCATTTCATTCTTGTTTTGACTGCATCTTTCAGCAATGCTTCTGAACTTATGCACTCGTTTCGAGCGTGTTGACCAAAATACGTGCTCTAGAACTTGTTCATTTGTTTTCCACCACCTTTTTCAAAATTTCAAAATTTTCGCGATTCTTCCATCAGAATATCCAATACATCTGTCTTTCTATTTTTGATTTAGTTATAGGTAAGCCACCCAACTCCGTACTCCTCATTGACAGCTCCGTCCCCCATAGAATTCCACACCATATCATAATAACTTCACCGTCACTTCAACCAATGCCTTCACACCATTTTGTCAAATCTGTGAGGTTTAAGATCTTCAAATGATCACGAAACGAGGGTAAGTATTAATTTTCGCTTTATATAGGTAGTTATTTTCAAATAAAGAATAATTAATTGGCATGAACCTCACTTCCAATTTATCAATTTATGCCACTCGACAATCAACCACTTGTATGACAAAGCCTTTTGCAAACCTCCATGCATATTGGAAATCATTGAAGTGTAAGCTGCAAATAAAACAAATAAGTAATTTCAAAGGCAATATTTTCAAAAGGAACTTGCGTGGGAGCTTTGTGCTGGAATTTAAATCTCTTACAGTGTGTGAAATCAAGAAATGGGGGTGGAAAAAGAAAGGCAGAGCCAGATTCAACAAAAAAATAATTGGGATTGAGTAATATCTTCGGATTGTTCGAGGAAGCAGGGTGGTTAAACTTCATTAGGAAATTTGAAGGCCATAATGAAAATCTGGTAAGATCCTTTGCTGAGAACTACACAAATGGAAAAGTGGTACTTCAAGGGAAGCGTTTCAAGGTAAGCTCTAAGATTATTTCTCGCTTATCTGGATTAGAGAATGCAGGCATAAATATAAAAGAAACCTCTCAAATAATGTACCAAAAATTAGCTGAACTATTTGTTAGAGAGGGGGACCCATATCCAATGGTAGTAATAAGTACCAGGGGACAAAATAAGGGATTCTAGAGAACTTCCATATTAGAACCTTGGGGTACTGCCGTTGCATGGATTATAAAGTACTTTACTTGTGAAGGTCAACTTACCATAGTTGTAGGGCTCGCCTTTCGTATGTTGACCCATTTACATCACGGAAAGGAGGACTCAACTCTTAGGGTTAATATGCCTGAATTCATGTGTGATTCCTTAAATACTTCCATGGAGAGGTATAAAACAGGGTCTGGGCCTTTGAAACACCACGGGTTAATTCAACTAATCTGCATGTATCACTTCTGTAAGAAACCCGAGGGGAAATGGGAGAAATTTTTAGAGAAAATGGAGAAGCCTGCAATTGCAAGAACCATAGAATTAGGGGAACCATCCCAACAAACTATTCCATCATCTGGAGCAACTTCCCCTAAGGGCTCTCTGATTCTGAAAGCTCTTAATCCCACCAATCCTGGTGAGGATTTGCTAGACCTCTATGGTGATAAATTTAAAACCCCTGAATTGCAAGAATAGGTTGATATTGTTTATTCTGACACAAGTAAACCAAGGAAAAATAAAATGAGGAAAAATCAAACACCTGTCATTTTCTAGGAATCACCTCCACTCAGAAGGAGTAAGCAGTTGGCTTCTGAATTCTCTGAAACCCCAATACAGGGTAAGGAGGGAAGTTCACAAAAGAAAAAGCCTAAGTGGCCACAAGAGCCCATAGAAATTTCAGAGCAAGCCAGTGAAGACGAGACACCCCTAAATAGAGAGGATTCAATTGAATTATTACCTTTCCATTCTACACATATAGAGGATATTTTCAATAATGGAACTCAGGGAAGAGAACCTGAAGTGGATTGCGGTATGCCAGAAAATTTTTCACCCATTATAGATAAATTTTTTGAAATAGTTGAAACCAATTGTGCCAGTGCTGAATTAGAAAAGTATAAACTAGAAATTGATGATTTATGAAGACAATTGTCTAAAAATAACGAATGTATAGAATTGCAGAAAGAGGAGTTGGGTGTTCAAATTGCTATAATAAATAAAAGGGATCAGGAAATAAGAGGCTTGAAGCTACAACTGCAGGATAAAGACTCAGACATCTATAAGTTGCGGGAATAAGTGCAAGAGCAATACGAAAAGCATAAAACTTATAATTAGAACATTGCACAAAAAGACGTAGAAATGGAAAAAATAAAACAAAATTTCGTGCTCATGCTCTTAGCTTTCGAGGAGGACAAGAAAATAAAGACTGAAGAATTGAATACTTCCATCAACAAAGTAGTTGAATTAGAATAGGATTTGAAGGAATGCACTATGAGACCCCAAACTGAGTCCAAAGCAATTCAAACTGAACCAGTTGTAATTGATTGGTTCCAAGTCCGCATTTCGCCTCTGCTAACAAAATGGATGGAATAGTGTTACTTCCTCAGAAATGTCCAAACTGAAAATCATAGGCTAAAGAAAGAACTGGCGCTCCTAAAGGAGTCATTTCACAAAGCCTATAGAGGAAAGTAGGATGCCTGTCAACTTGTGGACTGTTTGCTGAATTGTAGAAGGCCATCGAGAATTTACTCAATGTTTCTGAATGAAGAATGGCTGAGATGGAAACTATTTAGGATCTATAATGATTAGCCTTATGAGCCTAATGACAAAGAGTTTGTAAAAATATTTGTATAATCAACTCCTGAAGACCAGGATTTAATTTGTTAATTCTTTCTGCATGATTTGCTATTAGAAAATCATACAAATTTCTTTATTAATTTGCTTGTTGGAGAGGTAGAATTGAGGGCATTTCTCTCAACTATGAGAAATCAAATTCATTGGCAAGATCGAACAAAAGAATTTGCACAGGTAGAGAAAATAGTGGGTCTCTAGATTAGGTCCCCAAATTCAAGGCTTGATGGGTACAAATCTACATTTTAGTCTCTTCTTGTTAATGAAAAGATGAAGGAAAGGTATGACAATAGCCTCAAGCCATGTTATGAAAATTTCATGACAAATGGACAGAAATTAATTGGCAAAGAATGGCATGCATGGGAGGAAAGGTTCACCCCTCTTCCATCTTATTTAAAGAAAAGAGAAGTTATTTCTCCTCTAAACATCAGATGGTCATTCAGAAGGGTTGATGCTCTAATTAAAATCCTGAAAACACTGAGAACAAAATGGATAGGAATGAAATATAGGCCCCCCTTGCTACTTAATCCACCCCCGACTTTTAATATTTCCACAGATCAGAATGATGGACTCTTAAATGAGTGGAGAGAGAGTGTGATGTTCCATAGAGGGTTCATTCATAACCCTAAAAGTTTCAATGCATCAGCCAAGGAAACACATGATCTCAGTACTCTTTATGAAGAATGGAATAGAACTCAAGGGTTTAACCATGGAGCAGGAGGACCTGCCAAAAATTAGGTAGGGGAGGAAATGATGAGGTAAAAATAACCTCATCATAATAAAATCTAGAAAGCTTACTTTTGCTAATTCAATCCTAACAATGTGCCAATCTATTAAAATTTAGGAGAAGTAATTACTTCTTTTAAGGAAAATTATGCTTTCTTTCTTTCTTTTGATCAATTGAGGAAATTGTCCAAAGTAGGTTTAATAGGTTGATTTGAGGGTTTTTGTAGGGATCAACAGGTCATCATGCGGCTGTTGTAGAAGTTTAGCCAGCACGTGCCTCAAGAGTAATGCTACGAACCCACTCCTAGATGCTTGGATGATGCACCAAAGATTTAGTTTCAGTTCTTTAAAATTCTGTTGTTAAAAACTTTATGGCTCTTCTCGAGCCTTCTACATGTTTTAAAGCTTTAAAGACATCAAGTTAGTTTTAAGTTAAGGAAGAATTTTTCAATGGCTATCCATGCCATCTTAAATTTAGGATTTAGTTAAAAAATTATCTATAAAACTATAATTTCATAAGTAGTGAATAAGACAAAGAGAAGGTATCGTTATGCTGTTTACATGGTTTTGCAAATCACTATTAAAATGAGTTATCTGATTTCTGTCTATTGGTAATTGTTGAATTCGAATGATGGTGATTGTTTGTAATAAGAGGATTTGAGAATTTGTAGTTTATGTGAGTTAAAGACGAAGTAGTAGCTTGCGAGCTGGCCACTCGAGAGTTAGCCTAGATAGATAAGTATTTTATTGTTAAGTTATTTTCTTTGTTAAAGATAAATTGTTGTTCAGTAGGAAATAAAAAGTTGTTGAAGAGTCAAGTCAGTTTTTCCAGAGCACCATTGTTTTAATTTGTATAAGTTATCTTTCATAGTTGATAATATTCCTTTATTGTTTAAGAGATGCTTAATTGTCTGTTCCCTTACTTTTCTATTTCTGTGATACATCAGTTGTTTAAATTGCTTGTTTCCATGCTTTCTAGTTTAGTCGTAATGCTTTCTAAATTAGTTGTCTTATGCTTTTTAATTTAGTATTCCTATATTTTCTTAGAGTAAGATTATTTTCGAGTTAAGAAGCAATGGCTTTAGATTAGACTTGATTTCTCTAGTTTGAAGAAAAACTGAAAAATATAAAATGGGTTGTTCAAATAATCTCCTTCTGCAAACTGCCTTGGACACTGCCCGGTCGATAATTGACATTCAATTATTCTAAAGTAGTAGGACCTAACGATAGCCTATCAATGTTCCTATCAAAGGGGCATGGACACAAGTTTTGTTGCTCATGTGGTTTTTCTATTTTCTCCATTTGAATGTCTTAGATTTTCTATGTGAAAACACCTTAATTTGTGATGACAAACCATATTGAGGATTTGGTGGAAGAGCATATGAGGTATACTATGGGATGTTGGATGAGTTGTAGATGAGATTTTGATATGGTGGGGTATTGTATGGTGTGTAGGGTGGATTTTGATATTATGAAGGTGAGGGTGATAGTGGTGGAGGTGTGTATTGTTGATGGTTAAAATGACACAAACAACATTAAAACATAATATTTCTATTCTATTTCTCCTAAAAAAGAAAGACAACATGTAGTAGCCTAACTCCCAAGGTCCTGGTAGTTGGTTCTCAACTGTGTGGTATCACTCAATTGGTTCATGCAACTATAATGTTCAAGGGGCCTGTGCTGGTAAAAGATTCAAGCGGTGACTCATCATACCAAACTATTTTTTAGTAAATCAATGGGGTTTCAAACAAAAGAAAAAGATAGATTAAAGGGTAAAACTAGTAAATATGAATCAAATTTATCTATCATCTGGACATATATCTTCAATAATGAATGTTTCTTCCAATCAGATCAAGAAAACCATAAGATGACACAATCTATAGCATAATCTATACCACTGTATACATTTTAGGTGCTTAATTAACTTCACAATCACATATCACAAATAATTCAAGGACTTTTCAAAACAACACACATTCATTCATCATCAAGATCATAGATCAACAGACTTTAATAACTTCAATTCAATGACAATCTAACAAGATAATCTTTAAATTTGGTTTCTTCTAATGACTTTCATCACATAAGAAACCATCATGCTTCAACACAATCACTGGCATTCAGATGGATTATAACTTATTAACCTTATCAAACAAAACAACTCAATTCCAACTCCATATTGCGTAAACCTGTAAATTCTATTAACTGTAAAAGGATCAAGTACAAAGTATCTCTGCAAAAACTCTACAAAATTCTATCTCCTAGCATTAGGTAAGCCAATTCTATTCTCAATTAGCCAACCTTTACAATATGGTACCCATCTGGTATTTATAGATATACAAAAAGTTCAAACTTCACTTTTATTTTAGGCTTTCCACCTTTTTAGGAACAACTTTCTTGGAAACTCAGATCAACTTGATCTTGAGTTCTTACATTAGACATCTAGTTTAACTGAAAATAGAAGATAGAAGAAAAGAAAAGAAATCATGCACCCCCAAGACTGTCAGTGTTGTATGCATGCAACATGCAAGGAAGATAAAAATCATGCATGCAACATGCAAGGATTCATGCATGCGAAGCTGGATCTTCCATGAACTCATCGTAGCTGGTGAAGACTTGCTATAAAGTATCCATATCTGGCCCATCAATCCAGTCATCTTCAAATTTGATCCAATCCAACTCGACTGCAACAAACTCTTTCATACTTTTCACCTTTGTCAATTCTCTTCCTGCAACTTTCATTTCCTCTTTAACGTCCATTAACTGATCCAGTATTAAATCTTCTCCATCATCCTCTTTTTGCATGAGTCCTTGAAATATTTCATTCCATTTCTCTTTAACCTGACTCAAAGGCATGCCATCTTTTGTCATTACATTCACATCTACAATTATGGCCACGACTGCTTCCAACTCTTCCAACTGCTCAGTTATTAACTGCTTCCTGAATCTCATCCTTGTGTTTGCTCAAAAAGCCAGTCCTAAACTTGAGTATGTGAAAAGTCTTCTCCACAAAGTCTTTGTTATCATCCTCAAGTATAGGTTGTTCTAAAAGAGTAGTTAGAGGCAATGTATTTACCTTTTCTAACTTTTCACTATACTCCTTATACTCTTCTTCTTGTTTTTTTGATGCCTCAATGTATTGATGCATCTCTTTTATTACTCCTTCTGCCTCTTTGTAAGCTTTAAAGCCTTTTGTTAAAACCTCACCTACCTCTCAGTTCAATTTGTCTATCCATTTGTCTACCATCTCCGCCTTACCTCTAACTTGCACCAAATCATCTACCTCCTTTTTGCTTAACAAAACAGGAGTCTCAATGGCTGCAACTTGTTGTGACCTTGGAGAGGAGACACTCTTCAAGAATGAATGCAACTGATCCAATTGAGCCTTAAGCTCATCCTTCTTTTGCTTGTCCTTTATCATTCTTGATTTAGTTGTTGAAGCCACTACATCAATTAAATTCATTTGCTGATTTCTAGTGGGTCTTCCCAAATTGACCGTACTCAGCTGATAGTCTGTTAGCTGCATATCCCCTACCTCCTTTTCTATCATAGGCATCGCACATTCAACAACTATCTCCCCTTTATCTGTGAGTTTGGTAGAATGTAGAATTTTAGCCTTCTTCTTAGGCCATTCCTGCTCAATTCCCTTCATCATGTCCTCCCAATTGAGAGGTTGTGGAGGTGTTCTTGCCCTTTTTTGCAGGTCTAATTTCAGCCATGTAGGAGCAATTGGAGCAGTAGTCATCATGGAAGAAGCAACGACTGTAGAAGGTGGATGTACATTTTCCTGAGGTTGAGAATCAACCTTCACTTTTTCTTGTTGTTCCTGCAGTATATGCATCTGCACTAACTTCTCAGCCTCTTCTCTATCTCTTTGTTCTTGTATTTTCTTATCTTCTTCTTCTTTCCTCAACCTCTCTTCCTCCAACTAATTTCTCTCTACTCTTTCCTTTTCCAAACTTTCTTTTTCTAATTCTTCCTTTTCTAGAGCTTCCCCTTCCAATTTCTCTTTTTCTAAAGTCTCTAGTCTTTCCCTTTCTAACCTTTCTGCCTCCAAAGTCTTAAGTTTTTCAGCTTCAGCTTCTTGTTGTTGTTGTTTCCTAATCAGCTCTTCAGCCTCTTTTCCCTTTCTTATCTTTTCTGCTCCTTCCTCTTTTTGTTGAGCTTCTTCTACAAGTTTCAACATAGCAACCAAGATTTCCTTTTCCCTCCGATTTCTTGCTTTCTCCTCCTCAAGATCATGGATCTTTTGTATCAATTCTAACTTTTCATTTTCTGCTTTGACCTTGAGCTCATGCTCTCGTTGCCTCATTTGCTTCTCTACTTCATCACTTGCTGTCCTTGTTTCAACTTCTTTTGCCTTTAATTGCTGCTGGTGAAGTAGAGCATCAGCTTGCATCTTAGCATCCATTTCCTTTTGCTTCTCTGCTGCAGCCCTTGCATTAGACTTCCTCTTTTCCTCCTCAAACATCTTTCATTGTTCCTCTTGTGTCAAAATGTACTCAATACCCTCCTCCAAAGGTATGTTTTCTTGCAAATTCTTTTTAGATAGAGTCTCATCTGAATCCATCTCAACCTCAAGAACTTCTTCCTCCACTCCTTTTCCCTTAACAGTTTCAGCCATGCTATGAAGGGTTCCTTCTTGAATTTCTTTACTTTTCGTTCTTGTAATTAGGGCTTGAGCGGATGATTCACCTAATATAGGTGTTGAAAAAGCAGATCCTCCAATTGGAACATCTCCTTCTTGTGTTTCTTCTTCATCATCTACCACCTCAATGGTCTCCTCAGCATCCCAGTCAATCAAATCCAGACTCTTGGTGCCAATGTTCAAAGCTTCATATGATGGATCCAATACAATTCCATCATCCACCAAAGTGTCAGGAATGTTTTCTTTAATACCTAGCTCTTCCCTGAGCGCAACCGACAATATTTCATAGTTCTTCTTTCTCAAATCATACTCATCCTGCCGATCACTCCAAAAGTCTTCTAACAAATTAAAATGTCTAGTGAACACTGAAGGTAATAAAGCATACATCTTCTTCTTTGGATCAAAATACTTACGAGCTGTATACAATCCCAATTTCAATTGTATCAGCTCATTATAGACCACCTTTGCTCCCTTCAAGTGTTGACAGCTATATTCACCCAATTTCATGGGAAATTTATGACATCCAATTTTATGCTTGATCCCAAACCTAGGATTAACTCCCATAGCTTGATACACAAACTCCATAAGCACTATTCTGTTACTGCAACACCTTGGAAGCAAGTGTGGGTGATCTTCAAAACCATATAACCTGAAGTATGTAAATTTAGGGTATTGGATATACCAACATCCCCATTCAACAATGAAAGCCATACCTTCTTGGCTCAACCGGTATCCGACATGTCCATTCAATTGATTGATGATCACATATAAAAATGCATCACCGAGTCTTCTGAAATGAGCCTCAGCAACCTGAAGAGATAATTGATCATAGTGCTCCCACACCTTCTTCTGCCCATCCAAGGCTCCCATTGTACCAACTCTATTTAAACCTAGAAAAACACCCACTCTTGCTGCTCCATAAACAATGTAAGAGGTCATAAAGAAGCACTTGGTTTCTCTGATCCTTGTTAATTGATCATTTATGGTATCAGAGACAATTATTGACCAATCAAACTGTTGTTCTCCTTTCAAAATAGTCTGAATAAAAGGAAACATCCACTCCTTGAAGTAAAATGCATCCCTCTTCCCAAACACCCTAGACAACATCACAATCAACCTTGATATCTCTTCATAGAAATCTACCCTCTTTGGCTAGTCTGCAAGCTTGGATAGAGATTTCTTTTCAATTGTCAGCCACTTCTTGTTCAAGTGAGATTTATTCAACTGCTTATACTTATTGTAATTCTCTAAGACCTCTGCCTCATTCAATTGCACTAAGTTCTTTGATCTGGAACATCAAATATACTTTGAAATGCTTGAGGAGTGAGATTAATAATCACATTGCCTTGTGAATCCATGCATAGTCTTGTAGCAAGATTGTAAGCATTGGCTACTGTCATGATTAACTTCGGGCACTGGACAAATATAGGAAACAAAGTGATATGAGCTAACCCAGAGCTGACAATTCTTTCCGTAGTCAATGTAATATCTTTGTCAAACGCTTCTGAATACCGCTCTTCAAAATTGTATTGACCTAAATTAGTGTCAGTGATATCCAACCAATCTGATTCCACCTTGCTCATCTTCACAACCAGACTTGCATGATTATACCTCAAGGTATAAGGCAGTTGTTCTGGCTTTAACTTCTTTGGTTTTGATGCTACCTTTGATGTTTCTGCAGGCTGGTTTCTCCGAGCAGCTTCCCCTGATGTTCCTGACATCTTTCAACTTTCCTGCAAACAAAAACCTCTAATTAGATCTTTAGATATTATCATAGAAACATGCTTTAAAAACTATACCTTCCTTATATGCACCGGAGGTGGAACCAAGCAGAAACACAACCTAAAATAGTCCCCCTTTTACAACACTACCGGACTCGGAGCCAAAATCGATATAGAAATTTCTCTAATAATGAACGAGCTCGGAGTCGGAATCGGGGAGGTTATCGGAACTAGAATCAGAATGAAAAATGAATTTGGCTTTCTTCGAATTTTCAATTTTCATATTCTATTTCCATTCCTCTTCCACTTTCGACTTGGTCATCATTATTTTGAAAGAAGATTTTCTCATTATGCGCGGAGTCGGATACGTGATAGAAATGGAACCGATAACTTTTGTAAAAACATAATTCTCAAGTTCAAAATGGATTCTGATCCCGACTCCGCCTAGATTCACCATGACATCATCAAAAATTTTATCGATTTAACTCCTAACATGATAACTAAAACCAAGGTCATATTAGATGAAAAGAAAGGCTTTAAAACACTATACTCATATGACCATGAGGAACAACTGAATCCTAAGATATCATATTTTAATCATTTTAAAGTGATTACAGAGACCAACGAAACCCTAATGTAATAAACACGATAAAAACTAGGGCACGAATTTTAAACCTTTCCATTTACAAGAATGCCAAATGCGACAAAAACCCTAAGTAAAAACGATGAATCAATTTACCCTAAATCACCGTAAAATCTCTAATCTACCTCACTGTAGATTTCTAATCTAACTAACCACCATTTAAAAACCTAAAATTAAATCAACTCACTATAAATCCAAATCAGCACGATGCAATTATGACTAAAGTGTGAAAGTGATTGTGCCCTAAAATAAAAAGAACTAAAAATAAAACAAACAGAAACGAGGAAACAATCATATCAACAAAATAAAACAACCATTCAAACAAACACGCCAAGAAACATGAAATCATTTGAAAACAACATGATTCCAGACACGGGAAACTATATATACAAAACACGCAATTGTAAATAAAACAAAGAACAACAATAAGGAAACCTACCTCGAATACACAAGAACGCAGCTAACCTTCTGAACTGATCTGATTGCAACAATCTTCTCCTCCTTCAATCCTTTTTGCTCAAACGAACTCTACCGCTGCTCTCTCGTGTTCTTCAATCTCAATAATGATAATAATGACTCGTTTAATCCTTAAATAAAGGTAAAAACAAGGATTTCAACCTACCCAAGCAACCATCATTAATGCATTAACACACAGTTAAGGCGAAGTCAGAAATGAAAGAGAACGATCACTTCTGTGTAGTGTAACTCCAGTCAAAAAGTCAACGAAGCAAAAAATGGCGGGGGCGGAACTAAAATGGAAAGTGATCTGAAAGCTTAAGAAATTTCCATACTTCATTCCTATTCCAGTTTCGATTCTGCCAACTAAACACAAAGCAAAACCAAACCGAAAAAGTAAAGTGAAAAGACCGACATCCTAAAACCAAACCTAAAAGACAAGACCAAAACCAAAAGTCAAAATAGCGGAGGTGGGGGTGGAGTTGATTATGATTTTTCAATTTTCGGTAAAGACTAAGTTAGCACCCACTCCGGTTCCGGTTCCGCTGAAGACAAAACAAAAGATACAAACAAAAGACTATCGGGATGGAAACCAAAACAAGCTTCAAAGGAACTTTCAGAACCCGATTCTGTTCCAGTCCTGATTCCGACAGAGAAACCAAAGAAAAACAAAGCTTTGACCAAAAAAAGACTCCAAACTTTGTTTCCAAAAACAACTAAGTACAAAATAACAAAGGGGGACCCATTTTGACCAAGGCAAAAGATGGGGTGGTTATGCAAGGCATAACATGTATGCTCCTTGTGCATTTAGATTTATTATGTTTTGTTGCATGTTGGTGTATTATTGGGGATTGTAGTACAAGCCCTTTTGTTGTTGCACAAGAACTTGTTGTTGTTGGGCGTATTGTTGTGCTATCAATGCTTGTTGTTGGGTTTATTGTTGTTGGTGTGTGAGTAATTCTTGTTGTTGGGATTCTTGTTGTTGATGCTATTGTTGTCACACAATCAATGTTTGTTGTTGTAAAGCTTGTGCTTGAGCTTGTTATTTTTGCAATGCTTATTGATAGGTTTTTTGTGCTTGGAATGCTTCTTGTTGTTGCAAAGCTTGAACTTGATCCTATTATTCTTGCAACACTTGTTGATAGTCTTGTTGTTGTTGAAAATATTAAGCTTGAGCTTGTTGTTCTTGCAACATAGAAGTGTTTTGATTTTGGGGTATGTGAGGTGGATTTTGAGGGGCCATGGTGTGAGTGGGTTGTGGGTTGATTTGATTATGAGGTGGTTGTGGGATGAGATTTTGTGGGTTGTTTTGTGCTATCATTCATTTTAAAATTGTCAATTGGGGTGGAGGAATGTAGGTTTGGGGTTCCATTTGATTTTGCATGACTTGGAGGACCAATGGTAGAGATGGTACCGCTTGGTGTTACGATATTAGTGGCATGCTTTGGCTTCAAACCAATTTATTGGAAGGGTTCCCTTGATTTTTTTGATGTTGGGGGTTCTATTGTTGTGTTTGATTTGGTGCTAAGTTGTTTTCTTGGTTGATGGGGTTCGTGACCAATGTGTTTCCTTGATTTGAATTTTTGATAGATGGGTTTGATGTGGTTTGTGGGTTGGTTTGAGTGGCTTGTGGAACCACTTGTTTTGATGTGTCTATTGAGTGGTTGGAACCACTTGTTAAGGGTTCACTAACTCATTTGACTACAAAATCCGATGAAAATTTCTGACGAAAGATGTAAAATGAGATGATCACTGGGTACTTGTGATATTTGATGTGTAATTTTCAAATTTTTTAAATTTTATCCCCGACGTTCATCAAAATTTTGACGAACCTGAATTTTCATCAAAATTTTGACGAAAATAAGTAAAAGTGAGTTCGACAAAAATAAATAAAAGTGAGTGAAAATAAATAAAGTGAGTTCAACTATTTATTGTGACAATGATGAAGGAGAGCCACTGATAGAATTTTAAAACAAGATGATCAACTACCATAATTTGAACTCAAACGACTAAGTGTTAGCTTGTTTGCATGAGATTTCTATAAGAAATTAATGGTTATACACTCCATTCCTTGGCCATAAAGAAGGTTGTTGGCTCATTTTTCCCCATAATTCCATCTATTCAAGAGCAGAGAAAGTGATCAAGTTTGAGGAAACGACATGAAGAGCTCCGACGAATAGTGATAAAAGGCATTAACATTGAATTTCCATATAGGTAAGAAAATAATCACACTTCTTTGTGTCAATTGCATTGAATTAAGCTGGTATGGAGAGTTAGTGAAAATTATAAAAGCTCTAATATCCTAGGGTTTACTAGGGTTTGTATGTCATGCATTTTCAATTGGGCTGGTGAGAATTGTATGAAGTCTAGGACAGTTTTTATTCCATGGTTTGTTTCTTAAGAATTTAAACCAGTAGGTCCTTTTCCATCAATTGAAAATCTGAAACCCTAGCTTTATCACATTGTCAAAATAGGTGAACCTAGTGATTCTAGTGCCAAACCAGAAAGAAAACCTAAACAAAAGAGAGTTAAGAAACCTAAAACCCAAGATGACACACCTAAATTTAAGCCAGATGTACCTGAAGCATCTGCAAAGTCTAAAGGAGAGAAAAGAACTCATGATAGGTTCATGGAGGGTGCATCCAAAGACATCAATGAAGGAGGTTGAAAAATTGGAAAAAGACCCATAGGGTAGGCTGTTGTATATAGTAGGCTAATTGATCTTGCTGGTGGGGTTAGAGAGGTTGCTTAACCATAGAGTGGATGAGATCTATTCTTATATAATTTTTCTATTATCACCAGGTTGAGGGTAATCATTATATTTTTCCAGAATTAATTTGTGAATGGTACCCTCATCAAAAAATACCTTGATTGACTTGGGTATAACCATTAATGTGATGACTAAGGAAAAAATTCTGATATTGTTGTTAATAAACCTTAGACCTACACCAACTATTCTATAGTTGGTAGATAGGTCAACAGTGGAACTTGAGGGCATCATTGAGAACTTGGTCATAGCATTCAGATTTGTACTTCCAAGTTTGAAAATCATATTTTAAAGCAACATCTCATTAGATTTCATTTTTAGACTTATGCATTTTTAGAATTTCATTTTCAGATTTTGTTGTGCAATTTCAATATTATGATTTTAGGAGTCTAATGGCTAGAAATCATAGTAAAATCAGAATTTAATAAGTTCTGAAATTATCATTTTAAAGTGTTTTTTGGGGTCATTAACTTTAGACTATCTTCTCTTTTGCAGGGGTGGTTGCATGCCAAATTTTTTGGGTGTAAAATATTAGAATTATTATATTTTGTTACTTGTTTATGATTAAAAATTATTGGAGTGTGAGTTTGATCTTTTTTGAAGATCTAAATATTCAAGCTTGGTAAAGAAAAATCATGTTAGATAATATTAGTCTAGAAAAAAATAAAGAGACACTTGATAGATTGTGGGCTAGATTGAAAAGAAAGGGTGATGGGAAATGTTATTGTCTTTGCAATAATTGCAAGGGCTTAAAGATGAGAAGAATTTTAATCACAACAACTGAGAAACATTGTAGGCAACATGGTCAGATTGAATGGGGGTATGATTATTGTCCATTGGTAAGTTGTTCATTATATGTGTTTATATTGATTGAATTTGTAAATGTTTATATTGTTTTAACATTATATATATAAAATCACTTGATCATGATTATGGTTTATTTGTGTCTATCATTATTATAAAGGTGGGGCACCCTAGGGCACATGATATGGATTATCATGGCCCAGAGAATGTGGTTTTGCAAGTGGAGGAACATGGAGCTGTGAATATCGAAGATGAAGTTAATGATACTATGGAAGAAGATGATCATGCGCCAGAAAACACAATTGAAGATGATGGTACAAATACATTGATCCATGACACATTTAGTGGCACAACTGATCATAATGATCAAGATGACTTTGATGATGTTCATGATTTACCTGTACTTGAGAAGACATACAAGCCCCTTTATGAAGGCTCCCAAAAAACTCTTCTCTTTGTTGTATTGTTGTTGATGAACTTGAAGGTAATGAATGGTTTATCCAACATAGAAATCTCACATATGTTAAGGTATGTCATATATGTCATCTTTTTTCATTTATTTTAGTTGTTGTTAGTTCATCACTAGTAAATAAAGGATGAAATATGTACCATTAATGTTATTTATATTAACAAATTATTTTTTGTTGTAGATTAATTAGTGAACTTTTGTTACCACCATCAAATATTTTACCTCACTCATACCGAGATTTATCTGGCATTATGAAAGATATTGGAATGGAGTATCAAGCAATAGATGCATGTCCCAATGATCATATTATATATCATAAACAACATGAATTTGCAACAGAATGCCCAAAATGTCATATCAGTAGATATCAAACAGATCAACTAACAAAAAAGGTGCCTCGCAAGTTTCTTCATTATATTCCCATTATTCCACATATGCAACAATTATTTAGGTGCCAAAGCTTAGCGCAATTTATGGATTACCATGCATAAAATAGAAGTGGAGATGACATTCTTTGAATTCCTATGGATGGTCCTACATTTAGGGACATGGAGGAAAAATGGCCATAGTTTAAAAAAGAACCTCGTAATCTCAAGCTTTCATTGGTGGCAGACAGTGTCAATCCATTTGGAGAGTTGAGATCTATTTACTCGATGTGGCATATTTTTGTTATCAACAATAACATTCCTCCATGGATGTCAATAAAGAGGGAGCACATAATGTTGGCAATGATTGTTCTAGGTATTTGTTTACATCAATTTTCTTTAACGTAGTAACATCTCATTTGTCTTATTTGTTGCATAATGACATATTTTTTTCATTTAATAGTCATGTACATTAATTTATATATTGCAGTAAAATGGATATAATAATTATGTAATGTTTATGTTCATTCAACTAGGTAAGTACCAAGTTAAAGATATGAATATATATATCGAGCCTCTTATTGATGAGTTACTAAAGTTATGGAATGGCATCACTATGTATGACATATCTAGACCAATAGGACAAAGACAATTTCAATTCCATGCAATGCTTGTATGGACAATTCATGATGCCCCAGGGCTAACACATTTTTGTGGTATGTTATAATGTCTAACTGCATGAATTTAACGATATTTTATTTTATGAAGTAGATATAATGCATGTTTTTTAAATAATCTATTCATTATATATAATTATAAAAATTGACATATTTAATCCAATTATATATGATCTTGTAGGTCTTCAAACAAAGGGAAAATTTGCATGTCCAATTTGTGGTCCAAAGATGAAATCTCGTCATTCAACAAGTTTAGGAAAACAGGTGTTTGATGAGTATAGGCACTTCCTGCACAAAAATAATAAGTATCGAACTACTGAAAAACATCTCTTCAATGGGAAAGAAGAGACTACATCAAAACCACAAAGAATGACACCTTGCTTATGGAAGTTGGAATATAATAGAATTAATTTTCAAGGTTATACATCAGATCAAATTGTTTATCTATCATATGTGATATATTTAGAATTTATATTTTTATATTATGTTGTGTTTACTCATGCTATAATTGACAATGATTATCGTTGTTAATTTTTTTAAACTTATATGCTTCATGAAGGTCGTCAAGGCATTAATGGCCGGCTTCCACAGGGACTGAAAAGTTATCCTAGACAATTTAGTAGGTTGCCCTACTATGAGAAGCTACAAATTGTGCATTTGTTTGATACAATGCATATCAGAAAGAATATGACATAAACGTTATGGAAAATATTGGATGGAAGGCATGACAAAGAAAAAATTGTCAAAATTTGTAGTGACATTCAGGAAGCCAGTCATGCAATGAAAAATTTCATTCAATTAAATAGTGATGGAGACCAAATTAATATAAGTTCCCTGCCTTGATTATTAATGGAGCAGCAAAGCAATGCTATAAAACAAGTCATACAAAAAATTCGATTTCCCACAAGATTTTTTGCCAACATAAACAATATCATAACAAAGAAAGGTGAATTTAGGTCAGGGATGAAAATGCATGATTGGCATACCTTCATTAAGGTAATTATTCTGGTATATTATATATATATTTGTATACTACATGTACTTTTCAGTGTATTATGTTTACTACTGTTAGAAAAATATTAATGAAAACATCATTTTATAATTGCTATAGTACATTCTACCTCTATCTCTCCCAGACAACTTCAACAACAATGTCAAGAAATTTATATATGATCTTGGAAAATACATGAGGTAAGTAGCGATATTTGTTCAATTCGTTGTATATTTTTGTTAAATATCATTAATATATTTGTGCCTTGAATCACTTGTAGATGGCTGTCATCTAAAGAAATCCATAAAGAAGATATAAATTATTGGAAGAGAAGAATTCCTCGTCTAATGTGTGAAATGCAAAAGTGTCTACCTTCGACATTTTTCAATGCACAAGAACACTACCTCATACACCAAGTTGAGGAGATTGAATTGTGTGGACCTGTACACACAAGGTCAATGTGGATGGTTGAGAGGCACTTGAAATTTTTGAAGGCTTTGGTTAGACAAAGAGAACATCTTGAGGGTTCTATGGTGGAGGGATATATGGTATACCAGACCATGGTGTACATTACTAAATATCTTCCTAAGTTTGCAGCAAAGATCCATGTAGATCGCATTTGGGATCCCAACTCCATTAACAAATTTGAAGGGGAGTACCTGATGGGGAAAGGTAGATTGAGGAAAGTGACAGGTAATTATAAGATGGTCATGGAGATTAATTAGAATATATTTTACATTTGGTTTTTATGTATATTGTACTTATTTAATTATTAATCTTCAATATACATCAATTATAAATTAAGGTCATATACCGTGGTAATTAACTAATTATACATCATTTGTGAATTTTATTTTTTTTGATACAGTTGGTCGAGAGTGGGATGCACTACATTTGTACGTCGCAAACAATCTTGATTGGATGACGGTATGGATTGAACGATGTCAACAATCTGGTCGCGCATTAACATGGGAAGGTGTGGCTTCATTAGTTAAAGAAGCTCATCGTAATGGAGATTCCAATGTTACACCAAGGGAAATTGATTTAGCATATGGTTTAAGAGATAAATAGGTATGTATAAATATATTAATCACCCATATTATTTAATTATTTTCAATTATATTGATGTATATATATGTTGAGATTTTTTTCTTTGCATACATTCGACCAAGAATAAATATGTTTATCAACTGACGATATTGCAATAATTTTTACATGTTTGACATATTGTAGGTGAAATACCACAAGGCTATGTGGTGCAATGGTCATAAATTTTGAATCAAAAATTTGGATGACACGAAAAAAACTTGTGATTCTGGGATAACTGCAGTCTTCCAGGTGACTAATGTTTCATCTAGAAGCGACATACATCCAAAAGTCTCAGAAAATCAATACTATGGGATTTTGGATGATATACTTGAGTGTGACTTTAAGTCCTTCAAATTAGTTTTGTTTGTTGTCCTATGGTACAAGCTACGATTGAATGAAAATGATCTTGAGAGAACTATTATTGAACATGATAATGGATTTACCATGGTTAATACAAGGTATTTTGAGCGAGCTGGAAATGAGCCCTATGTTCTTCCAAGCCAATGTGAGTAGGTATTTTACTCAGAGGTTCCAGGTAAAGTGGGTTGGTCATATGTTGTTAGACATGATCTAAGAGGAAGGCCAGTAAAGTATAATGTGGTGGAAGAAGAAGATACTGAAGAAACAGAAGATGATGTAGATGATGATCAAGATCAATAGTTAGTTGATGATGTGCCTGACGAAGATGTCGAAGAGGAGGAACTAGATCATGATGATGTAGGAGTTAATGTTCATGAAGATGATATCCGTGTGGATGATGACATTATCGAAACTGATATCAATGATGATGATGATGATGATATGACCAATCCTTACAATGTCGAATCTGGATCAGATGATACAAAAAAAAAAGTTGGATGAAGAAGATCAATGATATTGAAATTTATGAGTTATGCGATTGTATTATCTATTTCATATTAATTTATTGATAGAATTATATTTGACTTATGTGGTTACATAATTAATTCATGATGTTTTTAATTTTTATGTCATTACATAATTAATTCATGATGTACTTTTTAATGTTTAATTTTAATTCATGATGTTACAAGTATTGTAGCTCTCCTAGAAATTTCCATATTATCATAATGAATAGAGTTTCAATACATTTGAAAGGTCAAAAAATTAAAACATTTCAATAGTGATGTTAACAACCTTGAAATTAGTGTGTTTTATGTTTCATGTGATCATAAAAGATTAAAAAGTCAGTTGTAGAGGTGGTCGTTCGGTGGTTGAGGTGTAAAGGCCTTTTAAAGGCATAAAGTGATCATTGTAAAGGTTGTTGATGGTTGAGGATTTAAAATACAAGCTCTTGACATTCCAAAATCTATGTTTTTCTTCAGAATTTCTGTATTTTTTCTTTTTACAACACTGTACAGTCACATACAACCATATTTTGATGTGAAATCAATTTCATGTCGTGAATATATGTGTTATCTTTGATTTGGATCTGATTTGAGGGCTTAAAGCGTTGATTTGAGTTAGAAAGCTTTATTTCTTTGCATACAGCCTAGTTACCCTATTTTTGAGGGTAATGTAGTCCAAACATGATATAAAGGGGCTCTTACACTTTTTGTGATTACTGTAGCTTGTGTAAGAGGCCCTATGGATATTTTTGTAATTGTAGGATGCATGAATAGGGTGTAGGATGAGAAATAAAGAAGGTATAGTTGTTGTCCTCAAGAGTTTTGTGAAAAAAATCATGTGAAATGAGAGGTTCAAGCCTAGGTTTCTGTGAGGCGTACTATTTGACACGCCCTATTTGGCGATATTTTTATCTGAACATTTTTCTACTCTATGTGGTTTAGACTATTTAGGATAATTATGGACTTTGGGTGTTTGTTTTCTATTTATAATGCTTATGATGATTATATGCATGTTATGCTTTCTTATTTGATATGCTTGTGTGGATCTAATTATCATGGTAAGAATGGGTAAGTGGTTTTGGTATAGAATTGATAAGGTGTTGAATTTGAATTAAGTGATGATGTGATCTATTTATAATGTCATGACTAGTGGTGAATTTGTAGAATATTTTATTTGCAAGAGAAAGAATGGATTGTGGATATTGATATTTCTAATTCATTAATTTCAATATTTGATTATGCTAATTATATATATAGAATTATTTGATTTATTTCTTTGCATATTATTTATTTATCTGTTTAATTATCCATTTGTGTGTGTATATATATATTGCATATTTTCTACATACATAAATAAAAATCTAATTTCTTTAAAGAATAATTTACAATAATAATAATAATCTCTTACAACCTAAAACATTATTTTCTATATATTTTATTTTACTCTAAAATAAGGAAGAAAATCCTTTCTCTTTAGGAAAATTATCGCTGTGAGAGCTAACTCACATGTTTGCACCTGGATAGAGGTAATAATATTTAATTCTCCAAACTAGGCCTGATTTGACGCAACTAGGAAAAAAAATTGGAAAATGTAATCATGAAACTGCAGTAATAATTATATTGTAACCACTCTACAGAATTTGATTATTATCACTTGCGGGATGAACTTACACGCTACAGCCAACAATGAATAACAGAGCTTTTGGTGGCCAATCTTATTGAGTACAAGGGAGGGTTGGTAGACTTAAATGAGGAACTGATGTGTTGCGATTAAGTCGTGTTACAGATACACTACCTGGTTGCGCCTGAGCTGCTGGCAATTCGATTTTATTATTACCATTCTAGCCAATGTTATTACTTGGCACACTTGCCCACTACTGGGTTAATTAATAGATTTAAAATTGTGAGATGATTTACCATTAGATTCCACGTCCATTTTAATTGTATCTGGCTGTATAACCAGTGAGGCCCTGAAACGTTACGATAGACCTTTTTCTTTGGTTTCTCTGTTTACTTGGCGAGCCATCTACGTTTTTTTTTGGTTTGCTATTCTTTTACTCTCCTATATGTCAACAAGCGCACCAAAATCCTAAAGTCTGGAGCTGGATTGAATTCTCAATACCACCACTAACTCAAATTCCATAGATTAGTGTTAATCCCAGAAATCGAAGCAACTTGATAAGGTGTAGGCTAAGAACTGGAATGATGAGATACGCGAAGGACCAATGAATTTTGTTTTATTTTCTTTAAATTGTATGTGCAGGTATAACAATAGACACTTCAGAGTTTGACTGATGACAATGTGATGGAGAAAAGGTGCAACAAACAACAACCCATGGGTTGATAGGCATATCCATTTATGCCTGAAATGGTTAACCACTTAAAACTAGCACCCACTGTAAGGGAAAGGCCACGGGTTTAGTGTATGAAGAAGCAGTTTGAGGATAGTTGTGCATGGAGTGTTGGTTGCAAGGGGGCGACCTTCTATTAGGAAGCTGCAATCTCCCTGAGAAGCCAAAAGTAGGGCTTGCCCCAAATTTCTTTTGTCACATTTTTCCTTTCCAATTAATTGGTTCATACAGTATTAAGGCAATAATTTATTTTGTTCGATATATATATTCTATATATTCTAAAGGATATGGCTATGATAGATATTGCTCTTCAATAGGGAGAAGATAAAACAAAAAAAAGAAATACAATATATACACCTATGCATTGCAATTACATGAAGGCATCCATCCGAGTGTGAGATTGTTAAACTGTGTATATTTGTTTATCTACATTAGATGTTTACCATTACCCCGGGTATCTCTACATACTACTGCATTTACATTGTAAAGTAGATTACTATACTTATTCTAGGGGCGTCGACTGCCCTATCTTCATTTCAATCTTGTACAAGATTCTTTATAACAGATCTACCATAACCTTATTTTTATACAATAAGCCACCTTTCATTACATCCACAACTAGGTAGGACATTACACACCTGTAAGTTTATTTATTACAGTTATAAAACAAGAGCACGTAGCTATATTTATAAAAAATTCACTCATTTACAATTTAAAACAAATATATAATTCTTCTTCAACTCAAATAACTATTTTACTTGCTTCTCTTGATTTTATAGCAGACCATCTTGGGGTTTAAAACAACCACAGATTTTATAACTTTTAAACCAGAAGTTTAAACTTTACAAAAAAGACGTTAAAATTTATTTTACAATACAGCATGATTGTTCTTGATACATCATGTATAACTTTGATCAGATTTCATACATACAATAATACATATTTATATAACTGAGATGTTGCCACTGCAAGGAAATTTACACATTTACCACAACCATACAAGGTATTTACATTCTACCCATAGCTCAGTTTACTGTAAGGAGAACATATTAATTTCCTTGTTTTCCTTTCACAAATATAACATAGATACGTCTCATCCACTAGCTATTTAACATCCTGCAAGTAAACACATATTGCAATTTTCCTTCATGGCCAATCGGGCGTGCTCACCTCCCAACCTTGGTTGGGAAACCAACTACCCCCAAGCTAGGAGGCAACCAAGCTATCGAGTACACACAACAATAGAGTAAATAAGCCATTCCAAACCACAAAACTCAAAAAATAATACTCCCAACCCGGATTGCACCATACATAGAGATTCTTCAAGAATCCAAAGATGGGGATAGAGGTGGACATCACTTCTATATAGGGAGACTTATTAGCAATAGTAATAACCAAACAACACAATCATTTTTTTAATTTATTTTTCCTTCTTCTCCAAACTACCCATTCATCAAACTCTTCATATCATACTCCTCCATACAACAATCTCCCAATACACCATATCATCATAAAACAATTTTGGGTACTCATACCCCTTTTTTTCTCTCTCCTTCTCAAAGGAGGAACAATCTCCCCATAGAGGTTCCTACTCATTCCTATCCCCCACAAGGATACTCTTCCCACATTGGGTGAGTTTATCCCATACAACCCCAACCCAACACATGGAAATACAAAGGCATATAAAATGAATAAACAATCACATAAACCATCTTCTTACACTTCCATACAAAAAGGAATAAAAGGGAGAAACATGTATACAAGTAAAGTAAAACCTACCTCAAATCCAAAGCCAAAAATAAAGGTAAGTTGAAAATGAACACCTATCTTCTACTCCTCCAAGCCTAAGCCAAGCTTTCCCTTTCAAAGCATTCCCAACACAAAGCCCAAAAGAGAACCCTTTCTTTAGCTTTCCAAAATATTCAAATAGGATTCAAGGGTTGGAAACCCTTGGAGGGAAGAGTGACACATGTCAATCTCTTATTCACTCCTATGGACACATCTCCCCACAAGTTCTCACACATGTGTGAGAACTCTTGGCGAAGTGAAAGGCCAAAGAGTATTCAACACTCAGCAAGGCCTTCAAATCTCATAAATGAGATTTCGGAGCCAACACTCCAATCCCATCCCCAAAATCCGCCATCCTTCTTAATGGCTAATTAAGAAGGGTCACAACTTGCAATTTTTAAAAGTTATGGACTTGATTTGACCCCTAACCCATAGGTGACCATTCTAGAGGTTAATTAAGGGTCAATTAACCCAATTTAAGGACTAATTCAACCTTTTTAAACCCTCAAAAATATTGAAACTCAAACATAATAAAATAATATCCAAAATACCCCAAAACCTTCCTCAAAAGTTTAATTGAATTTGAAAGCATAGTCACAAGATTCAACACTAAATCTATTTAAATCACAAAATAAAATACAACATAAAAGGTTACGGTCCATTCTCCAAATGGACCATAGTGGGTTTCACTTGGCTTACACAATCAAGTATCTTTGGTTACCTCCAATCCCATTGGCCATGGGCATGTACCTGCACACTCAATTTCCACTTGTCAATATATCCAATATATGTCAACCAATAATTAAATCAATAATTCTATATATATAATTAGCATAATCAAATATTGAAATTAATGAATTAGAAATATCAATATCCACAATCCATTCTTTCTCTTGCAAATAAAATATTCTACAAATTCACGACTAGTCATGACATTATAAATAGATCACATCATCACTTAATTCAAATTCGACACCTTATCAATTCTATACCAAAACCACTTACCCATTCTTACCATGATAATCAGATCCACACAAGCATATTAAATAAGAAAGCATAACATGCATATAATCATCATAAGCATCATAAATAGAAAACAAACACCCAAAGTCCATAATTATCCTAAATAGTCTAAACCACATAGAGTAGCAAAATGTTTAGATCAAAATATCACCAAATAGGGTGTGTCAAATAGTAGGCCTCACATCTTCCCCCTGGAAGTTTCTCAAGACAAGGCAAGTTACTGAGTCGAAGGGTTAGGGAATATGACTCACACGAGGAGTTATATGATTTAAAAATAGTCCAACCTAGCATGGCTTAGTGCTTCATCTATTGAAGGAGATAAAAGAACCATGAGACTCATACCAAATTTAGAACAATTTGGTTAATAATTTAATTCAATTATATGAAACATTGGACAAGCCATCTAATGGAATGATTTCTAACAACACACTTTAGTTACCCTTTGAACTAGGGGCCCACCATGGAGATTTTTACCTAATTTTCAATTCTTTTTTAGCTAGAAAGAATATAAGCTTTCCATATCCCAAAAGACACAAAGGAAGAACTATTTTTAAGCAATAAGACAACACAATTTTCTTTTTCTCCTAAAGGTGACAAAATAAAATTATTATCACTTGATTTATATTACTTATCCAAGATTATAGACCTTCTATGTTAACTAAAATAACAACTCATACTTCAACACATTAAAGTGACAACTTCATTGATGGTTTTAACAATTGCAAGAATGTAAGGAATTGTCTACTGCTTAGGAGGGTACATGGTTATAGCGTTAACTCACAACAATGTGGTTGATTTCTTAATTTTTAGGGATGCTAAGGAAGTCTTACCTTCAAGGATACATTACCACCACTTTCCAAAAACTAAAAGAAAATGATAGGCTTTTAATAGTTTTTGGTTAAGGTAATCCATGTTCTACTCCTAACCACTAACTTTTGAAGACCACAATACCCAATACAAATCCCCCAACCACCTTCTTTTCCTTTTATAAAAAACTGTTGAGGTGCTCCTCATAATCACAATTATAACAAAGCCTTCAAAAAAAAATATCAACAAGATTAAGAATATAAGGCCTCAAAAAGGAATTGTAACTCTCAACAAAATAACAAATCATTGATAAATTCTCAAGAAGATAAATTCATAAATGAATTAAAATGAAAATGTGGCCACCAATACAAAAATTAAAATTAATTTAAGCCAAATTTCATCCAAAAATGTCCTTGAGGCAAGGTCCATTCATAAACTAATTGGCAAGGTAGCCCAAAACACCAAAATGGTTCATCGATAGCCCAAATTTTCAAAAAAATAAAAATAAAATAAAATAAAAATGTAATTATAAAAGAACCACAATTTTAAGTCAATAAGTCCATAATCAAAGAAATTAAACAATTTGAAATTATAGGGATTTGCACCTCAACACCACATTATAGATTAATCAACTATTCAGAAAGGAATAAGATGATTGGTAGGTCTCTCTTAAGGATGCAATCTAGAATCTACCCAAAGCTCAAAAGGTTATTTGATACAAATGCTTTAAGGAGGTGTCAAGACTTATAAATGATAGTCCTAGAGATAATTGTAATTTAATATTAACTTTGAATCAGGAATGCCTTAAATGCAAGAATAGGAACTTAATGATTTCATAACCATCCAAATTTCCATATTTATACCACACCAAGATTTCCTTCTAATAATTAAATGTTCCCCATATTTGTGTCATTGAAGGATCATTTTGAACACTTGGTATGCTAGGTTCCATTTTATTATTTTTATACCAATTTAACTAGGTTAATAAATTTATATGAGTTTTCATGTCATTGTATTATATATAACCATACCTACATGTGCATGTTCATAACCATATAAAGATCAATCTTTCTTTGGAAAATATTAATTTAGATGGTTATGATAATCAAGATCAATATTATTTTAAATTAATCCTTAAAATAATTGGAATATATATGTACAAAAAGGATATTTATTCCTCTTATATATATATATACACACAAAAGGATAATAATGAAATAAGTAATAGTTAGACCAATAAGTATGTTATTGATAATTTATCATAACCTTTTTCTTAAAGGAAAACATTAGAATCATGATATGGTTGATAAAAAGTGAGCCTAGTAAACATTGTGTGCAAGTGAATCTTGTTCGGTGATTGAGTGTGTGATGGACTCTATACTCTTGATTTCATTAGTTCTACAACTTGGTCTTGAACGACGTGTCGATGGTGTTGTTGCACGTTTGTCGCTACTGATGCATTTAGTGTGTGAAATGTGCATATACATGGTTAGCAAATGTTAGCATCTTTATAGCGTTATTCAAAAAAAAAATTGATGTTTGTGATTTTGCCCTTCGTGCAAAATTTTGGGTGTCACAGTTTCAACAAAATATGTATGGGAGATCTGATTTTATGAATTTTTATGCATGTGCAGACCTAATGGGTTGTTTCTGAGTTGGTTTTGAGGTTTGGGAGGTTGTGGAAGTAGGAGATTCAATAAACCCTCATGATTTTGGCCTAAAACAAGGGTTTTTGGGTTTGGCAAGAATTTGGTCATACAAGTGGAATCGTTTTTGTGGATTTGGAGGTTTAAAAGATGTTAGCTCTCAAAAACGCAGGTAAGAATACCTCAAGAGGTTTCCAATCTCTTGATACGTTTTAGGGTAACAAACAAGGCCAAATGATTTGAACCTTCTTCTCTTCAGGTGCTGCCAAACCTAGGTGGGTCTACCCTTGCGAACTGAGTAGACTTAAGTGATGTGATTTTGTTTACAACAATCTATTCACAATGAAAATCTTACAGTGAACAAATATAATCCTAATAAAGTGTATGTGTAATATTAGAATATGTTCAGTTAACAGATGTAAAAAATAAAATGGACAAACAACTTTTCCAATTTAACTATATGTATATATAACTTTAAGTTATTTTTATTTTAACTAAAATTACTGAAGTTACAACATACAAATTAAATGATTTTTATGATTGGAAAATTTATGATTAAATATATCTCTTAGAATCCTTTTTGTCCCAATTTGAAAATAAATTTATATTATAGAATACATTTTTTAAAATTTTAAGATGAAAATAGCAAGGAAAAATCAAACAAATATCTTTATGAAAGAAGTATATTGGCGTGAAATTAAATACGATTTGTATTCCAATATAAAAACTACAAAAAATGGAAACAATTCTTTCAACACATAAACTATTATGTAGTAGTCAATTAAAATGATCTAAATAGTCTAATAATTTGACAATTAGCATATAGCAATTTTTATAGAGTTGTAGATCTCTTCCATTTCAAAAACACAAAACAATATTAGGTAGATAATCAAACATCTTTCATTTATACAGTGACTTATTTATCCTAGAGGAATTAAGTATATAGTATACAAAGAAAACCAACAAACCCACAACTACCCCTATTTTGAAGGAGTTTAGTTTTCTCCCCTTCCTAATCTCCCTAATATTTTCTAATTATTTTAAAGAGACCGAGGGTCATAACACAACTTTATTCAACCCACTAAATAGCTTGGTTAATGAAACTTGACAAAAGCAACAAAACAATTGCTACATTTGGCATTTCATGTGGAATGAAGAGTGGTGACAATAATCTACTTATAGTTTAATAAAACACTATTTTTATAAGAAGGCTTGACATTAGAAAGATAAGTGTTACTTATAGTTTAATAAAACACTATTATAGTTTTACTAACATATACTATTGTATGCTTACATGGCTTCTTAGTTAATATATGGGGAGATAGATATAGATGGGGAGAGAAAGAGAGAGAGATATATATATATGGGAAGAGAAAGAGACATGGAGATATATGGGAAGAGAAAGGAAGAGAGGTGGAGATATAGAGTCGATGGATAGGGGGGAGAGGGAGGGAGATATGGTGAGAGATAGAGAGGGGGAGATAGAGAAAGGGATATACATAGGTAGAGGATGAGAGATAGAGAAGAGGGGGAGAGAGGGAGAGATAGGTTGAAGAGGAAGAGAGAGAAGAGAGGGAGATAGATAGGTAGAAAAGGGAGAGAAAGAAGAGGGGGAGAGGGAGAGCGATAGGTAGAAAGGGAGAGAGAGAGAGAGAGAGAGAGAGAGAGAGAGAGAAGAAGATAGGGGAGAGAGGGAGAGATAGCTCAATATATATAGAGGGAGAGGGAGAGACATAGAAAGGGGCTGATATAGAGAGATAGAGCTAGGGGGATGGTGAAAGAGATAGAGAAAGATATGGATAGAAAAAGATAGAGAGAGGAGTGAGAGGGAGATAAAAAGAGAAATAGAGATAAAGATATAGAGTAGGAGAGATGGAGGGAGAGATGGAGTGAATGAGATAGAAAGGGGGGATAGGGAGAGATATCTCAATAGATAGAGGGGGGAAGAGGGAGTGACATAGATAGTGGGAGATATAAAGAGATAGAGAGCGATAGAGAGAGATATATCAATCACCCTCCTTATATCTCTATCTATTCATCCTCATCTCTTTATCTCTCTACCTCTCTCTATCTCTTTGTCTCCCTTTCTATTTGTATGTTTATCATTATCTCCCTCTCTATATTTTCTTCCCTATATTTATCTTTGTCTCCTTAAGTGTGCAATGGGTACATTGAAGAGGTCTTAAAGGAGAATTATCATATCTTTAATCAAATGGCATGCTACCTTGAGCATAACTCCCCAAGGACACATGCCATCCTTGGATTGTTGACATGAAACAACCAATCAAAATTTAGTTTCTCTTTTCCCTCTCTCTATTTTCCTTTGTATCTCTTATATTTCTCTCTCTCATGCTCTCTCTCTCTATCTATCTATCTAAATTCATCTCTTTCTCTCATTCTCTATCTTTTTACTTTCTATCTCTCTTTGTATTAGCTAATAGGCTACATATATTGTGAGATTTGAGTTTGAAACAAATCTCATGCCTAGAAACCACTATTGTGTCGTTGGAAAACAAGTTTAAACTGCCATTTAACGGTAAACCATTTGTAGTGTAATGGTAAAATCCTCTAAAATATCAAGTAAAAGCCTATATATTCTATTATATAATAATAAATATAATTATATTATATATAATTTAATCTAATATTACTATTATATTAAATATATATTATATTAATTATATTTTGTATTATATAGAAATATACTTATTATTAATTATTAATTATTATATTTTATATGTATTTAATAATTTTGTTAAAGAATATAATATATAATTATAATAAGTCGAGTAATTATATTATTTATTATGTAAAATATAGCTAATATATACTTAACTATATTGTACAATATTAAAACCTAGCTAAATGGCGCCATAATTTTGACAATATTAAAACCTAGCTAAATGGTGCCATAATTTTGAATTTAATTTACTCTAAAACCTAACAAAACCAGGTTGTAGCTCGTCAAATTGGAGAAGTGAAAGGTCAATACCAACATCGAGGAGAGTTTGGAGGAGTGAAAACAAGGTCAATACCATCACCGAGGAAGAGTTTGGAGTTAAAATAAGGTCAATACCAACGTCGACGAAGATTTTGGAGTGAAAACAAAGTCAATACCAGCGTTGAGGAAGAGTGTGGAGTGAAAAAAGGTCAATAGTAGCGTCAAGGACGAGGTTGAGGGCACTCAGGGAAAATCGACGACCAAGGGACAATGAGTACTGTAAGTTTGGCACCCCCATTCTCTTTAACCTGCAATTTTCATGCCTAGCATAGAATTACGCTTACATAACATAAACTCAAACAAATGGAAGTTTATAGGGGCAAAGGAGCCCAAGTATATGCTAGGCTAAGCTAGATATAGTGAATGGAAATAGAGGCATACAATTCTTCTTTAATACCTCCACCACAAACATATGCAAGGAAAGGTCTCCCCCCTTCTTGGTAGTGATAACCTCCTCCACACACAACCCTTAAAAATTATGAATAGAGGAATATAATCTTTGAAGAACTCAAAGTTGATTCTCTCCTACCTGATGCAATATTTAGTCATTTTATCCTTACAAACATTTATAATGATTACTAGAGGCACATAGACCAATTATTCATAATAGAAGAATTTGATCATACTTTTCCAATGATGGCATTATGAGAAAACCTTAGGTTAAATGAAGAACCTTCATTTGAAGGTGATGTCGTCATGACGTTTGAATGAAGAACCTTCATTCAAAAATGATGTTATGTCAAGACTTTCAAATGGAGGCATTTTTTATTTTAAATATTTCATGTCCAAAATGTTTTATAAAAGGAACCTTTGCATGAAGGACCTTCAAATGAAGACCTCAATTCAAAGGTCCTTCATTAGATCCTTCATATGAAGGTTCCTTTAATGCCATCCCATTATAGCTCTTAGAGTTATTAGAGATATTTTTGTTTCGAAATAGAGATTGGACCATCAAATAGTGTCACCATGACTCTACCCAGATATCCATCAAATTGATAAAACCTGACTTAGCAACCACAAATTCACAAGAAAAATGCCCTTGTCATCCCTAGGGCATCAATTCAATGCCAAGTTTCTTGCTTTAACAAACCCCTAAATACAATGAACCTCTATCATACCATGTTGCACACCAATCCACCGAGTTATAGTTCCAAGACAGTGGGTGGATTGGTGGATGTCATTTCTATTTAGCCCTCAAACCCTTACACAGACAAAATAGGGCAGTCCTTGTATTTGATTGTTTTCTCCCACAAAACAGTGATTTAGCACTTCAAAACAAATGAAAATGAAAGGGAACACATATATTTATCTACAACAATGATCTCAGAGCATTTCAAACTTGTACAGATCCATACAACACAAAAGAACTTCAAAAAAATAGTAAAAACACAAAAAATTGCTTCAAGAACGTGGTATTTGATATGAAATTTTGGTATCAACTCCTCCAACAATTGCAAAAATTGCAATGGTAGGGGAATACAATATGATAGAAGTGGGATAAGAAATGCATCGTTTGAAGCATCAAACCAATATGCAAAGATGAAAGTAAGTGCTAACCCCTTAAACTGAAAAAGTTTCTTTTAACTTTAAGTTTGTTGGGTAGCCAATTCTTTTAAGTTATCAAATCCTACCATCATACATAATCAAAATGTTGTTTTTTCAAATTACTATGAGCACTAACTTTCACTATTTTAAGATGTTGAAACCTTGTCATAGAGAACTAGAACATTGATGCAACCACTCATCCTACCTTAAAACATATCAAAAGTCTCCTAGCAATTAAAAATAGGAAGATTTAAGATGACTTAAACAATTTTTATTGCCAAAGCATAAACTTATGATGACTTAACCAGGCCTAGTACACACTCCCTCTCTCTTAACCACTTAGACATAGGGAAATTAAATCTAAATTTTCTGCTATTTTTAGTCATGTAGGTGTCTAATAAACCACTTTTTGGTGTTTCCCTTCAAGTTTATTTACTTGAATGAAGAGCAAAATTCCTTTGATTACAATTAGATAATACATTTGAGGCCTTGGTTGTGTAACTGGTGGACCATAGTCACATTTAACACTTGTTACAAAGTTTGGGAGTTAAAACATTAAGTAGATTTGATTTGTGATGGACACATTTGGATGGTAGTAACCATAACTTGCAATCTATCAAGACTTGATTACCTTATAACCTGTCAAATTCTAGCGATGAAATGATAGATTAATCATAATGTCACCTTGGGATCACATCACCATGAAAGAACTTCATCCAACATCCTTATGAGTGCAGCTACCACCAAATAGGTATTTTTCATATATGTTTTCCTCAAACGAGGGAAATTCAGGAAGAGAAGAGGAAAACGAGACATGTAGATCTAAAAAAGGGAGATCAACTAGACGTCAAAAGTTTAGAAGAAAATACCGAAAACGCATGGAATTTTTTTTTGCTGAAGGGGGCTCATGTTCTTATGATGATGAGAGCATAGGCAACATCGAGGTGCCCTTGAGGTACAAACATCTACGGAAACAATCGGTACCCAAGGAACTTCCTCCAATAAACACTGATTTTTGTGTCAATGAAAGGATATATCGCATAACACCATTGTCATTACATAGTTTGGGCCTATTTTGCATGGATGGCATAAAGGTTTGCTATGAAAAAGTTACTGAATTGATGGAGTATGTCGGACCCTGTTACAGTTACAAAGATTGGATGCAGCTAGTTCGATATACATGAAGTATGCGTAGGTATGCACTGCCAGCAAATTACATACAACTAAAAGATAAGGATCAAAATAAAGGAGTGGCTAGGTACATTGACGGGAGGCCAAAAGCATCAGGGAATATTGCAGGGTTTATAAACAGTACACGACCTGGGTCAACAGATAAGCAACCCAATTGCATATTCGAAGCGTGCGAGGGAAAGCGTGTATTCGTATGTGCGATAAAATCAATAATTGTAAGGGAAGAGTTGCTAATCGATTACAATTTGAATCGCTTAGATACAAACACAGTTACTATGGGAGTGGTATGTACTATATACCATTTTATTATTATGTTTTTTTGGTAAGTCTATTGGTTTCATTTCGGTAATATTTTTTTTATATTTAAATTTTGTCACAGCGGGACATTGATCATACGGGGAAGGCTCCGACCCAGACCACAAATCGTGATGCATCTTCAGCGCTTCTACCTGACAAGTTTACCTCATTGTAATTGTACAAATTAGATACGAGCAAAATGTTTAATTATTATATTTTTTCATGAGTTTATTGGGTTAATTTCGAATAATGTTTTTAATATTCTTGTTGCAGTCCGCTAAACGGGCAAAGGCACCAGCAGTAGAGGAAAGCATCCATATGGAGGTGCAGTAACTATTATATGATGATGACAACATTTTTCGTAAACTCTGTGGATATGATGAGGAAGGCCCAAAAAAAATGCAATGAATAAATCCTTAAGTTGGTATTCATAGTGCCTCAAATAGATGAGATAAGATAAAGGGTTAAAATATTGACTAAAAGAGCACAAAACTTACAAGTAAGATGTCATGAGATTTTTAATTATAACATAAGTTCATTCATGGTTTTATATTTTGTACTCTTTTATGTCATGAACTAAAATATGTGTGTTGTTCTCACATGATTATTTGTGTCCTCATGATGTTGTTGGTCATGATCAGGGTATTGCAAGTGTTGCTCGGGGAGTAGGGGTTGTTACAAGTGTCAATCTTGATCTTCCTGCGCATACATCACATCATTCGACCCCATCATTCGTGCCTATATTGTCGACTGAAATTTCGGCAACACATACCATGCAGGCATCTGGTAGTGCACCCTCTAGTAGCGAAACATGCCAGAACATTCGTCAAAACATATAACTAGAGATGCAGAGGCCACTAGTATTGGTGATGTTTTAGCAACATTTCTTGGATCTTCTCGTATTAGTAGTATGGAAACATTCTCGGTCACATTTGTGGTGACCGAGGATTTCATTCCCATAAAGATAGAGAAGGTCCTAGGTACTTTAAAATGTTTTAATTTTTATTATATATAATCCAATTGAAATTTACTTATTGATTATTATTTTTAGACTAATGATCTCATGATCATTTTGTAGGAAATGATGTTTTTTTATAAACATCTACGTGATATTACATTGGATCTTTTCGGGCCCACCATACGTACATGGTGGAATGCCCAAAATCAAGATTTAAAAGATGAGCTCATTAACTGTTTAGTTGTGTTGTTCGGTGCTAAAACATTCAACCGAACCAAGGTCCTTAAGAAATCTAGTACCTATCTAAAGTATGTGAGGGACCAATATATGTCACATTTAGAGAACAAGAAAAAAAGTATGAGCATCCCCCCATGATTCTGGAGAGGGAGTGGAAGAACCTAGTGTCAGATGGAAAGGAGAAGGCTGAAAAGAAAAAAGGAAAGACACCACCGGGCCAATGAAGGTATGCGATACTATCAAAAATGTAATTATATACTGATTACTCTTTATTTTTACATAATCTAACGTATTTCAAACTTTTCATAGGTTGCTCGACACATCGAAGGCAACAAAGGAAAGACTAAAAAAACATGAGCAACACAAACTTGGCTCTAATGGTTATATGAAATTAGTTGCATGAATTGTAAGTATCAATAAATGAAATATTGCATCCAAATAATAAATTGCAAACAATTTTGGTTTTATCACACCATAGAAGAAAAATTCATGATCTTATGCAAAAATGCAGGGCTCTGAATTCAACAGAGTACCCATAGAAGAGAACCTGAAGATTGTCTTCCAACAAGGCTATGGAGCCCTGGTTGAATTCCTAAGAGTTTTGATTGGAAAAACACAATCTTCCATTGCATCCGACACGTGGGTAAATAAACTCAATAAAGTTTATTTAAAATTGAATACTTGTGCAATCTATTCAATATTAATTTCCACCATAAAGTAATTATGTGCTTATTTGTTTTAAACAGACAAGCAAAGATAATACTGCACATGACATTGGAATGCAGCCTAGTGAGGGTGGAGCACAACCTACAGATGAAGGTCATGGTGTGCATCCCGGTATTGGATGTATTCATGTGCTATACAAAACACAGTATGGATTAATACAATTAAACATATTTAATTGCACTTGGTGTATTAATTAATGTAACCTTTCATGTTTCAACTTTAGAGCATGTAGAGCGTGATCAACATGTTGAACATGATCAGGCTAGACAAGACCAGGAACATGATGTGGCCCCATCAAGTAAAGAGGACCACTCTAATGTTCTTTTAAACATATTTAATTGTAATTGGTGTATTAATTAATGTAACCTTTCGTGTTTCAACTCCAGATCAAGATTTAAAGGGTGTTCAGCATGTTGAGCATGAGGCTATAAGACAAGATCAGGAACATTATGTGGCTCCATCAGATAAATAGCACCACTCTAATGTTCTTTTAATTAATGAAATACTTATAGCAATAATAATAAAACATATCAATTTAACATTTATTTGCTATTGCAGCAGACCCCCTCTTGCAGCGGTGTCCATGCCATGAGTACACGACTAGGCATATATTAAGATCACGAACATATCCCAAAACAACTGAAGGGGGGATAAATGATTTAGAAAACAATATTCCACGTCATCTTTTTTTAGCTGCAAAAAAAAAAAAAAATTATTGTAATCATATTATAACAACCATATTTTTGATCAAATGTAAAAACTGAAAGAATGAATGTTATATGTTAATGAATGAATGTTATATGTTATTAATGGATGAATGAATTAATGTTATATGTTATTAATGGATGAATGAATGAATGTGAATATGTTAATGAATGAATGTTATATGTTATTAATGCAAGATGAATGAATGAATGTTATATGTTAGTAATGGATGAATGAATGATTAATGTTATATGATCAGGTATGGGGAATTGAGAGTGATGTGAGGGGGAGGCAAGGGCCAAATGAGCTTCCACCTTCACGTGGTTGGCCTTGTTAAGTAGAGAATATTAAACTATTCTTGAAACAAATAGAAGCTCAATAAGGTAATGCACTTTTCAATATAAGAAATGCATCATTTGAAGCATCAAACCAATATGCAAAGATGAAATAAAGTGCTAAATTTTCACTATGAACATTGTGTTGTGTGTGGATTTGGTTTCAAAGCTCTGTTTCTTTTGTTTTTAGTGGTGACATAACTCTAAAATTTGACTTTTGTGCATAACAGGTTTGTGGAAAACTTGACAACTTTGAAGGGTTTAGAGGCTCGATTGAGATAGATACACGGATATTTGGATCTTGTTGTTGATGGGAGGCTTCCACTTAACCATGAAATTTTGTACCATCTGCAGGTATGCAAAAAAAATTCTACTTACATTCATTCAACTTACTGTAATCTAATATCTAACGAAAATCTCTTTTTCATTATACTTAGATGTATTTTCATGCCCTATTCCAAAGCACATGTTTTAGAACAAGCGAGAAGGATGCTGGAAAGGGTTAAGGAATTTGGCTTTACACCTGCCAATTGCATAGTTTACTTCATTCATCCAGCGTATTGCCAATGTGTTTCACAATTGTTGGAATCATATCCTATAATTACAGAACTAGTAAAATTAAAATATGTAAGTTTCAAATATGGCATTACATATCTTTCTATGAATTTTTGAAAGAAAATATCAAAATGGAGAAGTATTAACAAAATAATTTGCATAATTTTTAAGAGATCAGGGAATTTTTTTGCAGAGTTATCTTGAATATATTTAAGACAAAAGTAACTTATAGAGATTGAAGCAGAATATCGGTAGTCTAAAATCATCAGTCAACACATCTTAGTAGTATCTCAATTCAAGAGAACTAGGTCCACTATCAATTAGCTAGTAAAAAAAATAAAATTAATTCATAAGATTATTTTGTTCTAATAGGGTTGATTGGTTGCTTGTTTCTTTTTTATTGTTAGGAAGTCATCAATATACACTTGGTTGTCCCGCCTTTTCTTGCCTCTTGGCTAGAGAGTTTTTGCAAAAGGCATCAAAGTAACCTTCAAGATTGACAATGGAAATGAGTACAAGGTCAGTATAACTTAATGTTAATTGGGTATGATTTTATTTGTTCAAGACCAGTTTAGATTCATTTTCTGCTCACACTACTTTTATTTACGTTTATGTTTTGCTAATACCCATTTTCTTTTACATTCATATTCTTCTATACATATTGTGTTTTCAATAATGTTTTCCTTAATTTAATCTAGGGGAGAGAACCCAATACCTGAGCATTTTTCAATAGTTGTGATATTAGTGGTTTATATAGTGCCCAACCCTAATCGTGTGGCCCAAAACAAATTTCGGGCCTCAATAAGCCTTTGAAAAGGCACATGCATATTAGGTCACAGAATCAACTCACAACCTTCTGATTTAAAAGCTAATCGATGGGCTTGCCAACTTAAAGCTCTGGAATCCCCCCTATAACCGTTATATTTAGAAAGATCAACGGTTAAGAATTTACAACTTGTAGACCTAAGACGTTTCATTCACTGATAGCCACCCTCTCCATCGATGGACACCTATCCTTCGTTCTATCGGTGGGACGCCAGATAATGCTTCCCCGATGCACCATACTTCCCCCGATATACTTTATGCATTCGATAATTCATGGTTACTTTTGTTGACAACTTCACTCTATCGGTATATCGGGACAACACCTTAGGAGTCAGCTCGATAGAGTATTGTTACACCGATACTAGGTTGTGAGCTATTTTCATTGAGCCATTAGCGAGATTGTGATGGGGGTTCCGCCAATGAAGCATTGTTAGGTCGATGGTATTGAATTTTGCTTGATCCCACAAAATATGATCCAAATTAAAATATTTAGTCCAAGGAAATTATTCCATGTGGTTTGAAGGGGAAATGTTACCACATAGGTACTATGCAAGGGGCTTTAATCTAAGGGGGGCTAAATTGAATCACTTTTCATGCATGAGAAAATCACTACACTAGAATGGTGAGAAAGGGCTATTTTGGGTTGTTTATAAATAGAAGAGGGGATTAGATAAAACCATCCTTTGATCAAATCCCTTTGGATTGAAACCTCCTTCAATCTTAGCCTTACCTTAGATCAAAATCCACCATTTTTTTCTTGTTGTAGGTGTTGCCATTGATGTCAACAAAATAGAGATTCTTGTAAGTGTTGTCATTAATGGATGGTTGCATGTGATGAAAACATTGTGATGATCAAAAGTGTTGTTTGTTGGTTTGTTTTACTGCAACCAGGTTGATCTTCTAATCTACCTATGGAATTTCCAATTCCGATTAAGGGCAGCTCGAAGGACCTAGACCAACTAACGAGGATTTTAAGTACCTCCTACACTTTGGGCTCTGCAAGACCCGAGAGGGTGATCCCTTAATGTGTTTATAACCTCTGCACCATAATTATAGACAACATTAACAATAACATTAACCATAAAAATTATAACATAACATGTAAAACAATATTTTAAGATTGATAATGGCGAGCGTTTCCAATGGCGGGCGTTTTCAAATTCCCTCTAGTGGATGTGTGAAACGGTCACCTACGTGCGTGCCTCCTACGTGCACTGGGTCTTTGGACGGGTGTGGTCAGCCTCTCCTTGCTGTGGACAGCTCCCTACTGTCGTTTGGTCCATTTGTTGGCTCTCAGGCGATGTCCAACAACTCTTTGTCGTCCCTGGCGGTGCCTGCCTTGGACGTGATTGCTAGCGTGGGCGGTGTCCCTGTGGTGTCGTGCGTTGCTCTGCAGTGCCTGCCTTGGGTGTAAATTCTGGCATGGGTGGGCCTATCCCTTCCGATTTGCTCTACGGGAACTTGTCTGGTGATGCCCTTCGGGTTGTTTCTGTTGACAGGGTTGAGGCTGCTTTGTTTTCTGGTGACGGGGGTTGTGCTTCGGGGACTCCTCATGCTCTGCATGGGGTGGGTGTTGTCCCCTCAGGCTCTAAGGTGCCATTTGCTCCTACTTCGAGTGCCCCTGTTGGCAAGAAGTCTTTCTCTGAGGCTGTGTCTAAGGTTGGCTCCCGGTTTGCACCTGCTCCCTCTGAGGTTTGTCCTCTGCCTTGTGCTCGGGCTTCCCCTGTGGTTGTCTGTCGTCTTGAAGTAGCAGAAAATGAAGAGTATTATTTGAGGTAGGGTGCATTTTGTAGGTTTAATGGCCTGTGGCCTTCCCTTCTAGATCTACATGAGTGGGTTTCTATTTCTTGGAAGCCCATTGTCTCAGGACGGATTGAGCTTTACCCTAGTGCTTGGGAGTTTTTCTTAGTCTCCTTCTCCTCCCATGCGGATAGAGACTGTGTGTTGGATAGGGGTTGGATGTGGGGTGTCCATTCACTGTCCATTAGGCCTTGGTCGTGCTCCTTCAACCCGCTTACTGAACCGTTGAACATCAGACCTGTTTGGGTCTGTCTTTCGAATCTTCCTCTTCAATTTTGGGAGTTGCCCTATTTTGAAGCTATTGGTAACTCCTTTGGACATTTCCTCAAGGTGGACTCAATGACACAGGATATGGGGCATACTACAGTTGCCCATATTTTGGTTGATTTAGATATTTCCAAACCCCTCCATGGTGAGGTGGTTTTGATGGTGTTGGACAGGCCTTGGTCGCAGCTGTTGGACTATGAGGACCTCCCTTTTCATTGTATGAGGTGTTTTTCTACTGGTCATTTGGCCTCGAGTTGTCCTCTTGCTCGCCGCAATGGTGTTGCTACTTGGTGGAAGAATGCTCTTTTGGATCACCTCATTGTCGATGCTTCCTCTCCGGACTGTTCTGACTCTTCTGACGATTCCTTTGAAGATGGCGATCTTCCTGTCCCTCCTATGGTGTTGGAGCCTCCCCAGGCTCCTATTTTGGCTACCTCTTCTGCTGATCCTTTGCTACACCGGTCTGCTATCGGTGTGCAGTTGCTTCCTGCTCGTCCCTCGATTGATTTGGCTAGTTCGTTGGTCTCTCTGGTCTCCTCTTCTTTGTTGTCAGTGCCCATGTTGCATGGTGGCTCCTCGCCCATGGTGGCTACTGACGTTCCTCTCCCCTTGCCCTGCTCGATGGTTGCTTTTGAGCCTTCTTGGTCAATTGTGTTGCGTAAGAAGAAAGGACTCCCCAAGCCCGTTGCTTCTCTGTTTTCTTGGGTTTTGGATGTTGGCTTAGTCCCCTCTAGTTCCTAAGTTGTGTCTTTTCAGTTTCTTTGGTTTTCTACAGCTATCTGTCAACTGTTTCTGTTTGTTCCTATAGTTCAATTTTGTTTTGTTCTATGTTGTCCTTTGGCCCTTTGGGCCCCTTGTGAAGGGTACAACACCCTGAAAATGCTGCTTACCTTTTCAAAAACATATAATCTCACTCAATAGCTCAACAAAACGGGATAAAACTGAATAGAATTGGTTCATTAATAATTATCAACCATTTGGAGCATGAGATAATCACAACAATACTTCAAAGTAAAAAGTATTCATTAATTTTCAATTTGTAGCAAGCTATGGGTGAACACAAACAAATACTGAACCACAAAGAACAGATGAAACTTTGTGTTGGTGTAATTAAATGTTTTGTACCTTGTCCTAAGTCATAATTACACCTTAGTTAAGTTTACTTAGGGACCACATAGGAGTTGTTGGAGAATTTCCACCTTTGGTGGACTTATCATGTTATCACTCTATCACCTCCACCTTTCATGGACATATCATGTGATTAGGTTTCCACCTTTTGTGGTAAATCAACTATTTGTGGTGGTTATCACATTATCACCTTTCCACTTTAGGTGGAGTGATAGCTTTTCATTGTTGTCTCATGTCATAAGATTACGACACTTGTCATAATCTTATGCACTCCTATGTTCTCACCTTGGCTATATAACCAAGGGGTCTCTACTACATTTGTACATTGAAGCATAATCATTGACATTGAATACAGTTTATTCTTGTCATATTATTTTCTCTCTTCTTTGTGCTTTCTATTTGATCCATAGATCTTGGCATCCATAGCCAATTCTAACATGGTGTCAGAGCATGTTTGATTCTAACACTTAGATCAGTGCCTTATTTCCATTGGAGGAGTCAAATTCACAAATACCTAAGGGTTTACAACAGATTCAACCCGTAGCATATAAGATCTTTGATAATATCGCCTTACAATATCACCAATATGTAACCCTAACTCAATACTACTTATCAAATCCTTGTATAGAACGTATCAACCTACAATCTCATTTAAGCATTTTAATTAATTCCTTGAATCAAAGCTAAAATAAGAATTGCACACACCACAACAATGACATGAACAAAATAACCCTTGATCACTTTATTCAAAATTCAAATATGTTTGTACACAGGAGAGACATGAGCTTGAATTTATCAATCCGATTCAAATTCTAGTACTGTTATACAACATTATATCTCCATGAATTCAAAACCTATAACAAAAATGACTCAGAACCTAATTTGCATTTTCTTTGTAACTATCAGACTTTGCGATTGCTCTGTAACTTCACCTAGACTCGACCAAAAATTTCTAACTTGCTAACCTGTACTTCTGGCCTTGAAATACTTCTTATAGAAAATGAAGGATCAAACAAGCATCAGGCCAGAAAGTACACATGTCACCAGCCAATTGGACCACTTAGTGACATCTCAAAATTCAGTTACAACTGATATTCCCTTTGGAGAATCTTCTTGTTCTTTTTCATTTGCTCGTTGAGGATGATTTGATATAGACGCGGATCTTCAAAAGCCTGCACATTTAGACTACCACCATAAAACAAAACTTGAAATTATTATGACTGCAACAGTTAGTTAATTAACTGTTAGTAGTTCACTCCTACTTTGACTCTTCTTCAGTTAAATATGTATCCACCCATCGCTTGTATTCCTCATCACTCGGCCAATTGAAGTTGATTACCTCCTCTACCTTGGCTCTATAGGATGTATATTTAACTGCTACCTGGTTTGCCTCATTTTCAAAAGACTCGGAAAATGAACTAGTGTCGATGATTTTGTCCATGCAGCTCTCTAATAGATCTGAATCCAAGTCATCACATATTAAGTCAATTTGGGCATCAATGACCCTACTAGTCTAATCCTTCCATTGTTGAAGAGATCTGATATTACGTTGCTCATCAATTATATCAGGCAATAGTGTATCACTCCATTCATCAAAACTTTTCACCAATTCCCTTATCTTCCTACTCAAATTATCTGGTAAGGCTTGAAAACCTTGCAGTGATTTAACCAATATTTGAGTAGGTCTCAATGACTGTGACCTATTATTAACATCAAATCTTGAGGCTTTATACATTATATCCAATTCATTGGCCCTAAGAATCCATTTCTCAATCAATGGTATTGCTACTTCTTGATCCCTATCAAAATTCTTTATTGCACCCAATAATAAAGAGTAAGAAGAATGTATACTTGGCAATCTATTATCAGCTTTTTCATTTAAATGTTGTAAAACTGTGGTGACAATTTCCTTTTTCTTTAGAGCTGCCCTCTCCTCATTATTCTTCAAAGAATCTTCTAGCTCTGTTATTTTTTGCATTAATTGCTTCTTTGCTGGATCAATAGAGCAGGTTAGCTCCTCCTCAATTGGATCTAATGTGGACTAAGGGTAGGAGTCTCAGTGGGAGACTTTGGTGTGGAGACAATGGGAGTAGTAGGAAGTGATGACTTTGATGTATATGGTAATGATTGAACCACAGGAGCACTTGGTGTTGCCTCTATCTGCTTATGCCTCAACCTTTCCTCCTCTATTTGCAACTCAATATTCCTTTGTTGCACCTTATTATATTCCCCAATCATAAAATTGTATTTCTCCATATAATTCATTTTTTCAACTTCCTCTCTTTCTGCTATTTTTTGTGCCAACTTGGCCACATCCACAACCAAACTTGTAGCCTCCACTGCTGAAGTTTCTAAAACTCTTTTTTATTATTAACCCTCCCCTAAAATTAGGGTTAATATCTGTTATGCTTGGCTTTCTTCCTCTTGGGGCCAAAGCCCATATTGCCAGGGTCTCATACTCCTCATTGAAGGCAGAGCCTTGCAATGCCGACCTGACTTCTTCTTTTGAATAGTGGAGGTGATGCTTGGATTTCAAAACAACATCAAAAGGCAATTACATTAAAAATGTCCCATTCAGGTAAGATCAAGACACCAGCTTGTTCAATCAGTTTTCTCCCTTCTTCTGGAATGATTTTCCTAAATTCACTCATCATTTCAGCCTTCACTTCATCATCATTCTCTTCATCTGACCTGTTTGGCCTCTGACCTCTTCTTTCCTTGCACTTTTCTTGGTACTCTCCCAGTTTCATCCTCCATACTAGTTGCAAGAAGGCTAGTGTTTTCACAAAAGTATCATCATTTAAGAATTCCTTACAAGCCTCCATTCTTGTATCTTGTACACACTTGCCCTTCACGTCCAGGTCAAACAAGACCAATTCAATTGGTCGTGGAGGGGATGGCATGCCTATCTGCAGGTCTTGGTCTGTAACAATAATTTCATCCCCTAGATCCTCTTGGGACTGCTCAATTCTTTTCCTTTTGGGAGCTGGTGGTGATGGTGGTGGTGAGGGACTCCTTGGTGATGACTCAAGATCAATTATCTTTATGGTTCCTGGTGGTTTGAGATGTGATCTTTGGTGGCTTTTCCTGCTCCATTATCTTTTTTCATTTTCTACCCTTCTCTTCTTCTTCATCACTGTCATCCCTTACCCTCCTGCAAATGGACTTGTCTTTTGGAAGTTGGTAAGTTTGCATTTCTTCCAATGGCCTTGTAGCTTGTTCCTATTTACGAAAATTCAACTCCAGATTCATTTTCTTTGTCATTAAAGTATCCATGATTTCCTTGAAGTTTTTCATCAAGAAATCAATCTTCTTCTGGAAAGGGGTGAATTCCATCAATGGATCATATTTTGTGTACAATAGCCAATTATTTGTCATAGGCAACCCATGTTTCCTTATTTAGTTCTTGCCTATTTAAATCAAATTCATTCCTGATTAGGTCTTCAGGAAAGTTGAGCTCATGAACAAATCTTGCTCCTTTTATTCTTTGTCTGAACAAAGCGAAGAATCCTTCAGGGTCACACTGCCTCCTAAAACTGAAACTTAAATTGTATGAATCAAAGAATTTCCCAAAGTGTACCCATCCTCCCTTTGTAATAACAAAATTAGAAATTACTATGTAATCTAGATAGAAAGTCCCTTTGCCTTTTCTAGTGAGATTGTCCTCATGAATGCAGCCAATCTGCCACATGACCTCAACAAATCCAATCCTTGGTGGCACATTCTAAGGTAGGATGTGTGGAGTCCCCTGAAATCCATACACTCTCAAAACAGTTTAGACTAGATATGGGATGATATCTCCCCAGTTGTGGCAGACCTTCAAATCAGGTCTCCTCTCCTTGGGCCTAAGAAAATCATGCAACTCCATAGGAACCCTAGGTGGATTTACTGTTAGCCTTGCTCTTAATCTTGATGCAAAACAGTTATCAAACTATACATAATTAACACTTTTTTTGTTATATGAAAGGTCAGCAGTCCAAATTTGTACTGGTAGCCTTTCTCCATAGCCAAATCTATTCAGTTTCATCTTCTTAGAGAAAAAATCCGCATTCTTGAACAAAAACATATGCATGAGCATAGAATACCAGTAGAAAGGTGTGCTTGTATCATTCTGTTGTAGCTTCACCAACCCTTCGTGTATTTTCTGGGCTAGGAAAGGAGCAAAATCATAAACTACAGAGAAATTTGGATGTTGTATTTGCACCCCCATGAACATGAATGCTATTGGCATCACAGTGCTAGGGCTAAATCCCAATTTTTGACATAGTGAGTAAAAGGTAGCCAGGAAGTGATTGGAAAAAATATCCAGTTTGAAAGGCTCCTTATCATTAGGGTTAATATGAATTATTGAACCTCCTGCCTTGGCCAAATGATATGGGAGCATCTTAACTCTAAAGAGAGGCTTACTTTTCTCATATTCTTGCTTCATCTTTTCAAGCTCAATAGGAACTATGAAGTCACTGGGTTCATACAAATCCAAAACTTGTTGGAATTCTTCTCTGTTAATACTCAGTAAAACCCTTCCATCATTATCCTTGACCACCTGTGTGACCGGATCATACCTTGTAGCCACTGCCTTGAGCAAATCCACATCTAGAAACACATTGCGTACCACCAATTTTCCCATGTCGTAAACCCAACCATTTGAGAATGGGTGGGGCAAATTCCTTTGTCCAAACCATAGTCTGAACATCTCCAAACCCTTCATTGGCACTTTAACATTAGTTATATTTAAGTAATTATATATTAACCCTTCCCCAAGGGTTTTTTCTTGCATTAGGGCCTACCCTTTTCTTCTATCAGTTGTCAACAATGGAAGTTGGTCTAAGAAGTCATCATACAGGTTTCTTTTCAAATAATCAATTTGGTCGGAGTGGTGTTTTGGTGGTTCCATTTTGGACAAACTAGGGTCTACTTGAATTACAGACTTTAGAACAAACCAGGGCTTTTCAAGGATGTGAAATTACAAACACGTAATTTGTAATTTTCAAACAAATTTCAACTTCACTTACAACCCTAATACAATTTCTAACAATTACACTGCAAATTCTCCTAAATTCAAGCTAAAAATTTCACCAGGAAATGCAAAATTTAACTTATAGCTTTTTGACTTATAGAAACCCTAATTATTCACTGCAACAGCTCATGATTTCTTCTTTGGCTTTAAAACTACTCTGCGAAGTTCCTTGAATGCTTTTTGTGACAATAAAATAGGGAAATAATCCTCTTATTCAACCAAAACAGGTAGGAATACGTCTCGTCCGCCATTACTGCTCGCTCGTGCACCTCACCAATGACTCCAATCACATTTGATGCAGGTTTGAATCTAAACTGTTGATCTTCATCTAGGCTGGATCATTGAACAGTTGTGCTTCAGTCAATCTAACATTGACTTCCATCGTAGCAAATGGCCCACAATTCCTCCAATCAAAACATTCCAGCTCAGGAACCCTTACAACTCATGTTTCTGGCCCCACCATCTCCTGCGTCGTCAAATAAATCCACATGACAACATTCCCTTGATATTGCAATCGTTAACCATCTTGCAACTCTTGATCATGTGATAGCGGGCAACCATAGATCTTGATCTTCAGCAAACTTGCTCATGCAGATTGTTGACAACTTTGACTTTAAATGTCGAGCACCTTTTTTGTTTAAATTAAAACATCTCCATCGATTTTAAGCATGTGCATTTTAGATCCACTTTAGTAGCTCGCCAATTAATATATTAACATTGAATTAATATATTAAAACATTCATAATCTTCCTTCAGCCTCTCTGAATGTGACAAATGGTGCCTTCCTGTAATATCACGATCATTCAATACTCTATGGTGGGGTCGTCACAGGATGGTGGGGAGCGGTTGAGATTTAACGCCTTATCATCAATGGCCACGATAATTCACCTTTCTGCAAAATATAAACCATTTATTAAAATAAAGGGGACATGACAAGGTCGATGGTAAACAATTCCATGAAGTTGTTTTAAAAGGGGGCACGAGACCACCCTAGACTTAGGAAAAAATTAAAGTCGACCATAGGAAAAATATGAAGAAAGAGCAGAAGGGGACTTGGCCTAGACAGGATGATGGGACATAAGTTGTTTTAAAATCCCTTTAAAAAGGTAATGATCAAATAGAACAAAGATAGGGTGTTTTATTATGAAAGTAGGGCCTTTTACATGAATACTTGGAAACAATTGTAGAACCCTAACCCTAGACCTTTCTAAAACCATTTTACAACAAATTGACCATGGAGAACCAGAAAATAGGCAAGATCAATGAAATTTGTAGGGTTGTTTTTCTTAAGTTCCATCATTGTCCATAATGATGAATGTCCTTCCCCCATTCCTAACAAAATTCAATACCATCAGCCTAACAATGCTTCATCAGTGAAACCCCCATCATAGTCCCGTCGACGGCTCGATGAAAATAGCTCACAACCTAGTATTGGTGTAACAATACTCTATCGGGTTGACTCCTAAGGTGCTCTCCCAATATATTGATAGAGTCAAGTTGTCAACAAAAGTAACCATGAATTAGGGGAGAGGGGCCAATAGTCGTGCGGACTAATTTTGTCAGCATGTAACAATTGATTGGAATATCGTAGAACCTTCTTTTCTTTTTTTGAAATGTAGACTAGCCTCTTATTTATCTATAACTAAGGTTTGGAGGTGTGACTCATCATGCAACTCGCCACATCAGCACATCTATTGAGAAGTATCTAAATTTTGACTTTTTAAAGGTTCGACCAAAACTTAATCATGGGACCCCTAATAGTTGAACAACAAAATATCATTTGTTGCTTGTAGAATATCATATTTTTATTTAAAATAATATTAATATACAACCTACCTGGACCAAATATCTATGGATAACCATAAATTTTTGATATCTCTACCTTTTATATTCAACACATATGGACCAATAGTTGAACACAAAAAAACTATTTGTTGTTATAAAAACAACACATAATTATTTGAAATACAACTTATATCAAACAAAAATGGACCAATAGTTGAACACTATTTTTATTTAAAAATCCTTCACATTTAATGAGAAAATACATGTTATTTGTTGTACTCACCTTTTATATTTGTGATAGCACAATCTATTAATATAAAATACTCCAATGCTTGTACATTGCTAGCCCAATAGTTGTATACATAAGAACAATATTTTTTCACTATGATAACAATACTTGTTTAAATGAGTGTCTTATTTTATTAAATGAGCATTTTATTTTTTAAATGATATACTTATAGTGGATAGTTATGATATTTTATTTGAGACAAAAAAGTACTTATTTCACTTCTTCATGAATGTATTTATGTTTCTTTTATATAACATTTAGAGGTTATCATGTGTTCAAGTATATTTAAATTTTTTTCTGAGCCTTTCTAACATCAACTCCCCTGTTGCACCTACCTGTCAAGTGGTTTCCATTTTTTATCAACATTTGGTTATTTTTTATTTACTTTTGAACTATTTATTTACAATATATAGTATAAATGTGGTAAAGCTGGATATTATAATCATGATTGACTGCATGATTGTTGGACCTCGCATGACTACTGGCCCCTCCACCCTATAACCATGGGCATGAATTATCTAATGCATAAAGTATATCGGGGGAACTATGGTGCATCGGGGAAACATTATCTAGCATCCCACCGATAGAACGAAGGATAGGTGTCCATCGGTGGAGAGGGTGGCTATTAGTGAATGAAACATATTAGGTCTACAAGTTGCAAATTCTTAACCGTTGATCTTTCTAAATCTAACGGTTCTAGAGGTTTAAGTTGGCAAGCCCATCGATTAGATTTTAAATCGAACGGCTGCAAGTTCATTCCGTGACCTAATACGCATGTGCCTTTTAAAAGGCTTGTTGAGGCACATAATTTGTTTTGGGCCACATAATTAGATTTAATCGTGTGGCCCAAAACAAATTACGTGCCTCAACAAGCCTTTTAAAAGGCACATGCGTATTAGGTCACATAATGAACTTGCAGTCGTTCGATTTAAAATCTAATCGATGGGCTTGCCAACTTAAACCTCTGTAACCGTTAGATTTAGAAAGATCAACGGTTAAGAATTTGTAACTTGTAGACCTAAGACGTTTCATTCACCGATAGCCACCCTCTCCACCGATGGACACCTATCCTTCGTTCTATCGGTGGGATGCCAGATAATGTTTCCCCAATGCACCATAGTTCCCTCGATATACTTTATGCATTTGAAAATTCATGCCCATGGTTATAATTCATGGTTACTTTTGTTGACAACTTGACTCTGTCCGTATATCGGGAGAGCACCTTAGGATTTAGCCCGATAGAGTCTTGTTACACCGATACTAGGTTGTGAGCTATTTTCATTGGGCCATCGGTGGGACTGTGATGGGGGTTCCGCCGATGAAGCATTGTTAGGCCGATGGTATTGATTTTTTTTTTTAAACTGCATTGTTTCGTCGAACTTTTGACAAACCTCCAAAAAAAATCGACGAATTTGCAATACATCCAACAAAACTTTCGTCATAATGACTTGCCTATTTCGTCAAACTTTTGACGAACCTCCAAAAAGCGTTCGACGAATTTGCAATACGTCTAACGAGACTTTCGTCGTAATGACTTGCCTATTTTGTTGCAAGTTCGACGAACTTCTGTTGTTGATCCGACACTTTGGCAAAGGCATGCCACTTGTGTTCTAGCTACGGTTTGTCGCTAGATCGACAAAATGTTCATCGATATTCTGATGAACACCAGGGCCCTTTTCCATGGCGACAACCGATGAAATTGTTTCGTGATTTCAATGTTTTAAAGCTAGTCGGGAAAGCGACGAAAAATTAGCGACGAAAATTATTTCAATGGTTCGTCGGTATGTCAGCAATATATTGTTGATATTCCAACAAATATTTGTTGGAAATTGGAGTCAAATACAACAATGATGGGGGGTGGGCCTTCAGGTTCACATGGTCGGGTGGAACGTGCTACACACCCATTGGGTTCCCCACCGACGACCGTGATGTTGCGGAGATGTACCAGTTGCAGTGGTTCCTAAGCTTTCCAGTGTTGGCGACAGTTTTGGAGTTATGACCTATTTTTCCTTCTGATGGATCTCATTATGTAATCTATTCATTGTTATTATATCATACTTGTATGGATGTATTCTTCCCGTGGTTATAAGGGAAGCGAAATGTAATTGTATTGTTGTATTTTTGATGTGTTGTATCTATGGAAATATGCTCCACAATTGTATTATTGAACTATGAGTTCGATGTGTAATAATTGATGTATATGCTTTGTCATCTCTCTTGATTATGAATGGATGTAAGTTTATCATTAGGTCATCTTGAGTAGTGTATGTTTCTATCGTTTATTTTCTTGGTGTTTTTATAATGATGTTAATTGGTTGGGATCGAACGCGAGTAATGCAACCATGTAACCCAATGGGACTAATTAGACATCATTATATAATAATGATAATGTTGTATGTTTCTTTAATCTTTGGTTAGTGTGTAGTTATTCTTTAAAAAAATATTGTTTCGCAATTTTTAGTTGCTTAGTTGTCCTTTGGGGTGTGCGTGGTGGGGCATTACAACGCCTTTGAGAAACCTTAAATATCAAAAGAGATTTATTTAACTCGCATAACCCAAAGATTGAGTGTCTATGTTCTTCTCTCAAACAATTTCATGTTCTTGGGAATAAAAAATACTCACTTCCTTTATTTTTTATTTTTAGTATTACTAGCTTGGATTTCATCACCAAGTGTCAATTGAAAATTATATATTTTTATGGGTATATAAATTAGGGAGAGAATGAAAAGACTTTCCCTAGAAGGTAGAAATTATTATTTTTGGTGCAACTTTGTTCTAGAGGATAAAGTGAAGTGAGAGGGGATTTGACCCCAATCATGCACCTTAGAAAAGGTCCCTAATTTCATCGACATGGGCATCACATACCTTTTGATATATAGAGAAGTCCCTTAGTTGAACCTATACAAGCCTAGAATATGAGCCTTTTATCATTTTCTCTTTGTACTACACCAATAAGTGGTTAGCCTCGAGGAGTTACATAATACTTATAGAAAGAGAATAATAGGCCACAAACAACCAAAAATCAAGTTTTTGGTCAACACATTGAGATTAATAAGCCATACTAAGTTGAAGTATATTTGTTAGCCTACAAAATCAAACACTCATACCTAACTAGAATAAGTAGAATTGTTATTTTTTTCTTTTTCTTTCCCTTAGTGTGTGAAACATTAAAAAATAGAGTAGGGTTCAAAACAAATAGGGTTTTATACTAAATTTGGAATGTTTCACCAAACTTACTATAAATAAAAAGGAAAAAATGGGGTGTAACGAACCTACCTATTTCTATTTCATTCAGGAAATGAGATCCCCCAAGATAAAATCTACTTTCAACCCTTAGGTGAGTTAATTCTTTGAGGAATCTTGTAATTTCCTTTGTGTGGACGAGGTAAATATGATTGAACAACACTTTTGGGAGATGAAAATAAGATAGAAAATGACCTCAAATTTGTAACCTAAAACCTAACTCATGTAGATGCAACATAACTCTAATAGAAACAGACAACTTTATGCAGATTGGATGAGCGGAAGACATTTAAACCTACCTCAAAATCAGTGGCAGAGTGTCTTTTGGCATAAACAATGACAAAAATGACAAAACAAGGGTTTTGGGAGAAATATTAAAAACACCAAATGCACTCATTTATGACATTCAAAGGTTGCATTTGATAGATGAAACATAGAACTATCAGAAACAATAAAGCTTCTAGAAAATATGGGAATGTAAAATGTTGTGTACTTGTCACAAAACACTATTTTCGAAAGTTGTCCTTAGACTCATTCATCCATAAGCGAATGGGTCCTTGTTCACCTTTCCAAAATTGATTTCCAAGTCCTTTTCTATTGTGTCTACACTTCCGAATCCTCTAGGTTTCACAGTCGGACAGTTGGAAACAAATTTTGGATCTGAGTTTCTATGAAATGCCAACAAATGCAACTTTACAACTTTGCACTTTTGAGATCATTTTTTTCAACCTATGAACCTACAAATTTGTAACACACAAAGAGAGGGAAAAAATTTTGTTTTGGGGTGAATGGGGGTTTGCCTTGGTCAAACCCCATTTTAGTAATTAAACCTTGAAATGAAATAATGAAAGCATGAAAGGAATGATGAATGAACAATACAATGTTGCAATTCAACAAACCCTTGAATAAACCTTTTAATGATTGAAATCTTGCATGAGATGGATTTAATAGATGTGGATCTTGATACTTGAATCTTTCTTTGAATCTTTGACTTGATTGTTTGGATTATATCTTAAAATCTACAAACTACAATAGAGAGTCCAATGGATCAAGGTAAAGAGCAAAATTTTGTTGGTCTACAATCCACAATCCATAAGTCCAATATTCAATGTCTAAGGTCCAAGGATTTAGGAAATATGATAAAAGGTTCTTGGAATAGGGTTGATATATAACTAGGCCATGGCCTATTGTTGAGTTTGATTTGAATTAAATTGTCTAAGGTTCAATAGGTGGGGGAAACTAGTAATTTCTTTCAATCTAAGGTTCATAGTTTGCAAGTCTACAAAAGTTTAAGTTTTAGGGTTGCAAATATCCATTGCACAATGTCTACATAAGAAGGGGGGAAAAGAGAAATAAGGAAATATTAATAAAAAATAAATAAATACTAAAACAATAAAACTTAAAAGTAGGGAGAGACTAAAACACGAGAAGAAAAAAATGAGTTGGAGAAGGAAAAGGAGATTTAGACAATGAGATAAAGAGAGAATAAATAGGCAAGGAAATACAATAAAAGAAAAAATAAGGAAATAAGTAATAGAAATGGGGAGAGATAATATATGTTTAGTGCCAATTATTTGTGGCAAGTTCCATGGTTATAGTATACATACCCTAGTGTCTAGGGTCAAAGCTCTAGCATATGAGGTTGAATAAATTGAAAAATGCTAAAGCATCAACTAATTACATTGATATTCACACATAAAATAATATTGAGTATTATATTATGATGATTTTACGTTTGTTTGCATTAGATTATATAAGCCTCTTCCCTTCGAACCACTTCACAACTATGCAACCTCCATGCAAAAATTAACTCCCACTTAATTACTAACATTAAATTGTTTACTAGCTTATTATTTATTTGTAAATTAACATTAACATACTAAATTGTTAACTCATATTTATCGTCTAACCTATATCCTATACTAAGATATAATATTCCAATATTCTCAGGCCCTTATTACATCAATATAAATCAAGTATGGAACACTACATAGAATGAACAGAGCAGCCCATCTAGAAATTTGATGAAACACCTCCACTAAATCTCCCCCTCACTCAAGATGCAACAAATTGATTGCATTAGTGGATGCCTTGAACATCCAACAATACCTTTGAGTCAAAAACTACTCAACTATTCACAAGTACACCTCTTCTCTTGTGAATCAAGAAATACTCAAGTATCTACAAAAATACCACTCTATGTGTGAATTGAGACACACTCAATTATCCATAGAAAAACATTTCTTCTTATGTGAATCAAGCCATACTCAACTAACCACATACACACCTCTTAATCTATCATTCAACATAACCAACCATCTATTGATACAAATCACCAATTTTGTGGATCAAGACATAATCGACTATCTACAAATACAATGAAATTGCCAAGCCCCCTTGCTCCAAGAATAGACACAAATACAGTGGTGCTTCTAAAATAATCTACAATCTCCAAGTGAAAAGCTACATCAAGATTTCAAAAAAATTCAACCTCTTTTGTCCTCTAGCCTCCTTTCTTGACTTGTTATCTTTATCTACTTAATGTCTCATTTGAATCTTAATAAATTGAGTTAGTTATAGTGATAGAAGTCTATTGAAGTTGGAATAGCCAGTTCTCTTACCTTAAAAATCATGTCCTTAATCTATAGGTGATTGATTCCTTTTTGTCCACTACAGAGTAAGGTATGTTTCACGGAATTTCCAAACCAATTGGTTTAATGTTTTGATACAATAGATTGAATTTGTATTTGTAGCCCTTCTGGAATGAATTTGTGCTTTATACATGTGGGAAACAAATCAACAAAGATTTGAGTATATCAAATTATGGGCACTCAAGTTTAAGCAGGCGCGACCATCAAGCAAGCCTATTATGTAATATATAAATCTGCAATCTAAACTTTGATACTACTGTCAATGAAATTATTTTCACTTTGATGCAATCCAATTTATTCCTATTCACAAATAGGAAAATGCAAATCATTTTAGCACATTTTATTCTCCATTTTGGCATTTCCATGCGCAACATATTGGGAATTATTGTTTACTAGAATAATAGCCTTTACCATCAAAGATAATAGATATTCATGGGTGACACTCTTCGACATAAAATTTGGAAAGAGAAATTCATGAAATCCTTCAAATTCCTTTCACACGACTTTAATATCTACAACTAAAACAAATACGAACAAACGACCCTACTAAACATTTGAAAAAATATGAAGAATCCTAAAAGGTCGTATTCTCTCATGCTAACTTCACCCACACAACCACTTACATTTCTTCTATCCACCTTTCTCTTCCAAATTTTGTCGCTCTAATAACAACTTAAAAAATGGAAAAGCATAAAATTGAGAGTACACCATGATGCGCACACAAAATAATATACAATATTATATTATGATGAATCTAAGAGGATTTAAGGGCGAGGAGCCTAGCTCAATTGGCTAAAACATCATGTTGCAGGCAAGAGGTCACAAGGTCTAGTCTCCCCTCGTCCCTTAGCTCGATTGGCTAAAACATCATGTTGCAAGCAAGAGGTCACGAGGTCTAGTCTCCCCTTGTCCCCGTGGTACCAAAGGGCGTGTCACACCAATGTCATTGATCACGTGCAAAAAAAAATCTAAGAGGATTTAAAATTTTCTTGTATTGTTTTTAATAAGCCTCTTCCTTTTTAACTTGACAATTATCTATGCAAATTTTTATCATAAAAAATAACCCTCACTTAATTATTAATAACTTAATATATAATATATTAAGATGTAATATTCCAACACAATGGTTGGGTCTAAGTATTTTAGGTGCAAGGTAAAGGTTCCTAGATCTAGAGTCTATAATTCATAAGTCAAAATCCCTACTTTAACCATTACTAAGTTATTTCTAATTTCATTTAAATCTTTGTTTAAAGCCAAATATATATCTTTATTTGTCTTTAGGAAGCTAAGATTATCAATAGTGTCTCTTAAATTACCCCTCTTTAAAAGTGAAAATCTTATTACAAAATTCTTGACTATTGATAGTCTAATACTAGCACCAAGGAAAACACATATTCAATTAAATATTTATATATAATGGAAAACTCCATTCAAATTTTTTACATTATGTATACATGTAAATTATGTTTATAGTTTTGAGTTTTCCAATCTTAGAGAGCTTCTTCATATAATTTCAATAACAATTCCACTATACATACAATCTTATACATTGTGTATACACGTAAATTATGTTTATAGTTTTGAGTTTTAGATCTTATGGAGCTTCCCCGTATAATTTCAATAACAATTCCACCATATATACATACTAAAGGTTTCTTTGTGAAGGTTTCAACATCTAGAGGGTTAGATATCTTGGGCACAATGTCCAATTTCTAGTATTCATGGCATAAAGAAGTTTGTGTAGCATGCCATTAATTTCCCTTAAAATCAACCTAACCTCCCTTTTTTTGAGCTCATTCTAATCATTTGATCCTGTGCAAATCTGTCCCATTTTTGCTCTATGACTTAATAAGCCATGGTGCCCAACTCATGAACTCCCTACATTTGGATTTATGTATGTAGAATTTAACTTAGTCAAGCTTGCAAGGGAAGCCTCAATAGCTCTTTTTTATTTTTCGTGTTTCGTACTAAAAAAATCCTGATAAACCATGTGTTTTATTCTCATTGGCCCTCGATAGCTTGTTTGGTGGTCTTACGAATAATTTTAATTCACCACCTTAATGAACAATACATTAGTCTCCACATGTTGGTTGTGACCATCTATTTAGTTGGTCATCGGGCCAAGCCCTGATCCCCAAAAGCCTTCGGCTAAAAAGTCCTGGTCCCCAAAAGCCTTTGACTAGAAAAGGCATAGTTTGAAATTTTTTATCACCAAATATAATCTTAATCAAAAAATTTGTAACCGCACAAAATTATTTTCAAAAATCCATATAGAACTATTTTTAAAATGTCTTTATTATTTTCTTGCAAATCCATGAAATTAATTGTGCACAAAAATCTACTCCTTCCAAGCGTTAACAATATTAAGGTTATCTCCATCTACAACCTAACAAATAGGATTTGATACCAAAGGAAGAAAAGTTTGCATCAATATAAAACTATGTTCGCTAAACTTTATGAGTGAAAAATATGCAAAAGAATAAACAAATATACAAATAAGATGACATAAGATATATTGTAAAAAAATCTACACGAAGGAAAAACCAAGCCTCCAAAACTATCCACACAATGTATTATCTCATTAATAAAAATTACACTACAAATATATAGTCTCTGTAAATTTTTCCAAAACATCAATCTCTTTACTTGCATCACATGTGAACAAGTAAATGAAAATTATATGACCTACAAAAGATTCTCAATCAACCTTAACCAACGATGTAATGCCCTGCCAAGTAACCCTAAAGGAAGTTGCAATTAACATCTTAAGCGAACCAATTTTTTTTTTATAAAGTGCATTTAACATACACATTCACTTACTAATTAACAACAACCTCTAAGACTACAAGGTTATGATTACTTAAACCCACATATACATATTACATATAACCATAGCCTTATGAACTTTATGAAATAAACATCATACATCATAAGAATACCACATAACATAATAAGATAATCAACCAAGATACAATCTCATAAACATTATCTTAATCCAATAGATACATCACTCATTCCCAGAATGAGGCAATAATACAAAAGATTACAATTACAAAATTCCACCTCATAAACATAAGAGGGATAAAATAACTTATACAAGTTAAAATATTACAATGCAAGATAATACAACAAGAACCGCGAGCTATCCATCTGGATGTCTCGCCACCAAGTACTGAAGATCGATGGAGACCCAACGGTTTTGGTGCATGTTCCACCCAACCAATGTGGTACCCGAAGGCCCACCCCCCCATGCTAGGAGATAGTAACAAAGTAACAAGGACAAAGATTCTACTACCTCTAACCAAAGGAAAACTCATACTGACTCATACTGTTATAACCAACCAATGAATTAACAAGTACAACTCATTCACCATACAAGTACGAATCAAATACAATGCACGTACAAATCTAGTACAATACAAGTACAAATCAAATACCATACATGTACACATCAAGTACAATGCAAGTACCACTCCAACATCACTGACATAGGTCACATTGCTTCCAGACATAAAGTAGATCACGTATGTTCAAATAACCATACACATAAAACAATTAACAACAGTTGTCATAGATAGAGTGTCATCGCAAGGTTTGTCATGAGATCTCCTCTGGGCATTCTTCATAGGCTCCGGCACAAGTAATCCTGGTGGCCTCAACCGAATCTCGACACTCATACTCACTCATGCGGAATCAACTACCTCTCACAAGAACAAGATAGTTAATCTTGCCATTCCAGGCCTTCTCACTCATCCCAAGTTTAAACAAGCCCTTGTGTCTATGAGTGAGGATTAAATTATCTTGATTAATGTGAAGTTAGTCCTAATCTTCTAAGTACATTATTTTAATTATCACTTGTTTAAATCACTCCTGAAGGTTATCCAGTTTACCTCTTTGGGCTCTGGCGCCTAACAGAAGCCACTCTTCTATTCGACAACACACATCCAAACAATCCACCAAGGGAACCACAAGTGCATACCAACTAGGCATCATAATCCACTCCAACACAAGGAGGATACAAATAATAGAAACTCACTCCAAACATCTTGGAGGAAACAATCACATAGTCCACTCCTTTCATAGGAGGCAACAAGATGAAACCACATCACAAAGTCACTCCATACAAGGAGACACGGATCCCATAATCCGCTCCTAACCAAGGAGGTGCAAACATCCTCATTCGTGAAAACCGGGTAAAACTGAATATGCACTACCCAAGGGAAAACAACTGGATGGCATAAAGATTCAACAACCCTTATCCTCTAAGTTCTTCTGAAAGACTTATAATTTAGGACTAACACTAAATCCCAAAACCAACAATGCAACTTGACGACATGGCAACAAAAGCATTCAAGTCATCAATCAAATCTAATATTTGGATTTCCTAAATCCATACTCATTCAACAGGTAGTGTTGACAAGTCAAAGACACGATAACTAGATCATCTAAAATAATCATAACCTCTATTTCCCTTTTCATTATTGAAAATCTAAAACAATTAAACTTACTTCCCTTTACTAAATACAGAGAATTAAATTCTTTAAGATAATTATGAGGAAGATACTACTTTTGGATATACTAAATCCATACCTCTTTTATAATCCAATCACAATGATTCAATTAATCTAAATAGAAAATTAATAAATAATATAATTGATTGTCTCATCAATAAAACTTCTTAATTGACTTTTAAATCAACACAAATCCATGCAAGTAAACTTTTTCCATTTCCTGACCAAATCTTACGTCCCATACAATTTTCTATTTAAAACATTCAATCACTTTAATATAATAACATATTGTTTCTCTATCTATTTTTCATATACACTAATCAATCCATTTTAAATCTCTATTCAATAATTCATTGCATGCATCTCATTTAAAATAAATATGCTCCATATTATATAGACACCATTAATATTTCATTCACAATGACTAGATTATTTTATGGAACTAAATAAAACATAATAACTATTTGCCTTTTTCAATATAGTTAGTTCCTAAATTTACTTCTAATGCAACCTAACACTATTGCAAACAATCTTTTCTAATTTTCTATCCAGAGTCTATGCCTTATCAACTATCCATTTAAAAATATGCACTTTCATCAATGTATAAAAATATATTTTGGCTTATCTATTTGACCACGCATTCATATTGTTTCTAATTAAATTTCATTAATTAAAATAAACATTCAAATATAAATATTTCTATAATTCTTCAATATATTTACATATTTTTTTCCTTATCAATTTTGACCATACATTAAAAACTTATTTTTTAAACTTTTCATGCAAAGCTAAATTACAGGCACTTAAATAAAATAAGGTAAATACTGATTGAAAATACTCATGTATATATATATACATCTCAATATATTTTCTTCAATCATATTAACAAAATAACCATTTCTTTTTTAAATCAAGTAATTATTTCTATTAAAAAATATCTTTCTCTATACATTTTCTACACATACCAATTATCTCTTTTAGAACACTAATAATACCCAATTTGCAAACAACAGAATAAAATAAGATAAAATATTATTTATTCTTTCAAATGGATATATACCTTCACTATATATATACTAAATATAAATTAATATATTTAAATATATTTAATCATTAACATATCTTCTATCCTTTACAGAATATCAAATTGTTTAATTCAAAATAAAATATCCCTTATCACTAATTTTCCAAAATATAAATATATATTATTCCAATTAAATCAAATTAATAATTGGACCTTTCACACATGAATTTAAATTCTACAATTAAATTTTAAATTATGCATTATCTAAATCAAATATTTAACTCCTTCAATTAAACTTTAACATGCCATTTTAAAATAAACAATAATTTCCCCATATGCTTATAATTTTAATTCTACTAATCTAATATACAAATTTTATTTAAAATAATGTAAATAAATATAATACTTTAGTATTATAAATTATAATATAAAATATTATTAAATAATATTTTAATATTATAATAACAATACATAAAATATTAATATTTATAAATATCAATTTATTATTATTTTATTTTCAGAACAGCGATGGGAAAATAATTTAACAGCAGTCTCATGTTTCAAACATAACTCAAAAACAACGATCTGGGTATTTGAGATTTTTGGATAGTGGTTAGAAGATCTCAAAATGCAAAAACCCTTTAAATTTTCTAAAAACCCAATTTGTAAAAGTGAAGTTATATGCGACGCAATCAGACCATTTTACCATGAAAATATAACTATACTGCAGATTTTTAAATCCGTTTTTTAATAATAAATAGAAGGTTTCATTTTCTAAAAACATTATAAATGCATTGTTCAATCTCTGTGTTTGATTCCAATAACAATAACATCAATTTCTCCAAATAATTTAAATTCAACTAAGGTTTTCACAATTTTCACTCAAGAATTTTCACAAGTAAAGACTGTAAATTTATTTAATTCTTTTCTTCTAATATCAAGTTTGTTTTCTAAAACAGATTTAACAAACAAATCTTTAATCATTACTATTTTAAAGAAAACAATCAAGAACAATAAAACACAAAGAGGAAAACCTGGTACAAGAAGCTACAGGAAGAGATGAATTTCTGATGCAAGTCTCCTCCAAAGATTTCCTGAATTTTCTTCAATCCTCCAATGAATCCAATCCAAAATCCAACAAATGCAAACAATTTTTCCTTCAATCAATTCTACAATCCAACTTTCTTCAAACCCTTGTGCAAATTTTCCAAAAATTCTTCCCTGCTGTAAAAATGTATTTTTCTAAAATCTTTCTTCCCTAAAATTAAAACATGTATTCTTTATAAATCAAAAATACCTAATACAACCCTAATTCACATTACATGCAAATTAGATATTTCAATTTCAATATTTACAACCCTAATTCACATTATATGCAAATTAGATATTTCAATTTCACTTTTGGAAAACCCACTTTCAATTTAAAATGCAATTTCAAATAATAAATTAATTTCCAAAGTTGCAACCAATTTCCCAAATAAACATTTAATTACAATTTCTAATTTAATTCTCACACGTTGGAATTAAATTCCAAAATTAATTCTAATTCTTTTATTTCCTTTCATTCTCTTGCATCACGTTTAATTAATTAATTTAATTATTTAATAACTAAATTCAACCCCTTGGATCAAATTTAATTAATTAAATAAACTAAATATAATTAATTAATTTAAGTATAAACTTTTATCCACATTGCATTATTTAAATTAAATAACCATCAACATGATTTAAATGCAATTATTCTAAATGTCTATTTTCAACTCAAGAATGCTTGAGAATTAAATAACATCAAAGCAAGACAGACAATGACTCGACACACACAACTGATGACACACTAAGGCTAGGGTATAGACTTGACACATGTTACCTAACTACTATCTCCCGTTCAACTTAACCGTTGGATCGACACGCTCAAACCTGTGAAACCAGGTGGAGTCGATGTCATGTACCTGCAATCCTACAATCAAGTAAACAACATCATACGATATATCCAGCATATAATACACACCGTGAAGAAGGAATTAAGGATTCGCAGGGCGCTCACAAGCGAGTGATGCGAAACCATCCTCTTCACCAATACACTCATCGAAACTGACACTCCTATTATAATTCCAATAGTCTCATAATAACATCTCATGCTAACTCTACAACATCATTAATCCATAATACATGTAAAACAATAATCAGATAACTACATCCCACAATAATGTTGTCGCTCAATAGTAGCGATCAAAACATCATAACAAAATGTATCCAGTATCAAAGTAACTGCAACCAAACATAACATAAAGCAACTTGAACAAAAATCAAAACGGAGGGGTGTTACAAACGAAAAAAATGTTATAGAAAAAAGAGATCAACAAAACGAAAAAAAATATAACAAATAGAGGGAGGGAAAGAATGAAAATCTACAATCAAAGATAAAACGAAAAAAATGGAAAAGAAATAAAAAAGATAATGATAAAAGATGGAGAGAATAAAACAAATAGAAAGTGGGTAAACAAACAATTGTGAGAGAGAGAGAGAGAGAGAGAGAATAAAGAGAAAGAAACTAAGAAAAAATATAAAAATGTGAAAATATAGAAATGGGCAGGGAGGTAGATAGACAAAGAGAGATAATTGAGAGGATGAGAAAAATAAATAACAAATAAAAGATAGAAAGATATATGGGGAGAGAAAAATAAAGAAATATTTTTTATTGGTAAAGTCATGGTTTCTAGATTTCAATCCTATGACAATGAGTTCCTTGGTTTTATCAATTTCGATTAATTATTTTTCATCCCTCTTTAATTTTGGGTTGATTCTATAATACACATATCTTCCCCTTTGTAATAGTGTTATGCAAATGTCATGAAAGAGAATATAAATTCTTCTAAAACACCTTTGGTCTAAGGAAAAAGGAGAAGTATACTTTGTTATTAATATGAATGGATTTTTGGTGTATCAATCAATAAGTACACTAAAATTACATTATGATTTTTTTGTAAACTGGCCTCCAATTAATCAAAATATTCCAATTCAAACCCCCCTTTCAAAGACGATAAAAAGGTATGAACTTATCTTAATATTTTAATTCAAACCCCTTTCAAAGATGATAAAAATGTATAAAATATTTCTTCTTTTTTTGACTCAAGGGTATTCATACAATCCAACCCAACACCCAACCCACCTTACCTTGGTCTTACACTTTTCCAAGTTGGGTTTAAAAAGGGTGAGTTGGATCATAAGGATAAACATTCTTCTAAAACACCTTTAATCCAAAGGGTCGAGGAGAAGGATGTTAGGTTACTTAATATGAATGGATTGTTGGTGTATCAATCAACAAGTACACTAAAATCACATTATATTTTTTTATAAATTGGCTTCCAATTAATCAAAATATTTCAATCCAACTCCTTTCAAAGACGATAAAAATGTATGGAGTTTTATTTCTTTTTCTCTTTTGTTGGTTTAGGGGTATCCTTGTGATCCATCCCAACCCACCTTACCTTGGTCTTACATTCTACCAAGTTGGAGTCGAAAACAATGAGCTGAGTCACAAGGATAAAAATTATTTTAAGGCACATTTGATCCAAAAGGCAAAGGAGGATATTTTGTTAATACGAATGGATTGTTGGTGTATCAATCAACAAATACACTAAAATCACATGATTTTTTTTATAAATTGACCTCCAATTAATCGAAATATTTCAATTCGAACCCCTTTCAAAGATAATAAAAAAGTATAGACTTCTCTCTCTTCTTTTTTTATTGACTCAAGGGTATCCCCGTGATCCGACCCAATGCCCAACCCGCCTTACCTTGGTCTTACATTTTGCCAAGTTGGGGTCGGAAAGGGGTGAGTTGGATCAAAAAGATAGAAATTCTTCTGAGACGCTTTTTAAAAAGATATAGACTTCTCTCTCTTCTTTTTTAATTGACTCAAGGGTATCCTCGTGATTCGACCCAATGCCCAACCCGCCTTACCTTGGTCTTACATTTTTCCAAGTTGGAGTCGGAAAGGGGTGAGTTGGATCACAAAGATAGAAATTATTCTGGGACACTTTTGATTCAAAGGGCAGAAGAGAAGTATGTTATGTTATTTAATATGAATGGATTGTTGGTGTATCAATCAAAAGGTACACTAAAATCACATTGACTTTTTTTTGTAAATTGGTCTTTAATTAATCAAAATATTTCAATCCAAACCCCTTTCAAATATGATAAAAAGATATGAACTTCTATTTCTGTTTTTTTGTTGACGCAGGGTATCCTTGCAACTCAACCCAATGCCCAACCTGTCTTAATTCGGTCTTACATTCTGCCAAGTTGGGGTTGGAAAGTGGTGAGTTGGGTCACAAGGATATAAATTCTTTTAAGGCACCTTTGATCTAAAGGGAAAAGAAAAACCATGTTATATTATTTAATATGAATGGATTATTGATGTATCTATCAACAGGTACACTAAAATTATATTATTAATTTTTTGTAAACTAGTCTCCAATTAATCAAAATATTTCAATCCAAACCCTTTCAAAGATAAAAATATATGAACCTCTATTTTTTCTTTTTTTTTGTTGATTCGAAAGTATCTCTACAACCCAACCCAATGCCTAACCCATCTTACCTTGGTCTTACATTCTACCAAGTTGGGGTCGCAAAGGGGTGAGTTAGGTCATAGGGATAGAAATTCTTCTCAAGCTAAGGCACCTTTGGTCCAAAGAGTAGAGAAGGATTCTATGTTACTTAATATGAATGGATTGTTGGTGTATTAATCAATAGGTACACTAAAATTATATTATATTTTTTATCAATTGACCTCCACTTAATCAAAATATTCTAATCCAAACCCCTTTCAAAGATGATAAAAAAATATGAACTTATATCTCTTCTTTTTTGTCGACTCAGAGGTATCCCTGCAACCCAGCCCAACGCCCAACTTATCTTACCTTGGTCTTACATTCTGCCAAGTTGGGGCTGGAAAGGGGTGAGTTGGCTCACAAAGAAAAATTCTTCCAAGGCATCTGTAATCCAAAGGGAAAAGGAGAAATATACTATGTTACTTAATACGAATGGATTGTTGGTGTATCAATCAATAGGTACACTAAAATTACATTATGATTTTTTTATAAATTTGTCTTCAATTAATTAAAATATTCCAATCCAAACCCCTTTCAAAGATGATAAAAGGAATGAATTTTATTTTTTTCTTTTTTTTAACTCAAGGGTATCCCTACGACCCATCCCAACACCCAACCCGACTTACCTTGGTCTTACATTCTGCCAAGTTGAAGTCGAAAATGAGTGAGTTGGGTCATAGGGATATAAATTCTTCTAAGACACATTTAATCCAAAGTGCAGAGGAGGATGTTATGTTAATGCGAATGGATTGTTAATGTATCAATCAACAAGTACACTAAAATCATGTTATGACTTTTTTGTAAATTGGTCTTCAATTAATCAAAATATTTCAATCCAAACATTTTCAAAGATAATAAAAAGGTATGGACTTCTCTCTTCTTTTTTTGTTGACTTAAGGGTATCCTCGTGACCCAACCCAATGCCCAACCCGCCTTACCTTGGTCTTACATTCTACCAAGTTGGGGTTGAAAAGGGTTGAGTTAGGTCACAAGGATATAAATTATTTTAAAACACCTTTGATCCAAAGGGCAGAGGATAATTATTCTATGTTACTTACTATGAATGGATTGTTTGTGTACAATCAACAAGTATATTAAAATCACATTATGATTTTTTTGTAAATTGGCCTTCAATTAATCAAAATATTTCAATCTAAACCCCTTTCAAAAACAATAAAAAGGTATGCACTTCTCTTTTTTTCTTTCTTTGTTGACTCATCAGTATCCCTGCAACCCAGCCCAACGCTCAACTTGCCTTACCTTGGTCTTACATTATGCCAAGTTGGGGTCGAAAAGGGATGAGCTTAGTCACAAGGATATAAATTTTTCTATGCACCTTTGATCCAAAGGACAAATGAGAAGGATGTTATGTTACTTAATGTGAATGGATTGTTGGTGCATCAATCAACAAGTACACTAAAACCACATTATGGTTTTTTCGTAAATTGATCTTCAACTAATCAAAATATTTCAATCCAAATCTCTTTCAAAGATGATAAAAAAGTATGAACTTTTATTTCTTCTTTTTTGTTGACTTAGAGGTATCCCTGTGACCCAGACCAACACCCAACCCGCCTTACCTTGGTCTTACATTTTTTCAAATTGAGGTTGAGAAGAGGTGTCATGCTAGGGTGAGACTAATCCCATGGGGATGTATGCAACATCCTACAAGCCACATGCATCGAGTAAACTTAGACCTCAAAGTCAAACTCAAAACTATGGGGAGCATACCCACAACTTAAGCCTCCTTTGTTATTTGTTTGGACTCTAAGACAAACCCGACTTCTATTCCGTCTTAGGAGAGAATGAAGGTACGGAGGTTGAATTTTTAATTCAATTTTAGCATATATAAGCCAATTACTATATGTCTCTAACATTGTCAAATGATTGAAAACATGTTATGTATTAAAAATTGAAGGAGAAAGAGAAAGATAGAGAGAAAACATGAAGGGAAGGAATGGGCATGATAAATTAGATGCAAGGAAAGATAATAGGAAAATAGATATAGATATAAAATAGATAGAATAAGAAGTGAAAAATAAAGAGTAAAAAAGGAAAAAAAAATAGAGAGAAAGAGGTAAGGACATAGTGATACAACAAAGGAAAGGTTGTGAGAGAAAGTCAAAAGACAAAAAATGGACAAAAACTATAAAAATATCAAAAAGGAATAATTAAAATTAAAGAAATAAAAATATATAAATAATTTCATAAAGAAGAATAAATAAATAATGAATGACCAAAAAATAAATAAAGAGAGAGAGAGAGAGAGAATGAAGATGGGGAGACAATAAAGATATACTCACGTAAGCAATTTGAATAAATAATAAACAAATTTAGAAAGACTTAAGATAAGATGGCCATCGGATGAATGTGGAGTTACCTCGACTAAGAAAAGGTCTTAGGAGAAGAGGGCCATTGGATGAAGTGATCTACTCTAGATATTGCATATAGAAGTAAATTTTGTTCATAAGATAAGTTTATTGGATCAATTTTGTAGGATACAAAGTTTATCCATGCATTGCTATTGTTTCTATGCATATGAGGTAGATCATATGTGTTATGCCATTGTGTATTATGATCTTACCCAAAATGAATAGAATAAATGTGTTATTGCTTCAATGAAACTTGATGAATATATCCTTCGATAAATCTCAAAACACAAACCTCAATCATAGTGTCTATGGTTCTCTCCAAAATTTCTCCTAATGTCTCTCTAAGAGTCAAAATCTATTATTTATATGTTTCTAAAGATTTGGGTTGTCTTTGTTGCACCTGCTCAAATTCTTTATTTTATCATATTTGATTGAAATTAGACTTAGATGTCTACATTGATAGTAATTCACTTTATGGTGCTTCAAACTAGGTTTTTATGAGTTTAATTTAAAGTTTATGGATTTTTTGATGTGATGTGTCTAGATGTTTATTGTGTCTTTTATGTAAGCCCATATCTCCATGTGAGGGATGAAATCTACTTCAAATTAAAAATTAGTATATGATAAAGACTTTACTTTGAACTCATATCTTAGAGGGTTTAAAATTTCCATGGTTGGAGTTTCTCTAGCCAAGGGCTCATTGATGCCATTGGAAAGTTCTTTTGTTGTCATGTGGACAAGAAAGCATTTGTAGTTGGGATAAAAAGACTTCCTTGGCTGCATGCTCCTTATTAAGTTATTGTTTGGTGTATTGATTTCTTGATGGATAGACGAGTGACGTGGACAGCTGATTGATTTTTCCTTTATATCTATTTTGCATCATCCCTATTCTTGATAACATGCAAAATCACTTAAGATTCCACTCCCAATTGAATTCTTCAATGATGTTATGAATTTCTTTTCACAAATGAAATACTCTACGTGATGCGCAAAGAATTCGTAGTTTGACAACTTGAGTTAACCCAATTCATATTTGGTTGACTAACAATAGGTATAACCACTAGACTTCAAAGAAAGTATCTACCTCATTTAATACTCATGTACCAAATATACTTTTCATGAAGGATTACTAGTAGAATATGCAACATAGAATAAAAACTCATACTTGCACAAACAATGTCATAAGGTACAACAAGATGTCAGGAAGAATTAAGTTAATCCTAATAAGTATTCATAAGATAGAAAGTTCGCTCACTTTGTATATTGAATAATAATTTGTGGGATATAGCTTCATCCTTACTTTTGATCAATTTCACGGCTAATTTGGTTTAACAATAATGTAATAAAATTAATTATGACATACTAATTTATAACATATCAATAACTATTTAACACTATCTAGATCTCATTTCAATATTTATCAAAACAATAAGTAGAGAATAACATTGATTAGAAATCCATATATATATATATTAAAAATACTAATGATTAAATATTATGATAACTAGGAAAATTATAATAACATATTAAATTAATGATTCAAGATATCAACTTGATTTTTGTATGAAATAATAACAATATAACAATAATCTAAATAAATTACAATCTCTAAGATTAAATTGGTAGTAACATGATCATTATAATGATAAAAGGAAAACATTTATTTTCTAAGATAATAATTCTCCTCTTAACTAAGATGAAAGATAATGAAGACTTCAACCTTCTAATCCCCATAATTTAATAAGAATAAAAGATTTAAATAAAGTTTTTAGGAACAAGTAACCTTATTCTATGCTTTTACACTAATAAAATGACACACATTATCTTTCAAACATTTATAAAACTATAACTGATTTATAAGGCAATATAAAAATTTGTGCTTCTACTACTGCTCAGAAAACCTAACGGAAGGAAGAAGAAGAGTATTTTGTTAAGCATCTCAGAATATTACACACTTGGTCAACCTTATGCTTGCACAAGGTTTGGTCAATTTTTGGCAAACAAGAGCATTTTTTTAGTGCTTCACAACTATGAATAGTAGGAAGATGAAAACAAGGGAGCATAGACAAGCCCCTTATATTCCATGAGATCACAATTCTTAGCAAAATTTTGTCACACAGATCATCTGAATACAGTAACATGATCTCATGGAATTCTTATTATTACTATTGTAGTTGGATGGTTGCATATGAGAATTGTTCATCATAATCATGTCATTGATGATTCAAGACTCTCTATCAGCTTCTTCAAAGAACACTTATGTTCAGATATAGGCATATCCTGATAAAATCCTTGATATTTTAGATAAAATCTAGCTTGTAATGTTCTTGCAGGGTTTGTGTCAGCTATTGTTGTTGTCAAAGAGCGGGTTGTTAACCTGTTGAAGCTGCATATAGGAAGCACTGGGTGAGCTATTGAGGACACAGTAGGGGAAATTATGAATAGATGGGAACCCAGATTGAGCAGTGGTTGGTTCTAATGGAACGATGATTTGCCTTTCAATTGATGTGTAATTAGATGTGACACCCGATTTCTTGGTCCTTCATTTTGATTTACAAAACCTTGATAACTGTTTCACACTTGGAACAGAAATTGGATGTTGCTACAGTAGCTTTTTGCTTTAGACAAAATCCTCAATTTTTTTATTTTCAGATCAGCTCTCATGAGGACAGAAACCCTTTGAGATATTTAGTAGTATAGGGAAGCATCAAGATTATTCCAGGGTATTCAGCAATGCAAGGCAACAATGAGGTCATTGTCAGGTCTTCAACAGTACCAGGTGGCAACAACAACCATACAGAGAAATTAGTGTCAATGAGCAGTATAATTTTGTTGTATTGTTTCTGAGTGTATGGATTTCAAAAATACAAAATATATACACCTGCTGTTAGAATTCTTTTGGGGTTTACTTTTTGTGTATTTAGACTTGTTACTACGGTCTTTTCTGGGTTACTTTCTATGTATTTAGACTGCAATACTACAGACAATTTAGCAAGTGTGAGATGAATTGGAAAGTGCTAGAAGATTTTGAAATCTGAAATTGATGCAAATGGAAATGGAACTTAGTAAGGAGAGAAGGGTGAAGTTAATGAACAGAATGATAATTTCATTTGAATATCCATTGCACTATCAGCTGCAGTTCTGAGAATGATTTAAATCTACCAAAGTGATTACTTCTGGTGCAACAAGATGATCAAGTGAAAAAGGAAGTGAATATGAAGGTAGAGGCTACTAAGGTTAGAGATCTCTGCTACTTTCTCTAAATGACTACCTGCTTTCTGCAATTCATCCAAACGAATGCTAAATGAGTAAAGTTGGAATCTCTCTTTTTTGTTATGGATTTTCTCTATCAAAGACATCTTTTTCAAACTGGATTAAAATTTGTGGCTTAAAGTTGGACTTCGAGTGGGTTTTTAAAATAGTCAAGCAAGGGATTTATTTGGTCTCTTTATAAAGATTCCTTAAATGGGGCTTTTGGTACTTATACTTGTCCCGAGATGTTGTAGGGAGATTTGCATTAAATCTATGTTTGGACTGGTGAGACCACAATTAAAAACTCCATTTTAGTGTTGTTGAAAGAAGTAATCGCAATTGCAATTGCATCACTGATGTATGCAAATATGGAAGCAGGTGAGAAAATTCTCATTCACATCACTTGCAGTCTAAGAAGAGGCTCATATTGAAGTTGTAATCTGAGAATGAATTTGAATTTTAAGATGTCTATTCGAACATGTGACATGAAAATGACAGCTTTCATCAAGTTTTTGGACTAGCTTTGAGGTAGGAAATTTACATTCAAGTTTTCAACCCACCTGATGAACAATGAGATCAACTATTTTTAGTTATGGCTGGGACATCAACTATTCCATTTACATCGTATGGTTGCAATTTGAGTGACCAGATTTTTTCCCAAAGAGGCAGCGACTTCTACATTATGCACTCTGTTTAGACTTTGATTTCAATGAAGCAAAATAGAGTGGAAAGATCATTTTAGCCCTAGTTTCTTTCTAATGAGATAATCATTAATCAGGTATATGTGGACCTTGAAATGATGAATCAAGCTAAAGAGGGGATAATTACATAATCATTTGTGGGCTAGAGAGAACGTAAACCATCTAGGGTGACAAAAGACAACCAATAAGGCACTTCAGTAGCTACACTGACATGGTTCTCTACTTTTGATCTAATCTGGTTCTCCACTTTCAATCTGGCCTCCACATTGATCTGGTTCACTACCTTCAATCTGCTTCTCCATTTTAAATGCCAAACTAGACAAGCAGAGCAATAGCAGCATATCCTCATGAGCAACATGCAACTTTCTTTTGCAGTGGATTCATTTGAATATTTGAATAATATCATAGTGGGAGAGCCTTAATTGAGTTCAAAAAAAAACATTCAAGATAATGATATCCATATTTTTCCAAAAGTGGGACACGCATGATGGTCTTTGAAGCTAGAAAATATCACGCGTCTACCAGATGGGGCTACTTGTCTGCTACACAGTTGAGAGAATACAATTTGCATTGATTGTAAGAAGATCATGCAACATAGTTTGGAGAATATAATTTGCATTGCTTGAGAGAATTAAGCAGAACTTATACAGCACACCTACATTCCTGGTGTAGGTGTATAATTGTGGAATTTGAATTAACCATATTCCTAGGAAACAAAGATATCCACAAAGATTATTTATCCATCCTTTGAAGGGTTAAACATATCCACGGGTGAGTTAGGCAAAGGAAATAGAGACTCTCTTAATATGTTACGTTGGGCTCTGGTCAAGATCTCAGGATTTCGAGCTATACCCTGGTCATGATTTGTACAGCTATGAAGTCTTTTTGTGTTTTGATGTTTGTACATACGGGTTGTGTTGCAAGCATAAGTAAAATAACTTGATTGTATTTGTTAAAAGAATGCCAGACTAGCTAGATAGGAGTAATTTTGAAATTTATGTCCAAACTAGGTTGCTATACTGTATTTATGGACTATATAATTTCCATGTAGTTATAATGCCAAGGCTCTGGAAGTTTTAGCTGTTCCAATACTGTGGAAGAATAAATAAACTGTGTTGTCATCTCTGCGACTACCATCGATTGGAAAATCTTATTCTGTTGTATGTAAGGAATCCCATAGGCATTTTTTGTGTCTGCCAGAAATAGAATGCAGGAATTTTCTGGACAATTGAAACACAAAAACCTATGTCATACAGGAAAGTTTTGTAGCCTCTGTTTTCTTTTTTAAATTTAAGGAAAAAGGAAATAGTTTAAACCCTGAATACCATAGAAACTTAATAGATCAGTCTTTTCTTAATCTTTTGAAAACAAAAACAAAGAAAAAGTCAAGTTCAATGGGTAGAAAAATAACCTAAATGTTCGTCAAAGGGAATAGACTAAATTGATATATCGTAGGGGCTTTCATGTGCTAATTGCTAGAACTAGAGGAGAAGGGAAAAATAGATGGTGTCTGGGTTTACATTGCCAAGACACACGTAAGAAAGAAGAAAAACAATTGCATCCAACTATGGATGACAGAATTTACCAATTAGCAGTGAAAGAAAGAAGATACCACTGTATAAAACTAAAATTTAAAAAAAAACTCAAAAGCGTTGATATAGAAGCTTGCCTGTGGAACCTCCAAACCATGTCCTCCAATATATTAGAAGAAGCAGAACTCCCTTCATCCCCACCACGAGAAGCAAACCTTGTAATGCCAACGCCCTGGACAAAGCCCATTATGAACAACGATTAAAAAAAGCAACCCAACACAATGCAGAATCCCCTGAAATGATGAGAAAAACATACATAAAGCATCTTATTCTACCTGGTATGTCTATTGTTGTCACTGGTGTTCCATATCAAAAAAAAGTTGGAGCTAAATCTTGTGTATCCCAAAATATGTTGCTGAGTTGTTGGAAATCGCCTGCGACGGTCCTTGTGTGGGCTGAGAAAGGAAACCCACATGCCAGAGTTTCCATTATCTTTTGTCTTCTTACAACTCTAAACGACGCAATCCCTCACTGTATCCAAGAGCATATACTGCTTTCTTGCGTCTGGTATGCCTTCAATGTATCCAGCTGGTGCAAACTTAGGACCATGGGGTCATCCACCTTCATCACCGGGAGCAAATGGAATGGGTTTGGGAATGCCAATGTATTGGCAGGGATATTATAGGCCTCTTGCTGGAATTCCTCGTTTACCACAACCACCTGTGCCTTTCCACCAACACCCAGGCGTGCCATCTTCGTTAACACAACAAGAACAAGTTCAACAAACTACTGTAAATTTATCTTCATCCATGCTTGCTTCTGGATCAAAACTATCTTCATTTCCAACCAGTACAGCATCATCATCAAGAATTACAACAGCCTCTTCGAATCATACTTTTCAACATAGAATAACATTTAAAAATATTTAAACTTTAAAATTATCAAAAAAAATATTGATTAATTAGACTATTTAATAAAGTACATTTTATTCAAACAATTGAAAATAATTTTAGAAATGCATTAGAAAAAATAAAAAAATATAATGCTATAAATTTTTATTTAATTTATTAAAATATATTTTCAAATATTAAAAAATAAGAACATGATTAATTATATGATATTTCTTAATTCATTGAAATATATATGAAAAAAAAAAATTACAAAAATAAAATATAATCATTTGTATTTTATTGTTTATAAATATGATTGTGTTATTTATTTTATTTTTATTAAAATTTTGTATAACTAGTTGTCGCACCTTGGTGTGCAATACGTACACCGAAGAAGTATGGAAGGTCAATTAGGAAATTTTTTGGTCTATTTTTTACACAAATTTGTTATTATGCATGAAGTCAATTGGTAGGCCATTTATAAAATGATGTTATTTGTGAAACAAAGGTCTGAATGGAGAAGTAGTAGCTTCAAATCAACTATGCATCTACTTATAGTGATTCAAACACAACTAAAACAAAACCTCTAAATCAAGAAGATAATAAGGCTTCATAGCGAATAGGCTAATGTTATATTTGCAATAGGGAGAGAGGGAGAGAGGGAGAGAGAGAGAGAGGGAGATACGGGGATAGAAAGAGGCAAAGATAGATGGGGGAGAGAGAGAGAGAGAGAGGGAAGGAGATAGAAATGGAGATGGAGATGGAGATGGAGAAGAAGGATATGGAGAGAAGGAAATGGCAAGAAAAAGAGAGAGGACAAAGGGATAGATAGAGATGGAAGAGATAAATATATAGAGGGAGGGAGAGGGAGAGAGGGGGGGAGAATGAGAGAGGGAGAGGGAGATATAGAAAGATAGAGATAGAAAGTGATATATAGATAGGGGTAGAGAGGGAAAGATATAGGGGTAGAGAGAGATGGATATATAATGAGATAGAGATAAAGGGAGATATGTAAGAAATTAAATATGGAGAAATAGAGATAGAGATAGAGCTAGAGATAGAGATAGGGAGGGATAAATAAGGAGTGTGTGTGTGAGAGAGAGTAAGAGAGATATGGAAGAGATAGAGAGGGAGATAGATATGTATAAATAGATAGAGAGGGAGGGATATGGAGGGAGAGAAGTAGAGATAGGAGAGAGAACTAGAGAGATATAGAAAGAGGAAGTGATAATGATAATGAGAAGAAGAGAGGGAGAGATAGGGATATAAAAGAGAGATAGAGAGATAAATATATCTTGGGAAAGATAGAGAGGGTGAGAGAGAGACAAATATAAAGAGAGATAAATATATAAAGGGAGATATGGAAGGAGAGATGAAGAGGGAAAGGGAGAGATAGAGATAGAAAGAGGGAGACAATGAAAGAGGGGGAGATGGAGAGAGAAATATAAAGATATATAAAGTGATATATAGATAGAGGTAGAGAGGGATATATATAAAAAGAGAGTAGGAGAGGTGGAGTAAATGAGAGAGAGAAAGAGAGATCCCACAACCTAATCACAATTGGGAGGAAGAAATTCAAAACTAGAGTTGAACAACCTAAAATCCTACAATGCATCTTCCAAAGACTAAGGGAATACAAAGTCCATATCAATCCTAAGAAGTGTGTATTTGGCATCATAAAAATCAAGCTACTAAGGCTTCATCATTTCTAGAAGAGGCATAGAAGTGGATCCTACCAAATTCAAAGAAAGTACAAAAATGTCTTCACAAAAAAGTATTAACTCTATAGTCTATAAGGGAAGCTTCTAGATATACATAGATTCTTCACTCAACTTACAAATAAATTTCAATCATGTTCTCACATCTCCTAAAGAATAACGTGGATCACAATTAAGATGATCCATGTCAAAATTGCTTCAATTAGCTAAAATAATATCTTTCCAAACAATTAGGATCAAACATGTCAAAATTAAGATCAAACCCAATAACATGGATCACAATTAGGATGATCCATGTCAAAATTGCTTCAATTAGCTAAAATAATATCTTGCCAACTTAAATGTTCTTATAGCACCAAACCCAAACAAGTCTTTGATTCTTTATATTTTAGTTATACAAGCTAGTTTGGGAGCCCTTCTAGCACAACATAATGGTCAAGGGAGAGAAAGAGTTATCTACTATATCAATAGAACATTATTTGGATATGAATTAACTACACATTTATAAGAAATTCATGCTTAGTTGTGGTCTTTTCTTCACAAAATTAAGGCACTACATACCCAATAATCAAACTAAGATTATTGTCAAAATTGAATCTCTCCAATATATGTTTTTAAAAGAATCTCTATAAAGGAGAACGGCTAAGTGGTTTATGTTTTTTTTTTTTTTTGTTATCTTGGCGGGTATCCCCGTGACTTGACCCAGCGCCCAGCCTGCCTTACCTTGGTCTTACAAACTTCCAAGTTGGGGCCAGGAAGGGGCGAGTGAGGCGAGTCTAATCTCATTGGGCCACATAGTAACCAACATGGGACCCACCATGTGCACGACAGGGTTAACCGGTTTGGGTACCAAACGAGGCTTGAACCTGGGTTGATTGGTTGTTCGTCCAACAGCACAACCAACCGATCTACACCTCGAGGTCAAGCTATGTGGTTTATGTTGCTTAATGAGATTGATATTGAGTATGTTGATGAAAAGGAAATCAAGTCCAAATTACTAGAAGATTAGGTAGCTAAAGTGCCACTTGTAGACACCCAATCTTTGATCATTGACTTCCCAAATGACTATATTATCACTCTTGAAAAATCATTCAAATGAAATCTCTACTTCAATGGTTGCTTCATCACCCATGTCTCAAGGTCATGTATCATGTTCCTCATACCAAATGAATTCAATTTTTCCCTAAATCAACAATATTGTTGAATACAAAGATATAATTTTAGGCCTCGGGCTCATAATTCAATGGAACATTACACACCTATCAATTTTTGGTGATTCCTAGTTAGTCATCAAGCAATTCAATAATAAATATCAAACTAAGGATGATAAACTCATCATGTACAAGAGAATGGTTGAATGCTTCAATTAATATTTTGGTTGTATTTAGTTTAAGAAAATACCTCATATGAATAAAAAAAAAATTGAGGAATGGAAACATTAGTTCTCTACTTAGCATGTACACCAATATTCTAGAATAACAATTCTTACTTGAATAGCTCATGATTCCAGCATATGACATCCCTAAATCATAAATGATATGTGAAATATTTTACCCCAACTCCCCATGGTATCATGAGATTCATTCTTACATCCAAAATTGGGCCTTTCCATCTAACCTTCTATATTTTTAACACAAATCCTTCATTCATTGTATATATTTATTCACCCTCCTTGGTGGCCTAGTTTATCATTGAGGCTATGAGGGAACATTCTAATGGTGTTTTAGTGCAGGAGCACCTCAGCACCATTAAGCCCCTTTAAGGAAATATTGTACTAAGGGAAAAAAAAAATGTTTTGATGATGCATCAAGGTCCAAGGGACCTTATTGAACAGATAATGGGGTTTATATTATGGTTCTGGGTCTATTTTCCAAGTATGGCATAAAATGCAAAATGTTGGCAATTTGTTGCAATGTAGCCCATGGTGGAAAAATAATGAATTTGTAAGTAATTATGCAAGGATGGAATTTAAATAGGGTCATAAGGCCATGTTAAGGCTATTTGAGTAGGTATTGAGTCATTTGGGGAAAAAGAGCATAAGTTGCAAAATGTTGACAAAATTGTCAAATTGCAAAATAAGTTGCAAAGTGGACAAAATATGGAATATGAAAGGTCAAGTAGGTGAATATCTAGTTTTAGTTGTTTGGATAGTTGGAGGAAGGTAGAAAGACTTTAAATAATTCATTTCCCTCCTTGTACAATCATATTGATGGATTGGAAGGAAGAATGAATAAAGAAGATTGCATATTTTGCTTGTTTTCCATGTTGGGACAGTCTTCTTTGGCTGAGTACGGTCTTGTACGGACTGAAAATCCATTATTTCTCAGGTTTATTTGAATGGTCCGTGAGTATACTAAATTATGCAATTTGTTTCATGTCATTTCATGAGGTATTAAGTAAGATATGCTTGATTTTTCAAAAATTGTCCAAACCCTCACTATGGTAAACAATGAGCTTTGAAGTTGTGTAACTTTTGTTCTAGTTATTGGAATCACCTAATTATTGGTTAGCAAGCATGTTCTATTATATTCTTTAAGATCCTACAAGTGGAAATTCTTAAGAATGAAGATATAGGCAAATGATGTGATGCCCTAGGTTGATGGTCATGATTTTGGAAACCATTAAAGTGGCTCAAGGGTGGGGTTTGGAGAATAAAACATGGAAATGGATCTGTGAAGGTTTAGGAAGCATTTAAAGACCTATTTAAATGTGTTTCAAGCATTGGATAATTGTATTTGAGTCTGGAGGTAATTGGAGCAATAAGCCCTTGTGGGACCTAGTCTAAATTAGGCCTAATTGGGCATTGTCTTTGTCAAATTTGAACCCCTTGTTACAAAGGACCCCCAACCCATTTTAGGATATATTTTAAAGTGGCCAAATGGGTGCTCAAATATACTTTTACAGTTGGGATATCAGTTCTACATCAAAATTTATATATGATTGTTCCTTTAGGGAATGCTACTAGGCTAAGAGGCAATTGTGAGGTACTTCTCCTTAGGACATTGTTACTGACCCTTTGGGTGTTTAATTAGTGTTTTTTAGGTTGATTTAAACCTATTTATAGTTTTCCTAAGTGTGGGTAATATTCTGGAGTTCATAACACATGTTGGAGCCTTTTAAGTCATGCTTCATTAAGTGAGAGTTTATGTGTATTTGAGGGATTAGTCAAGAATCTTGTTTTGTGCCATGGTAGAAATCATTGTGTGAACCCTAGTATTGCATCAGTTGGTATCAAATTTCAGAAAGGCCTGGGTTGAGAGAGAGTTTGGAATTTGTTTGTGGTTGTGAGTTTGTGTGTGCAAGTTAAGAACTCGGTTGATGCCAAGAGACTAGGTTAAGGAAAAGTGAAAAGGACCTAGGTGAGGATAGAGAAAGTGAAGCAAGGTGAAAGAGACTTGCTTAAGGATGGTTTGGTACCAGTAGGCTGAGAATTCACACAAGAAGAGAGAAGCAAGGTTGAATTATCTTGCTTGAAGGAAGAGAGAGAGAGGAAGAAGAGAGGCAAAGAAGATCTGTTGAAGTTGATTCAAGAAGAAGAAGGAAATAGCAGCAAGGAGGAGAATTCCGGGTTGAAGAAAATTGATCCAAATGGACTTGGATTTATTTTTGGTCGGGAGTTTAGTACAGGAGCACCTCAGCACCATTAAGCCTCTATAAGGCAATATTGTACTAAGGGAAACAATTTAATGTTTTGATGATGTATCAAGGTCTAAGGGACCATATTGAACATGTAATGGGGTTTAGATTATGGTTTTGGGTCTATTTTCCAAGTATGGCATAAAATGCAAAATGTTGGCAATTTGTTGCAATGTAGCCCATGGTGGAAAAATAATGAATTTGTAAGTCATTATGCAAGTATGGGGTTGAAATAGGGTCATAAGGCCATGTTCAAGCTATTGGAGTAGGTATTGAGTCATTTTTAAGTCGTTTGGGGAAAAAGAGCAAAAGTTGCAAAATGTTGACAAAATTGTCAAATTGTAAAATAAGTTGCAAAGTGGACAAAATATGGAATGTGAAAGGTCAAGTAGGTGAATAGTTAGTTTTAGGAATTTGGGTAGTTGGAGGAAGGTAGAAAGACTTTAAATAAGTCATTTCCTTCGTTGTACAATCAGATTGATGGATTGGAAGGAAGAATGAATAAAAAAATGCATATTTTGTTTGTTTTCCATGCTGGGACAGTCTTCTTTGGCTGAGTATGGTCTTGTACATACTGAAAATCCATCATTTCTCAAGTTTATTTGAAAGGTCTACGAGTATACTAAATTCTTCAATTTTTTTCATGTCAATTCATGAGGTATTAAGACAGATATGGTTGATTTTCTAAAAAATGTCCAAACCCTCTATATGGTAAACAGTGAGCTTTGAAATTGTGTAAATTTTGCTCTAGTTATTGGAATCACCTAATTCTTGGTTTTCAAGCCTTCTATAGTATGTTATTTAAGATCCTATAGGTGGAAGGTCTTAAGAATGAAGATATGGGCAAATGATGTGATGCCCTAGGTTGACTGTCATGATTTTGGAAACCATTAAAGTGGCTCAAGGGTGGAGTTTGGAGAATAAAACATGGAAATAGATCTATGAAGGTTTAATAAGCATGTATAGACCTATTTAAATGTGTTTCGAGCATTGGATAAGAGTATTTGAGCCTGGATTTAATTGGAGCAATAAGCCCTTGTGGGACCTAGTCTAAATTAGGCCTAATTGGGCATTGTCTTTGTCAAATTTAAACCCCTTGTTACAAATGACTCCAACCTATTCTAGGATATGTTTTAAAGTGGCCAAATGGATGCTCAAATCTACTTTTATAGTCTAGATATCAAGTCTACATCAAAATTTATATATGATTGTTCCTTTAGGGAATGCTACTAGGCTAAGAGACAATTGTGAGGTACTTCTCCTTAGGACATTGTTACTGACCCTATGGGTGTTTAATTAGTGTTTTTTAGGTTGATTTAAACCTTTTGAGAGTTTTCCTAAGCATGGGTAAGAGTCTGGAGTCCATAATACATGTTGGAGCCTTTGAATTCATGCCTCATTAAGTGAGAGTTTATGTGTATTTTAGGAATTAGTCAAGAATCTTGTTTTGTGCCATGGTAGAAATCATTGTGTGAACCCTAGTACTGCATTAGTTGGTATCAGAGCTCATAAAGGTCTGGGCTGAGAGAGAGTTTGGAGTTTGTTTGTGGTGGTGTGTTTGTGTGTGCAAGTTAAGAAGAACGTGGTTGGTGCCAAGAGACTAGGTTAAGGAAAAGTGAAAAGGACCTAGGTGAGGCTAGATAAATGGAATCAAGATGAAAGAGACGTGCTTAAGGATGGTTCAGTACCAGCAGACTGAGAGTTCATACAAGAAGAGAGAAGCAAGGCTGAGGTATCTTGTTTGAAGGAAGAGAGAAAGAGGAAGAAGGTAGGCAAATAAGATCAGATGAAGTTGATTCAGGAAGAAGAAGGAAATAGCAGCAAGGAGGAGAATTCTAGGTTGAATAACATCAATCCAAGTGGACTTGGATTTCTTTTTGGTTGGGAGTTTGGTGCAGGAGCGCCTCAGCACCATTAAGCCTCTATAAGGCAATATTGTACTAAGGGAAAAAATTAATGTTTTGATGATGTATCAAGGTCCAAGGGACCATATTGAACATGTAATGGGGTTTATATTATGGTTTTGGGTCTATTTTCCAAGTATGGCATAAAATGCAAAATGTTGGCAATTTGTTGCAATGTAGCCCATGGTGGCAAAATAGTGAATTTGTAAGTAATTATGCAAGGATTGGGTTGAAATAGTGTCATAAGGCCATTTTAAGGCTATTGGAGTAGGTATTGAGTCATTTTTAAGTCGTTTGGGGAAAAAGAGCAAAAGTTGCAAAATGTTGACAAAATTGTCAAATTGCAAAATAAGTTGCAAAGTGGATAAAATATGGAATATGAAAGGTCAAGTAGGTGAATAGTTATTTTTAGGAATTTGGTTAGTTGGAGGAAGGTAGAAAGACTTTAAATAAGTCATTTCTCTCATTGTACAATCAGATTGATGGATTGGAAGGAAGAATGAATAAAGAAGATTGCATATTTTGCTTGTTTTCCATGTTGGGATAGTCTTCTTTGGATGAGTACGGTCTTGTACTGACTGAAAATCCATCATTTCTCAGGTTTATTTGAAAGGTCCATGAGTATACTAAATTCTGTAAAAAAATTCATGTCATTTCATGAGGTATTAAGAAAGATATGCTTGATTTTTTTAAAATTGTCCAAACCCTCACTATGGTAAACAACGAGCTTTGAAATTGTGTAGCTTTTGTTCTATTTATTAGAATCACCTAATTCTTGGTTAGAAAAGCCTATTCTAATATGTTCTTTAAGATCCTAAAGGTGGCAGGTCTTAAGAATGAAGATATGGGCAAATTATGTGATGCCCTAGGTTGACTGTCATGATTTTGGAAACCATTAAAGTGGCTCAAGGGTGGAGTTTGGAGAATAAAACATGGAAATAGATCTATGAAGGTTTAATAAGCATGTATAGACCTATTTAAATGTGTTTCGAGCATTGGATAAGAGTATTTGAGCCTGGATTTAATTGGAGCAATAAGCCCTTGTGGGACCTAGTCTAAATTAGGCCTAATTGGGCATTGTCTTTGTCAAATTTAAACCCCTTGTTACAAATGACTCCAACCTATTCTAGGATATGTTTTAAAGTGGCCAAATGGATGCTCAAATCTACTTTTATAGTCTAGATATCAAGTCTACATCAAAATTTATATATGATTGTTCCTTTAGGGAATGCTACTAGGCTAAGAGACAATTGTGAGGTACTTGTCCTTAGGACATTGTTACTGACCCTTTGGGTGTTTAATTAGTGTTTTCTAGGTTTATTTAAACCTGTTGAGAGTTTTCCTAAGTGTGGGTAAGATTCTAGAGTCCATAACACATGTTGGAGCCTTTGAAGTCATGTCTCATTAAGTGAGATTTTATGTGTATTTGAGGGATTAGTCAAGAATCTTGTTTTGTGCCATGGTGGAAATCATTTTGTGAACCCTAGTACTGCATCAATTGGTATCAAAGCTCAAAAAGGTCTGGGCTGAGAGAGATTTTGGAGTTTTTTTTTGTTGTGTGTTTGTGTGTGCAGGTTAAGAAGAACTTGGTTGTTGTCGAGAGACTAGGTTAAGGAAAAGTGTAAAGGACCTAGGTGAGGCTAGAGAAAGTGAAGCAAGGTGAAAGAGACTTTATTAAGGATGGTTTGGTACTAGCAGGTTGAGAGTTCACACAAGAAGAGAGAAGAAAGGTTGAAGTATCTTGCTCAAAGGAAGAGAGAAAGAGGAAGAAGAGAGGCAAATAAGATCAGTTGAAGCTGATTCAAGAAGAAGAAGGAAATAGAAGCGAGGAGGAGAATTCCAAGTTGAAGAACATCAATCCAAGTGGACTTGGATTTCTTTTTGGTCAGAAGTTTGGTGCAGGAGCACCTCAGCACCATTAAGCCTCTATAAGGGAATATTGTACTAAGGGAAAAAAATTAATATTTTGATGATGTTTCAAGGTCCAAGAGATCATATTGAGCATGTAATGGGGTTTAGATTATGGTTTTGGGTCTATTTTCCAAGTATGGCATAAAATGCAAAATGTTGGCAATTTGTTGCAATGTAGCCCATGGTGGCAAAATAATGAATTTGTAAGTAATTATGCAAGGATGGGGTTGAAATAGGATCATACGGCCATGTTATGGCTATTATTATTGGAGTAGGTATTGAGTCATTTTTAAGTCGTTTGGGGAAAAAGAGCAAAAGTTGCAAAATGTTGACAAAATTGTCAAATTGTAAAATAAGTTGCAAAGTGGACAAAATATGGAATATGAAAGGTCAAGTAGGTGAATAGTTAGTTGTAGGAATTTGGGTATTTGGAGGAAGGTAGAAAGACTTTAAATAATTAATTTCCCTCCTTGTACAATCAGATTGATGGATTGGAAGGAAGAATGAATAAAGAAGATTGCATATTTTGCTTGTTTTCCATGTTGGGACAGTCTTCTTTGGCTGAGTACAGTCTTGTACGGACTGAAAATCCATTATTTCTCAGGTTTATTTGAATGTTCCGTGAGTATACTAAATTATGCATTTTTTCTTCATGTCATTTCATGAGGTATTAAGAAAGATATGCTTAATTTTTTAAAAATTGTCAAAACCCTCACTATGGTAAACAACGAGCTTTGAAATTGTGTAAATTTTGTTCTAGTTATTGGAATCACCTAATTATTGGTTTTCAAGCCTGTTCTAACATGTTCTTTAATATCCTAAAGGTGGCAGGTCTTAAGAATGAAGATATGGGTAAATTATGTGATGCCCTAGGTTGACTGTCATGATTTTGGAAACCATTAAAGTGGCTCAAGGGTGGGGTTTGGAGAATAAAACATGGAAATGGATCTTTGAAGTTTTAGGAAGCATGTACATAACTATTTAAATATGTTTCAAGCATTGGATAAGTGTATTTGATTCTGGAGTTAATTGGACCAATAAGCCCTTGTGGGACCTAGTCTAAATTAGGCCTAATTGGGCATTGTCTTTGTCAAATTTGAACCCCTTGTTGCAAAGGACGCCCAACCCATTTTAGGATATGTTTTAAAGTGGCCAAATGGGTGCTCAAATATAATTTTACAGTTGGTATATCAGGTCTACATAAAAATGTATATATGATTGTTCCTTTAGAGAATGCTACTAGGCTGAGAAGCAATTGTGAGGTACTTGTCCTTAGGACATTGTTATTGACCCTTTGGGTGTTTAATTAGTGTTTTTTAGGTTGATTTAAATCTGTTGAGAGTTTTTGTAAGTGTGGTTAAGATTCTGGAGTCCATAACACATGTTGGAGCCTTTGAAGTCATGTCTCATTAAGTGAGAGTTTATGTGTATTTGAGGGATTAGTCAAGAATCTTGTTTTTGCCATGGTAGAAATCATTGTGTGAACCCTAGTACTGCATCATGTTTAGATTCATAGGAAGCAAACCTAGCTATTAAATAATTTTATGATGGATTTTGTAGAGCACACACTAATGTTATGGTTCTAGCTAAGAAATTACTAAGAACAAGATATTATTAGCCCACCGTAAAACATGATGCATATCAATATTCTATAAAATTTATAGCATGTCAAAAACATGTAGACCTGATCCATGCACCTTTGTATTCTCTCCAACCAATCACCACTCCATGTCCTTTTTCTACATGGGATCTCAATCTCGTTGGAAATATAAATCCCTCATCTAATGGCCATAAGTTCCTAGTTTAGCAACATCAATCTCATAAAGCTAGCCAACTAAAAAAATAAAAAAATAAAATTTTCAAAAAATAAAGAGAAAAATCACCCTTTGGAAAAATCCATGTATATGGAACCTCAAGAAAGTAACATGATAAAAAATATTTGTGGGCATCATGTATAAACACCCAGATTCCATTATCCATAGGCATCCTTTACACTTGAGGGAAGATTAAAGTATGATGGACACACTATTTATTTTATATAGTTCCACTCTCATGTTTTTAGGCATTCATCTAACCACATCACGTTTCACCTTCGGAAAAGCTTTATCTTATGTCTTGAATCATGCTTCAGATAAATATAGTAATTATATTTAATAAAACCACTTGAAATAATGAAAATTCCCCTTATTATTATTTTATCTCTTGTGGCTTTAAAACACAAACAAATGCACCCTAAACAAATCACCATACACTCATTTTAGAAATATAATATCTTGTCGCAAACATAATCACTCATCCACATAGAATCTTGCATTTCCCTCTAGATAAAATCCTTGTTTATATTTACATATATCATCTCTTGGGACATCTCACTCCCAAAGTATGACATCACTACTTAATATCACAATGATATATAATTTAGTTTTTAGCTTAATCAGAGGTACATCTTTATCTATTTTTTATCTTTTGTTTGTACCTTTCTTACCTTTATTTTTTTTTCATTTTTGACCCACAACATACTTTATCAAGGTCATCATGATCCATTATATCATATTGTGCCTTAATGGTATATTTTTTGGGGCACCTTTATTATTCTTTTTTACATGCATGTATGATCAATTTCCTTTATAAATATGATAAAATATCATTAGGGATCATTACACCTTGATACATACCATCATATGCTATATCAAGTTTAGGTTTCTCAACACATTTAGAAGTTTATTCAAAATTATTAGCATGTACCTTGATGAAACCTGCAAATTTTTTTATGTTCCATCTCAAAACCTTGTCACATTTTTGGTTGATTCCTGAAGGGTTAGAGTTTATTTTTTCATCACTGTTGAAGGGTTTTATTTCGTTGTTGACTTCCTATTGCCCATTTTTGGTCACATTCAAAACGTCTTATGCCATTCATAGTCATCGGGTAACTGGTTCCCCATGCCTAGGTCTGAATTTCTTATTTTTTATAAGCTTAAGTAAAGAGCCTTTTTGGCCTTTACATCCTTTGCATTTTTACTTCGAAGCTTTTGATCCCCTTCTATCATATCATCCTAGAGGGTCCCCTTCATTAGAACAACTTATGAGCATGTGCTTAGAATAATTCACTTAAGTCTCATCGGCCATCTATCTTTATTGCTCATCATTGATTACTTCTAGAGTGTATGTTTCGAATTGGCGACAAGCGATGAGCGACATCACTTTGTTTTTGTTCATCGCGGATAGCTTCTGGATCTCTTGATATCAATGAGTAGTAAGTGGTGCTCCTTGTATCATTGAAGGTTCACCTATCGCTAATGGCTTTTGAGCCTTGAGTATTGTAATAGCGATAAGCGATGGCCTTTGGCCTTATGTTCTTATCTTTATCGCTCGTCGCGGATGATTATGAAATAATAAATTTCAATTAGCGATGAGCGATATGATGGATTTCTTGTGCTTCGCGTGTCACAGATAAGTTTTGAGTGCTAAGTTATATATTAGCGATCAACGATACAAGTATTCAAGGTCACTACGGGAATCTCTCATTACTAATTGCTTGCAAATTGTATGAGGAGAATTAGTGATGAGTGATTGCTTGGTGCTTTTGTATTTTATCGCTCATTACGGATTCATTCCAAATCTTAAGTTTCAAAATAGCGATGAGCGATGGAGTTATCTATTCAATGTTTCTTTCACTAACTTGAAAAGATCTTATGTGTGATGTCTTTTGTATCGTTGGTTCTTATGCAGGCATACGTGTCTTAACCTGATCTCTTCACTGTATCTCTCGTCGCTAATTGGATCCAAGGTGAAAAGTTTAAATTAGTGATGTTCGATAGGAAAATGAACGTGATCGAAGATGGACCATAGATCCAAGGGCTGAGATTTCATCGCATGAATTCTTGCATTGTTGATAGAGTTGGTGAAGGATGAGATATATCAGCAATAAGCGACAACTATTAGATGAAAAGGCAATGTGGTAGAATCTTGAGGACATCACATAAAGCAAGGAAGAAAGTGGCAAGGTGGATTGATAACCATTGATATAGTTTTAAAATAGAGTGATTGACGGCCACGGTTTGAACATGAATGGCTAGTGTCAATTTTCTTGCACGAACTTACTATCAAACATTAATGGTGGTATGCCTATCTCTTGGCCATAAAAGAAAGTAGATACCTAGTTGGTCGTGCATTTAGATTCGGTCACAAGCAGAAAGGGATACTAGAAGCTGAGTAAATTGTGCAGGAAGCTCCAGTAAATACAACAGCAAGTGTGGCAATCGTTTACTCGAGTAAGAAAATTGTATATCTCTTTCTATCTGAAGTATTAAGGTTAAATACCTTAGAAAGATGATAGGGAATTGGGGAGATTGTTTGCTTGTCCATTGATGATAGCTTCAAATTAGTGATAAGTGTTGGGTCAATTTTGGGGAGATATTTTTGTTTTGTAAGTAGTGCCTTGTGTTCTCATACTTGGAAAGGGTTTCTTTTCGACTATAAGAAATTATAAACCCTAGTTCTCTTGCATTGCAAACATGAGGGAGCTAGATCCTAGTGAATCTAGTATTAGGATGGAAAGGAAACCAAAACAAAAGAGGGTTAAATGACTTAAAACTCAGGATGTTTCATCTGAGGTTAAGTCGAAACCACCTATAGTATCTAACCCCTTCACCAAGTACTCTTGCAACATCTACTAGGTCTAGAAGTGAAAAGAAGTAAATGGAAAGGTTTATGCAGGAGGCCTCTAGAGATATAAAGGAAGGATGGTCACAAATTGGAAAAAGACCTACAGGTCAAGTTGCATGACCACCAGGTTAATTGATAGTGTTGATGAAATTGGTGAAAAGGTCCAGCCTTAGAGTAGGTGGAAATTGTTCTGGTATGCTTTTAATAGGCAGTATTCTAGTAAGCCTACATTTTACTTATGGGGAGTGAACCTTGGAAATTTGGTGGTGTCGAGTGTGATTGTAGAGGTGGACTTGATGATGAAACTAGCCAGGCACTATAATCCCATCGATAAAACAATCAGGAGTGAAAATGGTGATGTGGTCCTAGAAGTGACAAAGGACAATATGGTGGAAGTATTTGGGTTAAATCCCAATTATACTGTGAAGTTTAAGTGTGTTGAGCTATATGCTAAATATGAGAATAACATATTTGCATACAAAAATAGACTACTTGTTCAAAATAGAAAGAGCAAGGAGAAATTCCTCCCTAAGGATGTTGATCCTTTTGAGTGTGAGGAGTTTGTGGATTATTTCAAGAACACTTATTATTGTCTGAATCAAGTGTTGGATCAAAATTTTGAGGTAAGCATAGCCCTTGACTTATTGGTAATGGTGGCAAATATACAGGATCATAATCAAAACACTAGTTTTGATTATGCCAACTATATTGTTGATCAGATGCATGAGGATTTCCTCAATTTGAGGGAGCTGCTCCCTTTATATTTCCCTCATTATTCTCTGCTAATGCATATGGTCTTATATGAGGGTGATTATGAATGGAAAAGGAATTTAGAATTGAGGTTTAGGGACAATGAAAATAATGTTTTTACAATACAAATGTGTACATACATTTGGGATCAGAGCTTATGAAGAAACCAATCCGAAGCAACACATAATTCGGTAGATTGGTTTCTTCATTCATAATATACTTTGATCAGAGCTTATGAGGCTATAGTGGCACCACATTTTTCTCCCTTGTATGTCTCTAACCGATTGGCCTTTATGGAACTCATGTGGTAGATTGATGTTATGGATTATGAGATGTTCAAGAATCCCAGGAAGGGCACTGTGGTGAATCCCCAATGCACTTTTGCTTACTTCATAGTTACTACCCCGAGGGGTATGAAAATTTGGGATCATGGTGAATAACCTCATAATTCCTTGTACTGAGATTAGGATTTTTGATCTGGAAGGATTTGTGGGTGGAAGAAGAAGAGATAAAAACTTATCAGTGATACGCCATGAGTTCTTATACAGAGGATGTATTAAGGAATTTGACAAGTGATGAGGTTGTCATGAATAGAAATAAGGAATGGACAGCTATAATGAACATTGAAGAAAGTATCATAAGGAGGAATGCCTTGTATATAAGTCCATATGATGTAATTGAAGACCCTCTTGAAAGATCTTTCACTATGCTAAGGGATTGTCAGAGTGGTGATTTTAAGGTGAAGGTGAAGGAGGCTGCTAATAAAGCACAGTCTCTCCTAGAACAACAACAACAAGAAGCTATGAATATCCCAGAGTAGCCTACAAATTTTCAAGAAGTTAGGGAGGAACAAATGGCAGAGCATGTGCCAGGGAATGAGGAGGTGGAGGAGAAATTCCCTCCTCATCGTATTGAGGAAACCCTTAGTTCAGATGTTCCCCCTAACAGAATTGTCAAATGGCAATATGATAAGGAAATTGATGATGATCCTAGGATCAAGGAATGTGATGAATTCCTTGTTGATGATAAGTTTTTGCAATCCAAAGAATTTTAGGAATTTATGATTCAACAGTAGAGTAAAGAGATAACTTGGAGATACTTGAATTAGCTCGAGCTAATGTTGAACCTTCTCATCAGGAAGAAGTTGAGAAAGCAGAGAAGGAAAATATCAAGGTTGAAATTGCAGCTATTACTCCCACTAAGGCTAGGAAAATTGTCACAAATAGTGGAATCATGTTATTACCAGGGTGCACTATCACTATTTCTATAGCATATGATGCAGTAAGAAGAGACCCTCAGGCTTCAATATCTAAGGAGCAGTTTGAGGATAAGGTGTTTGGATCTGGATATAGTCCAAAATTGCATACTCTTTCAATTTGGTCTATGGAACCTAATACTAGTAAACATGATGTTGATATGCCTATTGAAGAGGTTATTGGTTCCTTAGTGTTCAAAAGAGCCATAGATATAACTCTTGTCCAATCAGATGAGTTAACTGCTGATGTTGCAATGCTTAGTGTGGAAACTACACGGATTTCTCAAAAAAAGTATGGTTCTTTGGTGAAGGAGTACAATAAGGCCTTGGATGAGATAAATAAGATGAGGGAAATTGTTCTGGCTACTCAATCAAAAAGGACAATAACCCTGCCATCCTCTTCTTTCTCAGATTTGTCTACAAAGGATAAGGAAACCTTAGCCTTGAAAATTAAAGATTTGAATGATTAGTTGAATACTAAAAGAGAAAATGTCAAGAAGGAAAAGATTGAAACTGTTAAGGTGGCGAATGAGATCTTTGAGGATGTATTAAAGCATAGAGTGACCAAGTTGGTCAACAAAGTTGATGATGTTTGGGTTACCTATAAGAATATTCATGAAGCAAGCACAAAGTATTTGCAGGTACAAGAGGCTTTCAAGAATGAATGGAATAATTGGATTATTAGGGTGAGTTCTTTAAGAGAAATGATGCCCAGAATGAAGGAGGATCTCGAGGCACCTACTAACATCCCTGAAATCTTGCAAACTATTGACTCTGTCACTGAGATAACTACTTTCCATGGAAAGTTAGTTGTGCAGCTCCAAAGTAAGTTGAAAATATTTAAAGAAACAGAGGAACATGGTATGCCTCAAATATTGAGTCCAAAATGTGAGTTACAACCATTTAACACCTAGAAGAAATATTTGGGAGGAATGCTTGCAATAGCTACAATGGCATTGACTATCACCGACTACATCCTGTTGAATCCAAATATTGATACAATGGTGGAGATTGAAATAAAGATGGAAATTTTTGTTAAAGAGGCCAGGGTCTTAATTGATGTTAGATACTCTCAGTACAGTACTAAGGTACAAGGTTTATTGAATGTGAAGTGGCCAACTGAAGAAGATTATAACACTTGGTTGGAAAAATACACAAAATGAATCTGTGTGGGGATTGATAGTGACCAAGGTAAATAATGGATAGGAGAAGAAAAATGCATAGCTTGAATATAATACATATTATGCTTTTGATAAAATATTGCAAAATATTGTTCTCTCCTCAATTGGAAATGGGTGGAAAGTGGTGCTTGTATGGATAAAATCATTTTGAATTTTTATCTGCTTTCCTTATCTTGCTTTGTAAGTTTTGTTGTCTGGTTCTCCCACAGTGGGCATTTTTTGAGCTCATGGGGAATATTCTGAAGTTGTATCAAAAAAATAATGACATTTGAGGTGGGACCTATTTTCTACAATGAGTTGAGAATAATTTTGCCTCGTGTTTATTCTCACCACTTGAAGACTCGAGTGTAACTGAAAAAGGAATATTGTTGTAGCGGTCCAATGAAATTTTGACATGTGTGCTTCCTGGCCTGAGGCTTGTTATGCTCTTTCATCTCTATAAGAAAGAATTCGGGGTTGGAAGTAGTAGTTAGTTGAAAAAATGAGTTAACACTGTGAAATTGTAAGGGTAATACTAAGCATGTTTTAGATTTTTGCCTTAAGTTTTTTGAAGTTCAGTGTTATGTATGTAATTTTGATAACAGTATAGCAACTACAATATAGAATAATACCAATTTCATGGCTATTGTCTCTCCTTGTATGTGTTTTATGAGTTATAAATGAAAGTAATCTAGGATTCCTTTTGTTTGTCTTTATTTCTTTTCAATGGATATTTAATTTCATGCTTGCTTATTAATTCAATGAATTAATATAAGTGTTTGGGTAAGATTAATAACTTGTAAGAATTGGGTGCTAGGATGGTCATAAGCAACAATAACCATGAATGTCATAGAGGAATGTTGTAATGGAGGGTTTCTTGAGACTATAGGTGCTATTGTTTAAGTTGTTATCAGGTCACATAGGTTGATATTGACTCAATGCTTAGGATAAAGGAATTGGTTCATGCAAAATACTTGTGGTTCAATTTCTATGTTGATTCATTGGCTAATCACTTTTAATTTACAAATTCTCAAATGGATATCACCATAGTTGTTTTGTGTTTAATTTCTACCTTCTCATGCTCCAAGTATAATACATTGATAAATAAGCTACCAACTTATTTGATGTACTATGTTGTTGAGTAATTTTATGAGAAGTATTTGTTATTGACAATGTATTGAGTTAAAACTATGTGAATTCTTGAGTATACATTGTGGGATCACCCTCTTGGGTTTCATAGAGCCCAAAGTGTAGGAGTAGAAGTCTTGCAGCTTCTACTCGTTTGTTGGCCAATCCTTTTAGATACTAATTATTGGAAATGGAAAATTCCATAGGTATTTCTAGAGATCAGTTTGGTTCTTAAAAAATAACAAGCATACCTATCCATGACTCCCAAATTATTTCTCTAGCTAACTAGCCAATATGACCATCACCTATTCTGCCCCCCAACTTTCCATTTTTTCTTATGCTTCCCTTCACTTTCCATCTTGATCAAACCTTTTTTATTATATTTCTCCTTTTGAAAGTCCATTCACATTCTCCACACCTACTACCCTCTTAAGGGGGCATACCTACACCATCATTAATTCATTCTTAAATGCTTGGGGGATATTAAATTCAAAATCCAATCAATCAATCAAATTGATCAATAAAAATCCTAAGTAAAAATTCCCACGAATAATTGTTTCATCGTCATCATCCCATTATGGTGCTCATGTTTATCTTTTCTTAGAAGCATTAATGCTCCTCTTAGTATCAATGAATTTTAATCACAATGACACTTTGAAGAGGGGAAAATGTAGACATATAAAATTATCCTATCATCATTTCATACCTGATGTTTATATCGTCATTAATTAACTAAATAATTATATTATTTAATTAATCTAATTTTTTCAACTTCTACATGGGTTATCATCTAGAAAAATATTTCCCCCAACAAGTGGAATGGTGCCTTTGAGGTGTCTATAGATCTCCACTTCCTAATGAATTATAGGAAGCTAGATAATCATGATGTATGATGCATGCTCATTTTTAGATCAGACGTACCTTCCAAATTTTTATTTAATATATATATATAGGAGCTATCCCCTTGGCAAAACTTATCAAAATATATATAATTTATTCTAATTAATTAAATAATTGTATTAGTTACTTAATCTAGTTAATCACCAACTAGTTAAATAAATATTATTTAATTAGTCTAACTCAATGTCACGTCTAGAACTAAATAATAATATTACTTAATTCATTCAATTTCCACCTCGCATGGATAACTAAGTTAAATACTATTTTATTATTCAATGAACATATATTCCCTCAACCATTTTTAGAAAAAATGATCAAATAATTGCTTCCCCCCCCTTTTTGGTTGTAAGTAATTATTTATGATTTTTTATAATTTTAGCCAAATAATATCATTTGTTTATCTTGAGAAAACTTAATCATGATCATCCATATTTCCTTGATCCAAGGAAATTTTCTCATCCATTCTCCACAGCTGATCTTCTAAATAAAATATTGTAATTCATTATCTTCCCAAAATATTATAAATAGAAGTACAAGTCCCCCAAAATGCATCTTTTGTCTCTGATAGGTATATACTATGAAAAAATTTAAGAAAGTGTTCAAGAAACTACATCCCAAATCCTTTGAGAAAATCTACTTCGAAATGGGATTCACATTTGGTAACTTTGTTCATTTATTTTAAATTATTTAAATTTTATTTTTTCCTTAATCTTGAGGTGAGCATTAGGATTCAACTTTTGTTTTATATTTATTTTTCGTGTTTTAACTTTTTTTTGCTTGCAAAATCTATTAGAGTTATGTGTATGATTTAATTCTTGAACAAAATAGATATTTGAGAGATTATTATAGTATGATAATGAAACTCTATTAAATCTTATTTGAGAATATATAATTCTAATTAAGTTTTAGAAGAAAAACTAGAGTTTAGTTGCATAAGAAGAAATATAAAAAATCATTAAAACATGCATAGGAATTCAAATTGATTGCTATCAAAATATCTTCAATATGATTTTGGAAGAGTTGGAAGTTGTAATAATTCTAATTTTATTTCTATAAAACTAAGAATTCAATTTGTATATTGAAACTCTAGTTCTATGACAAAAGAAACTTGTAGAAAGATAACTTAGTGAAGATTTTTCCGGAGAGAAATGGGTTTTGATTCAATTGATACTTGATGTATAAAGCTATGATAATTATGTTACTATACATAAATTTTGTTTGTTAATTTGGGACAATGTGATCACAATCTAAGGGGAATTCGGTCAAAATTGTGAAATTAGGGAAATTGTAAGATAGTGAACTACAAAAACTAAATTGATGGTTCTATATATATTTAATTTCTCAAATTTACCATAGAAGAGTAAAATTGGATAGAGTAGAAGTCTTGGTAAAAATTTAGATATTTTTTGTTTTTTGTTTTTGTTTTACATTTGTGTTTATCATATTTATGTTTTAAGTATATAAGAAGAACAAGACAAAACTTAAGAAGAGAATTAGACAAACTTGTTTCTAGAAAAAAATTATTAGGAGCAAGTCACCCTAGGAGGACCAAGCTACTATGTAGCTCATTCCAAGAGGAGTAAGTTATTGGGTAGGATCATTTAGGAGGGCTAGGTCATCGGATAATTCATCCTAGGTGGACCAAGATATTAGGCAAGTTATCCCAAGAAGACTAGGTTGGGCGGTTGACTATGGAATAGGCTTGTCCTTTGAGTTTTTTAATCCAAAATTTATGGAAAAATATGTGTTAGTGTTGTACATTGTGTTTTTCTAATTATGAGTGTCCTAAAGCAATAGTTTTTATTTCATTATGCATTCTTTGACTAAATAATTAGGATGGAACATACTAATGAATGTGTGTGTGTTTCTCAACTTAATTTGGTGACCTATTGACTCCTTAGTAATTTTTGAATTGTATGGTTAAAATATGGTGATGGGTTCATGTGTTAGCCTATTTTATGTTGTTTAATGCATGCTTTCAAACATTATTAGATAATCCTTTCAGAAAATACTCCTATGCTATTCTATATATCCATGCTTATTATACAACCTCAAACCTAAATTATAGTAATGGAAATACATTTATGATATAGTAGCATTGCATGGTTTATATGTGAGTATGTATGAAATATGGATGAAATTATGTGTTTAATCATGGTAGTTAGCTTTGTGTATATGTTTTGTGGATTAACCTCCTGCAGCCAAAGGAGATATTGTAGCCCACAACAATTGGAAGTTGTCGCCCACAACAAAAGGAATACTTGGACAGCGAAACAGGGGAAGTGCCAAATCAAGTTGAATGCAATAACTGTCATGTTGAGGCACCTGATAGAGTTAGTCATGCATCATTATCATAGTTAATAAAGCACTGAGAAGAAGAATTCTTTTTTTGATAGGATTTTGGATGACTATTTGTGTATTCCACATGTAAATCTATTTTGTAGAGTTTCAATCCTATTGGAACTCTTGTCTCTTTTCAGTTTAGTTTGAACAGTTAAATCTTAACTATATACTCCGATATCTAAGAGATGTAGTTAATGATTTTGGTTAGAATTTGTATTTAGAATAGATTCCCTCGTGCTTGTATATAGTCGATGGTTGAGTCCTTAGTTAGTGTTGTCGATTTTAGTATTTTGTTATCAATTACTTTTTAGTTTTCAGTTATCATCTATAGACATGTCGATTATTCAAAAATGATTTCCTTGAATGCAATTTGTGAGGAAGATTTTGTATATCTTTTATGATGCGTAATGAATGAAGTTCAAGTTCATACGAATGTGTAGAATCTAAAGATCTAAATTTGGTTTTTAGTTAAGAAGACAACCGCTTGAGCAAACCACTCAAGGTAACTGTTCTTCACTAAATTGCAATTATTTATTTTTATTTAGTAGTTATTTATGTTTATCATTACTTTATAAATTATATGTAAGTCAAAATAGATTCTCATATTTTGATTATCAGTAAGAATGTTCATGAGCATGAATGAATTTTGTTAGCTTGTAGTACTCCAGAGGTTAGAATGACTGAAATTATCAATTTGAGTATTTTTGAGTTAGTTCAGTAATTCTTTGGTAGCAGCGATTCAGTTACAGGTTAAGTTGTAGGCACCCGTAGCCATTAGCACTAGTTTTCTTATTTCATTGTTATGCAATTATATGATTTTCCAACAAGTAGAATACCTTAAATAGGATAACCTAGGTAACCTTGGGTCTCTGAAGGCACATATAGTGTAGCACCATCACAAGTTTATAAGCCTTGGTTGACAATCTAATGAAGTCTTTAAAATGTTAAGTGGATTGTTTAGCTAGTCATACCTCTGAATTGTGTAGCTTCTACCAAGTTTACAAGAAACTAGTTTAGACTCTACATATGGGTCATGAGTTAAATAAATGATAAGAATTTAATTTTTAGATTTTACAACACTTGATTGTACTATTCATAATGATAAATTAAATATATTTATTACCATTAGATTTTTGAAGTGAAATAATTTGGATACTCTTACATTGGATGGATAAATCATAGTATTACCTTCCCTAATTCATATCAAACACCTAAGAGATAATTGTTCCTTTAAAATTTTAAAATTTGAGCTTTCTCTACTCATTATATGCACATAAGCTCCATTGATCTCATTAATAAAATGTCTACAAGTTGTGTATGCATTATTTCTTACCTTCCACACACTATAGCTAGTAGATTCTTTATTTTAAAATCATGTGGACCAATTTTTTGGTCTACAAACTATTAGGTCTATTGAAGTAGTATGCTCTATGGTTGGTATATTTATTTTCTTTCTTATATGAGGTAGTTGGTACTTAAGTACACTACACAATTGAGAGATGTATTTTAGCATGGTTGAGACGCATTCGTGGTTGTCATAATGTAGTATTATATTGCATGTTTTTTGTTATCATGTCTTGTATGTGTCTTCTATATGTGTTTTCTAAGTATTTTTATTGATGTGTTGTGGCATGTTGTGAGGTTTTGGTTACTTTTGTATGATTTATTGAGGTGTTATTGATCTTGTGAATGAAAGTTGTGGAAGTGAGTTATCTTGGTTAAGTTATATGGATTATGCTATGTCCTTAACCCATCGATTGTATTAGGATATATGTGATTGGATTTTAGCTATAATAATATTAAATTAACATTTAGGAGTCCATAAGCATAATTATAATATACTAATTCAGCCTTATTGGGATTAGGGTAGTAATATTACCTAATGATTCCTACATATAAAAGGTAGTGAGTAGTGTTTAACATATTTTGAATTATGTTCTTTTTTAATACTTGTGGGGGTTTTACCCCTCAAAGTGGCTTATTATTATCAACTATTTATAGTAGACCTTTTATTATATTCTTCTCTTGTGCAAGTTATTTCATTATAAGTGGTATCAGAGCATGATCTTAGCATCTAAAGGGAAAGAAATAATGTAACTGCTCTATTTGGGAGGTCAAATCATTATCAAGTGCATATCTCTTTTAATTTAAATATGTTTATATAATTTGAAGGGTTGAGCAAATACATATTGAAGTTTCTACAATCTAGAGTTGAGGCCATTTGAAATGTTTTCAAAGGACATATTATGAAAATAATATTTTTACCAATTTCATTGTCAAGGCTACAAATTAGCAAATTTTTGGAGATTTTTTCAAAAAGTGAGTTTTGGGTAGAGGTGAGTTAAAGTAAAAAAATTAGCCTTTTTTAAATGATTTAATATCAAAAAAATTGTTGGTACCATGATAAGACCACAAACTAGAGTTCAAGGTAAGAATTCCTACACGTTAGGAAAAATCCAAACAAAGAGAATGTAAGTTTAGTGTTGGGATTAGATAGGAATTCAAATATATTATCATCTTCATTGGATGAAAAAATGCACCAACTAGATGAAAGTATGCATAATATGTAATTTCTAAAATGATATAGATGGAAAGAGATTTATTTGATGTGTGAGGATCAATAGCTAATATGAATACAAAGTTTTCATATATCAAATATTATATCAAGAAATAATTCATATCACAACCTCATGTTTCCATCAATCAAGGTGGATTATCAAACAAGCCAATCCTAATCTAGATTATAGCACTTACTCTAGATCTCATAACTCGCTACCAATGGTGGATATGCATAAGTTAAATGGAAATGATCCACTTACTTCGATAAATCAAATGGAATTTTCTTGTGTATATCAAGTTATAAGTGGGAAAAAGGTGGCAACAAATTCCTTATATCAAGAACTAGAGAAATTAATTTGGTACCATTAGTTATGTGCTCAAAGAAAGAAAAAGTCTCTTAGTGTCACCTAATCAATTTTTATAAAGGAGTTACAATTGCACTATATTAATAGTTTATCAAAGAATCATTTCAACCACCTAGAAAAATTGCAACAAATAGGATCAATCAAGGATTATATTTAGTGATTCCAAAACCTATTCTTGCAAGTGGAAAAATTACAAAGAAATTGAATGGTTTATTTCTTGGTGAGTTTAAGTATCACATCAAACATAAGGTAAACATTTTTAATCCTCTTATTGTATTTGAATATTTTATCATGGCATGCAAGGTAGAGGAATTTATTTTATCTCCTAGAAGGTAGGGATTTATAGATTGAGAGAGTGTTCTAACACAACCATTCCCTCAACTTACTAGATTGAATTCTCAAAAAAAAGTCAAAAGGATAATGTTTTAATTATGATATAAAAATAGTTGAGGACATAAATATTTTGACAAGTTATTTTATATTGAAGGGCTCAGTGAAGACAAAGAGGAAGATGAAGAATCATTGAGATAGATGGATAATCAAGAGATATCCAACCAACTATCTCTTATCGTGTAATTTCTAGTATTAACACCTCACAAACCCTCAAAATAGTGGGTTTCTTAAAAAATGGTAATAGCATTGATGGAATTAGGAAGTGAAATAGAATTTGTATCCATAACGAGCTATTTTTATATAACCCCATGAGAGAAAAATATATAAACAAGTATTAAAATATACAATGTAAAAGAACAGATAAATATACCATGAACATGACACAGTATACATCCTAAAAATACCTTCATGAGGGAAAATATACCCTCTGAAATAACTCACACTCAATGTACTATCTCATGAACAAATATTATAGTACACTTCTAAAGTATCCATGAATACCTTTGAAACATCAAGCTCCCTACTTGCACTCCATGTGAACAAGAAAATAAGAAGCATGTAACCACACATCCCAATCCATGCTTTCTTTCCTCATTTATGCAACCTACAAGAGACATTCAATCAAACTTAGCCAACAAGCCAAAGGTTATGATAGCCAAAATAACCAACCTCAACAACTACTCATATGATTGCTTTTATAGAAAAAGGATTGCACAAAACCACTGGTTGGTATTATGTAAAATACATGACTAATACTATGAGATTATAAAACCATGTCCCCTTCATTTAATTTTTGGTACTAAGTTTTCCCTTTTTTATACTAAATTATTTTACTATTAAATATCTTTTCTAATGTACAACCCACACATTAAATATTTATCCCAATGTTACATACAACATACAAAGTGGACCCAAGAATGTCTAACCCACGTGATGCACACATCCCTATATATCCTAGGTGTACCATGAACAATATTAGCATTTGTATTATAAAATTATAAAAGGTTAATAGCACATATTTTCCCAAAATTCTCCCACTTGTTGTATACATTACATAAGGAGTCAAATTTAAACTCAAACATCAAGGAAATAATCCCTATAGCCAACATATACCATCAAGATACCTACAACAATAAACAAGGTGGACATCAAATCAAACAAGAAATCTATAATCCTCCATCGTGTGAATGCACAAAGATAAGATCTAGTTCAAAAATATGCCACACTAACTATCACATAGAAGTATAAACCCTACATCAAACTAATATCCAAACATGAACACTAAATCTAATGGTAGAAAATATACCTAAATAGCTTGCCAATAAATTATCATCATAGATTGAATATAATACATGTGTATTTTCTAACACATCCAACAAACCATACACCAAAACTAAGGTATATTCATCATAACAAGTAAATTCCACGCCATCAACATATCCAACCCATTCCATAATCACAAGTACATAAACTTGAAACTCTCACATAATGGGTAATATCAAATTTGAAAATGATCAAGACATACAAAGATCCACCAATATCACTTACATAGAAGGTGTAGCCAATTTCATGTAGTACTAAGGAATATCCAAAATGATATATAAAATCTACAAACAAACCATTATAACACAACTATTATCATAAGTCTCCATAACTCTCTCAAGTTCTTCACACTCGATAAATGAAAGAGATAAAGGAGGCTCCATGTTGTAACTAAAAAATAGTAAATTACAATAACAATAGATAACCACAAACATATAAATCACAATAGCTCCACACAAACCTCAAATCCCATGTCCTGTGAACATGAATATCTAGGAAGGAACATAAGACCGAAGAGAACCTGTAAATCAAAACATGTAGCATGTCCTTATACAAACATCTTTAAGTGCTCAATTTATGGCAAGTATGATCACCTTCACAAAACCCCAAAGATAAAATAACTATCAACATCTAACCAAAGAACCAAGATGTAGGCCTCTCAAACCAAATGAAGATCAAACCATATGCATCGTTCCCAAAACCAAAGGAATGATCCAAAAACCATCCTCTAGACTCCCCATAAATCTCTCCTAACTAAAATCCATAGCTCAAGACTCATTCTTGTGATGAGATAAAGGGAAAATAGCTCATGCCAACCAATTCTCATATAAAATCTCCAAAAATAACATTCATATCTCAAGACTTATTCCCATGAGAAAATAAAGCATGAAATAAAATTCATCTAAAAATAAGGTGGGAAATACCTATCAAATTATATACTGCAAAGAATACCGAGAGTGGGGAATGAGATCTCTTCCCCAAAATACATCAAGCTACCATGATTATCCAAGTACAATCTCCTCAATAGGTCCATGTTGAACCCACATCCAACCCAAGTGTAAGATCCTCGGTCTTTCTACTAAGTAACTATCTCAACACATGATCTTCAAGAATAATATATCTCCTAGCCTCACCCAAATCTAAAATATATTTACAATTGATCATCTCATGCCAATTGAACTCCAATACAACACTGTAAAAACTAGAATCTCACAAGAAAAATAATCACACCACTCATCAATAAAATTATCCCAAAGCGCTACCAAATCTCTAATCTTGAGAAATTAGGAACTACCCATGATGTCATGATCTACATCTCTTAAAAATATCATATGTTCCAAATGAATATATTTTCTCTCAAGAGCACATGTATCATGCCAAAAATTCAATGTGCTATCAAGATTCCACCATGTCACAATAGCATCCATCTAAACAAGGTCCATCTATCAAATCGATAAATCATAATCAACGCCTCATCCAAAGACTCCAAGAGTCCTCCACGGTACCAGGATGTCAACATCTCCATAACACATGAAGATAACCATATCATGTTAATTAATTCTTACTACATATAAAAGCAAGATCTAATAGCTCCTCCATGACACCAAAAACCACTACAAAAGATCATCCATCACCAAATGATGGATCACATCACTACCAAAGCTCCCACTAAATTATGATACCATGCTATAGATAGTATCGTGATAAAGATCTCATAAATTAATACCATCCATGGCCCCAACACAATCAAAGAACTCAACATTAAGAGCTCCCAAAGGGTACAGTAAAACTATGATCTCCAAAACTAATAAAATACACCATCACCAAAATATCACTGTCAAAAGTTTACATCGAATCATGTAATCAAGATATCCATGACATCATGTTAACCATATCCTAAAATCATCCATGGTCTTCACCAACCAAAGAACTCAATTATAACATTAATATCTCCCAAAGGGTAAATTAAAATCACGATCTTCAAACTAAGAAGATACATCACCACTACAATCAAGAATCAATCCAACACCTCCAACAATGCATCTCCATAAATAATCATGTTCCAATTTCTCATGGGTATAAGGATCCTCCATGACACTATGATTGCCACCAAATGTACCTACATTAAACTCCCACCAAGTCTCACATATTAACACCATATAGTCAACAAGCCTAGGTCCCACAACATAATTGTATTGACACCATATCTCTACCTCATAATTACAATCAAACTGATAAAAAAGGTGACCAAACCATGCAACCTAAATAGAATCTATATCCACACTAATATATATATGGGGATAGTAAAATTGTATCCAAGTTATAGATGACACCTATAAGAATAGATAGCCTTCAAAATTACATAACCTATAGATCTCATAATGTAACATATAAATTCAAAACTACATTGATAATCATGTCAAACAAGTATAATCAAAGATAAACATGTATTTTTATGAATCAAGCACTAAATCGTTCCTAGATTTGATTTTTTGTAAACTAAAAAATTACCACATTCAAAGGAACTGATAAATAGCTCAAAAAAAAATAAAAGTGAACAAATTGCATAGCAACATCTCCAAACCTAATTCATTACAAATTTCTCAAAAAATCTCTCCATCTCCTATAAGAAGTCCAAATTTGGACATAGTATGAACAAGATATGATATATCAAAGAAAGGAAAGTAAAATTGACTTCCAACTAGTATTTTCTATCTAAAATAGAAAAATATAGAAAACAAATTATACTACAACATAGTGTTCAAAAAGATATTTTCATTGATTGTGAGAAGTTAAAAATTTGACTCATAGGGTGAAAGTTATGGCCTCCAAAAAAACTTCCCCTTTATGGCATCAAAATTGAGCACAAGTGGTTGCTAGGTGATTAATGGCATTTCTCCCTAGCTACTAGTGCTAGGTGCAACCCTTGCGAGCTAGCCATGACTAGGGGCTAAGCCTAGCCCATGTGGTAACTACTAGTCACCCATATGAGTGGGAGTAGATGCACATTGCCCCTTCAGGGGGAACATTTAATAAAAAATGCCTTCATATGGACACGTCACCTCTATACATCATTTTTTTTCTAATGAAATTGAACATGACAATTACTAGCATGCAAGAAATATTCTTTGTGACTAGTGATTTCATTGACCATATGGCTTTATATATTTTGTACTAAATGAAATCTTTTTTTGCAAAATTTCTCTATGGCCTTGAAATGGCCAAAAAAATTATTACCAAATATAGTCATTATATTTGAAAATATGATTTTTTGGGCCTCCTTGACTCAATGGTGAGGTTTATTTTTGACAAAGAGGTCTCCAATGAAATCTCACCCCTATAACCTTCACAAAAAACCCACTTACCAAATCTTTTTCAAACCTCATATCTACAACAACCTAATTCCACAAGCACATATGTAATTGTTGACATTTCACGCCCCCTTATAGTCCCATTGGTGATAATCGATTTAAGAGATCCTACCTAGGCCATCTTACATGAATTTATTCCTTTGGTTGTTGCATTATCCCTCTTTGTTCTTACCTCATTCAAAAATCCAAGTTGAAAAATCTCAAAATTGACTAAGTTTATTGTCATGGTTTCATGATTTTTCTTACCCTCATTTCATCATACACTCTCTATCAGCTCCAAATCTCACCTTGTTCCCATTACAAAATCACCTAAGTGTTGAAAATATCATAATTTCAAGCATCGACAACTTCCATACCCTCATCCCTCTTCAAGCATGTTTCCCTTTGCCTTCCTAACCCTCAAAGTCCAAGTCTTTGCAAAACGTCTAAGTGTTCCCCTCATTGGACTTCTAGGATTTTGACTTCCCCTTTACCCTCATACCTTCTTCCTTACTTCCAACTCCCAATTCATTCCTCTTTGAAATTGCATGTCTTTTCATTGAACTTCATGATTTCAGCTTCCCCTATACCCTCATACTATTTCGGTATGAGGTAAGAGTTATCCCTACCCCTTGATGCTCGAAGTCTTCCCTATTCAATTTTTTCTATCATTTTCTCCCATTTCAAACTTTTAGCATCCATTTTCCCTTCCATCTCTTTTGACATGTGTCATGATTTCTTCTTGATCCCCAACCCCCAATTTGTTCCATTCGCTCCTTGATTTCATCTAAGTCTCTTGATCTGACTTTGAACTTTGAACATCCCTCATTTCTCCCCTTAATCGTTGACAAGCATCTTTGTGCATCTCTAATGTTTGATGCCCAACAAGGATTGTCTCATTAGGGAATTGGGTATGGGCATTCTCTTCTTCCTCTTTCAATGGTAGGTGGTACGTGGTAATTTTGAAGCTTTATATGTGATAGAAGACTCTTCGAGGTTGTAGATAATTTAATTATTTTGGCATGATGGCAGGCCTGATTTCGAAACTCCATTGATAGACTCCAAAAGGTATGTTTTCAACCCAAAAACACCATTAATGTTCAACGACTCTTGTAACCATCAAATCTTGATGCATGGGAGCTATAAAAGGGTCTTAAATGATTTTGGCATGGATTGAAGAAGGAAAATGACATCTACACCTCATTTATTACATGTAGATGCCCCTTTTTGTTAGAGTTTCATCCCTGGATCATGGATTTTGTGGTCGATCTTCATCCTTTCTACACTCAAACTTTAAAATCATCAATATTAGGGTATGGAAGAGATCCAAAGATATCTTATCGTGCCTCCTTGGTCACCAATATCATATTGGAATGTACACATTTTTGTATTTCATTAGTTTTTCTAGAGGCTATGGTTTTGATCTTATCTAACATTTTTTGGCATGGATTCTCATCTTCCTCCCTCCAAAATAAAGCCTCCAGGGATCCTTTTTGTTCTCTACAAAGACTTGCATGCTTTATAACTCTACTATTGTAGCAGTATCCATACCTCTGAATCAATAAAGTTTGTATTTTCATATCTTCTCACCTCTATCATTTTGTGCGCATTTCCTTACCTCTATGATTGAGTGAATGTTTCCATACTTTTTATGCATATATGTTGTGTAAAATTTATTTGCAAGGACTATTTGTGGATCTCTTCTTCCCTCTTAATGCTTGTTAAATTCCTTACCTCCATATCTATCTTCAAGAGTTGTGAAATAGAGACTTGTGTGAGATCTTCTAGAAACTTTATTTGATGTTATGTATTATAGTGGGTAGGAAGAAACATCATTTAATCTAGGTGTGTCACCCCCCTTTTATTTTTCGTATTCCTTCTTCCCCTTTTCCTTGGCAATCAATTGAATGGGATTAGGTTTTAGGTTTAATCTATGTTGGTTGGATCAACACTCTACATCTAGATTAGAAAGGAATATGACCTTCTCCAGAGTTTTGATCTCAACTGCAAGGGTCCCACACCTTGAGATCATTCTCATATTTCATTGGAATGTTGAACTAGCTTCAACAAGGGTGCAATTTCAAGTGACAACAGTAACTTAAAAAATGTCTTCATTATTTTCCTGCAAATCCATGGATTTAACTATGCACAACAAATCTACTCCTTTCAAGGTTCAATAATACTAGGGATATCTCCCACAACTTAAAAACCAAGCTCTACTACCAAATATAAAAAAATATAGCCATAATGAACTATTTCTACATAGTCCCATGAAAAAAAAATACAAATAAGTATTTAAAATCTAGAATGCAAAAGAATAGACAAACATACCATTTTAACATGACACAAGATATAACTTTGTAAAACCCCTCTAAAAGTGCTCACGCTCAATGTATTATCTCATGAAAAAATACCAATATAATATCTCTATGAATACCTCTAAAACATCAAGCTCCCTACTTGCAATCCATGTGAACAAGAAAACGATACTCATGTAACCACACATCTTAATCCATTCTTTCTCTTCTCATATATACAACCTACAAGGGATACTCAATCAACCTTAGCCAACAAACCAAAGGTTATGACAGCTAAAATAGCTAACCTCAACAAATACTTATGTTTTTTCTTTTATAAGTAAGCTTGTACAAAACCACCAAGTGGTATTACATAAACCTTGTGACCAATAACATAAGTCTACAAAACCATGTCCTCATTTATTTTTTGGTGGTAAGTTTTCCTTTTTGGTACTAATTTTTTTCAATATTGAATATTTTCCCAATGTGCAACCTAAACATTAAATATTTATCTCAATGTTACATACAATATATAATGTGGCTTCAAGAATGTCTAACCCATGCATCCCTAGATCCCTGACGTGCACTGTAAATAATGTTAAGTTTTAATTATAACATTATGCAAAGTGAAAAATACACCTTTTCCCAAAAAGAAGCACTCACAAGTTCATCAATAGGAAGTTAGCAACCCAGGTCATGATTACAAAATGGGGTATTGTTAGTTTCACAAGGAAATTCCATAAAATCAAGCTTGTCATAGGAGAATCCCAACTAGATTTCCCTATGTTTGTTATCTTCATGGGTTCAATAGAAATTATTTTTGGGAGTCTAGTGACTCACTATATTGGAGAAAAATGAGATGAACTTCTATGAGTTATTCATGTGTTTTTACTTAAAAGAAAAGATAGTTGAACTGTGAGGGTTGTGTATAAATTCTTCGCATGTAGTAAGTTCTCATCAAATGCAAAAGATGCTTAAAAGGGGATTGATATATTTGTGAACCAATTATTTTCATGAAAGGTGCATTAGTCAAAGGTATTTACACCACTAAATATACAAGTAGTTGTAGATGGGCACTCAATAATTTTTTGAGATATGCCAAAAGGATGGCCTCTTAAAAGAGACCACAACCATGCCATTCAACTAGTAATAGGTAGTCGACTAACCAAAATCAGGTCCTATATGTACAAGAGATGCTAGAAGTAGGTATTACCATATAGTCAAAGTGCTTACTCCTCTCCAATGTTAATGGTTCATGAGAAAGATGGTATATAACAAATGTGTTATGATTAGAAAGAGCTCAAGATGTACACCATAAAAGACAAATTTTCAATTCCAATAATAGATGATTTGTTAGAAGAGCTAAATGGTGTTGTTTATTTTACCAATCAATCTTTGTTTTGGTTATCATCTTATCAAGATTAGAGATGAGGATATACATAAGATCATTTTTGGTGATGTCTTTTAGCCTCACAAATGCACTATCTACATTTCAAATTTTGATGAACTCTATCTTTAGACCAATTTTTTAGGAAATTTATTTTTGTTTCTATGACATTAATATATAGAAAAACTTGGGAGGAACGGTTACATGTGAACTAGGTTTTGAATATTAATTTAATGCTAGCTATTTCTATGTGTTTGTGGATTCAAAGAGGTGGAGTATTTAGATCATATTGTTTCACATAAGGGATTCAAGGTGGATCCTCCCAAGATCAAAGCCATAATAGAATGGAAAATGCCTAGGGTCCTCAAGAACTTATGGGGTTTCTTAGGAGTTATTGGTTGCTCTTGTTGATTTGTAAAAAGGAATGATATCATGTAACACCTCTCACGACTTTGTTAACGAGGGACTCCTTCCAATGGAATGAGGAAGAAACTAGGGCACTTGAGAAGCTAAAAGAAGCCATGTGAATAACTCCACTTCTAGCTACACCAGAATTTTCTAAAACCTTCATTATATAATGTGATACTTTTAGGCATGGCATAGGAGCAATACACATGCAAGAGGGAGGAACCATAGCACTTGAGAGTTGTCAACTCAAAGTTAAGAATTTATTGAAGGAAGTGTTAGTTATCCTACATGTCAAATAATAAATACTTTATATGATGGGAAGATAATTTATGGTAAAGAAAAATAATGATAGTCTCAAATAATTCTTAGAGAAAAGGTTGTCATCTGAAGAACAACAAAAGTGGGTCACAAAAATGTTGGGATAGGAATGACATCATATACGAGAAATAAAAGGAGAATGTTGTGGATGATGCTCTATTTAGGAGTAATGATCCTACGTAGTGACTATTGTATCTCATTTTCATGTTGCAATAAAATTGGGTGGATGAGGCATGAAAGAATGGGATACGAACATGGACACTTAATGTCCCATTAAAAACTCCAACAAGATTCAAGTGCGTTAAAAAAAATTGTATGGAAAGAAAATGCTCTAGATGGTATAATGATAGGTTGTACCTATGTAAGAACTTGACCCTTATGTTTAAGGTTTTAACAAAGCTACCTACTTCTTGAGTACGTGGGAGTTCATAATTTTTAAGACTTATAATAGAATCAAGAAAAATGCATTATATGTCAACAAAATGATGTGGAGATAATTAAGGCTTTGCAAATTCTACAACCTTTATCTATTCCAAGCCAAAGGTGGGAGGAGATATCTATGGATTTTAACACTAGTTTGCCCAAGTCTAAAGGAAAAAATGTCAGCATTATTGTCATGAATCAATTCACCAAGTATACACACTTTTGTGCTTCACCACACCCAATTGTAGCAAGTATTATAGCAATAATATTTATGCAATTCATTCAAAAGTTGCATGTGACTCCAAAAATCATGGTAAGTGATTGTGATCCTATATTTACAAGTAATTTCTAGATTAACTCATTCTCATATTTGGGTACTTAATTTTTTTCATAATTTATGATATCATTTCCCATCAAATGGACAAATTGAGGTGCTCAAAAAGTGCTTGGAGGGCTATCTATGATGTTTTGCTTCAAATAAGCAAGAAAAAAATGAATGCAATGGTTGTCATAAGCAGAATGGTGGTATAACTCTTCTTTCCACACTTCATCCAAAATATCTTCATTTCTTACACTATAGGATACCATCCATCACTTCTTCATTGCAAGCACACCCAAATGTTCAAATAGTTAAATAACGTAGCACCAACAAGAGGTACTTTCTAGTCTCAAGGAGAACTTGGCAATTACATAGAACGAGGTGAAGCAACAAGTTGATCAACATGGTAGTGAGAAATTTTGAAGTAGGTGATTTGATCTTTTTGTCATTAAAACCATATAAATATATACCACTGAAATAAGAGAGGAAGGATAACAAACTTGTACCCCAATATTATGGCCCTTATAAGGTTTTACAAAAAAATTGGTAGTGTAACATACAAATTGGAGTTCTCTAATTCAACAAAAGTGCATTTTTTCTTCCATGTTTCCTGCTTGAAGAAGGCTATTGGACAAATAGTTTCAACCCAAACAAAGTTACTAAAGCTTGATTAGGAAGGTAGAATGGTTTTGGAACATAAGGGAATCCTTCAAACATGCACTAAGAGGTTGCAAACAAGGTCAATTACAAATTGTTGGATCAAGTGGAAAATTCTTCTATCAAAGATGCTACATGGGAAATTGAAGATTTCATTCAAAAGCATTCATAGTTGATTCGCGTTAAGGATAATGCTTATCTAAAAAGGGGGCATGTTACGCCCTTAACCCATTTATTATATTGGAATATGTACTTGACTTGTGGCTAGCATGCTACTTCATTGAGTCGTCTAGGAATCCATAAGTATAATTATAGTATACTAAATTGGTATCATTGGGACTAAGGTAGTAATATTACCTAATAATATTTATATATGAGGTAGTAAGTAGTTGATCATATATTGTGCATCATGTTCTTGTTAAAGACTTGTGAAATTTTATTCCCCAAAAGTGGCATTATTATCAACAATTTGTAACATGTTTCCTATTATATTATTTTCTTGTGCAAGTTATTTCATTATAGAATATAAATTTGATTGTATGCCTATGTGAAAGGAGGAAATTAACTTAAAGATAATCACTAGATTTGTTTGTACTCTACAATTTTGGATTATCTGTTTCAATACTATCGATAGTTCAAAATCATACTTTTGTATTCTATTGTACCAAAATGAGAAATCTTGTGAACATAGGTAGTGATTCACAAAATAATCTCTGAGATTATGAGGCCAATTCTTTATTTGATATTCAATGAATTGAATTTAAAACACTTAAAAGAAAAGGGATAAGAAAAGACAAGACATAGAAATCTATTCTACTAGGCAAGATGTTGAATATGAAAGTATTTATTGTCAACTTAAAATTGGCACAAAATTCCTTTTTTATTTTAAACACGAGATAATACGATGATAGTGAAGGTCCCATCAACACACGATCACTATTCTATATATAGATAAATGAATATATTGAATGATGTATAATACATTTATTTGTATTCGATAAAGATCGATTCCACATATAAATGGCTCTTGCATCACACAATCGACCTAGATCTATCATACATTATGATACTACCATAGATCAAAGCAACATCCAATTTGTTTTCTATCAAATCGTCAAAAAGTCACATCTACTATTAAAGCACCATTTTAGATCACAATTTGTAGTTAATACCATAAAGCTAAACAACTCCAAATCATCTTTATCATTCCAAAATGTGAGCTTGTTTATTTTCAATTTACCACCTCATCTCATAAATCCTAGGGTTAAACTTGTGTATTGTTTTAACTTATTTATTTAGCAAATGATGTTTGAAAAGGCTCTTTATTTTCCTTTTCAATAGATAAAAACATTTTTATATAACGAATTTTTGATTGGATGAAAAAAAAAATTCAAAAGAATAAATATAATTAACATAATCAATTTAAGAATAATACAAATTAAATCACAAATACATATAATTAATTAATACAATTCAAAATTTATTAAACAATTGTAAGAAAATAACTTTATATTTATTATTTTATTTTATTTTTAGAAGAAAAATATTGTTAAATAATATTAACTTTATTGAATGAAAAGATTAACAAAATAATAATTATTTTCAAAATAAAAAATATATATATGAATTAACATTCTATCATTCACAACTCAAAAAGTCACAAATACAAACAACTACAATAAAAATTAAATTAGGTAAATAACATTAAGTTGTTTTTTTAATTAATTTAGGTAAATAGCATTAAGTTATTTTTTAATGAATGAAGATGATCTCATTCATTCCATTTTTATTAATCATGTACTACATTTCTTTTTTTAAATAATATTGTAGATAATTGTTCATTACAAAATAATGAAACACAATCTATGTTATAAGGGAGAGAACCTAGTATGTGAGCATGTTCTAATAGTTGTTATAACATTTGTTGATTTAATGTCTAGTATTTTTAACAATATTGGACCAATAGTTGCGACTTTAAAGTTGTTAGTGTTGATGATGACTACCCATAATTGAATGAAATGTATTCCTTAGATCTAAAAAGCAACAAATCATGTGATGCCACATTAGCACACCAATACAACATGATTTAGTGCACAACTATCAATCTCACTTTTTTTTTGTCTTTTTGAACACCTCAACAAAAAGCATGTTGATGTGGCATCATATTTGATGACATGACCCTAAAACCTTAGTTATAAGCAAGTTACTTGTCAAGTAAAATGTTGTAAAAAATTGGGAGTGATTTGAAATTTCCACAAAGAATTTTGAGAAGCTCAATGTTCAATTACTAGATCCTCTCCCATAATTCCTCATATTTTTTATTACACATTTTAGGAGAGAGGACCCGATAGTTGAGCACCCTAATTTCCCACTTCTCAAAATCCTACGTGGAAATTTCAAATCACTCCCAATTTTTTACAACTTACTTGGCAAGTCCCTTGCTTATAACTAAGGTTTCAAGGCCACATCATCAAATATGATGCCACATCAAAATGCTTTTTGTCGATGTGTCCAAAAAGACCCCAAAAAAATGAGATCGATACTTGTGCACTAAATCATGTTTTATTGGTGCGCTAGTATGGCATCACATGATTTGCTACCTTTTAGATCTAAGGAATACATTTCTTTCAATTATGGGTAGTGATCATCAACACTAACAACTTTAAAGTCACAATTATTGATCCAATTTTGTTAAAAATATTGTACATTAAATCAACAAATGCTATAACAACTATTGGAACATGCTCAAGGTACTAGGTACTCTCTCCTAAATAAAATCAAAAGCCTACACACCAAAAACAAGTTCCATCTCCTAAGAGTCTTAGGAATAGGCGAAAAACAAAACCCAACAAACCTAAAATTATAAAACAAGTACCATCTCCTAAGTATGATCCAATATTATGAAAAATATTGAATATTAAATCAACAAATACTATAACTATTGAAACATACTTGTGGGTCCTCTCCCCTAAATAAAACCAAAAGCCTACACGCCAAAAACAAGTCCCCTCTCCTAAGACTCTTAGAAATAGACTATAAAAAAACAAAAACCACCAAACAAAACTAAAATTAGAAAACAAAGTCCCATCTCCTAAGAGCCTTAGGAATAGACAAACAAAACAAAAACAAAAAAACCCACCAAACAAAAACTAAAATTAGAAACCAAAGTCCCACCTCCTAAGAGCCTTAGGAATAGACAAAAAAAACCCACCAAACAAAACTAAAATCAGAAAGTCCAAGTACGTCACGTTTCCTCGACATATACGAAAAAGGAGAGTTCTAGTGAACTTAAAAATTTACAGGATAACATGCAGAACGTACCTTCCAATAAAAATTATGTCAACGTTGCCCATCGAAAAAAGTTAGTCGATGTCCTTTTCAACGAGAGTGAAAAGGATAGCTAGAATAGGCAAGTTTGAGTGCCTTAGCAGGCAATGAAAGGAGGTCCCCTGCCCTTCCAAACAATGAAGTTAATTTAAGTTGGTGGCCTGAACTTCTACTCAGCTCATCGACCAGTTTCCTTTCCAGAAGCTTTCATACAATCATTTATAGACAGTAATAAATATTTCATGTCGGTTTCAACTTACTGAGACCTGCACAATCAATTCATCAGCTAGCCTATCTGTAAAGTACACAACTACCAGAAGACTCGGATGCAATGCCAGGACCGACCCTGCACACGCATCTCCTGGTAACTAGAGTATAACAGAATTTAGTCCAACCTTCTCATACTCTCCTGCCCTAATTCAAAATGCAACCCCCATTGCCCGTTATAACAAGGTAATGGGCATTACATACATTCAGTGGATGCGTGTGGAACCAAGCTGAAGAGATGTCATCCCCTAACCATAACCCCTCTTCCCCGAATCATGTTTTGGGTCAAGTGAGCTTTTATTGCTAGAACACATTCACTTGTCATTTAACCCCTTGATTTTCATGTAAATGGCATATTGGCATATTTGTCTCAGAGACAAGGGGCTCATAAAAAGAGTGATGAAAATGGAAGAAAAATGATCCACTCCCCTTTATTCTAAATAAAATATGCTCTCACCAATCTGGGTTCAAAAAAATGAAATCAGATTTGCTAGATTTCAATATACTTTCAACAAGAGATGCAATAATAGATTGGATGCTCAAAACTTTGTTATCTTGTTGCAAGCGTATATGTTTTCACTAGCAGATGCTATGAACAACACATCGAACACAACCTCATAATTCTGTAATCCCTTCCAGTCAAGATCATCTTTAAGAAAGAACTAAAACCACATTGGAAAGACATTGCCCCAAAGATTTCACTGGTAAGCCTAGATGCTGCAAAACAATCCTCTTTATTAACTATATCCTCTCCTCATTGGCATTTTGCAACAACTAGCCCTTTAATCCCTCACAATCTATTTGTTTCACAGCATGGGATACAATAGTGAACTCATCTTTTCAGGGAACAAACTCCTACAACCAGATCAAATGCTGCCAAGATAAAACCATTTATAGGCCGTGGCACTGCAAAAATAAATCTGTACATAGTATATCCTCCTATTATTGGAGGCTTGAAGCACCTAATCGTTTTAACTCCTCACATTCTGACTGTTTTCCAGTGTAAAAAAATAGTTGAGTCTAGATTCATTTCAAAATTCACCCTACAGCCTGTGAGCTTCAGCTTAGTATCATCATGGTAAAGCTTTTCCGCATTTTTCCTTCTGTCCTCACAATGGGAAACTTCCTGTGGTGCACAGAAGTTCATAACAGACTTTCAAGATCATGCCATACTGAGCCATATTATCTATGATATAAACTTAAAGTTGGCAGATTTTGGCTTATCCTGCAGATTCACTCCAATTACACAGGAACAATCCTATCCTATTAAGAAAGAGTCTCTACCTTCCTTACATGCGTTTGAACTTAAAGTTTAAGACCTTTTTATTTAAGTTTTTGTATTGCTGCTTCCAGCGTCTTCCATCAGCTCAAAAGGTGCTCAACAAAATTAGGGGCCAGAACATAAATTTAATTTGTTTTTTGCCACAAAAATATCCATCCTAACTACGTTCAAATATTAGTTAAGCCAGTATATAAATTTAATTTGGATAATGTCAACCATGTCTCTGGGCTTGCTATTGGTTGGTTTCGAATATATACCATCCAGTGGCGAGCACAGATATATTGTTTATATTATCCCATAGCAAGCCCGCAGAATTTCTATATAATAGGCATTGCCACAGAAGGGCATATAGACAAACAAGCAGGCCTCCCAGACATGATAGAACACAAAGCACAAGCAATAAGATGATACCAACTTCCATTTCCCTTTGAGAGAGATATAACATTAAAAAAATGCACACATTAAAACACCTTCCACTTACAGAAGTGTATACTTAAATTGACCATGATAGATTTAACAGCAGTTCTTGGTTATTCCTTAAATTATCTCATATAGAAGATTGTCTTCACAAAATCTGTGAAGGCAAGAAAAGAGCCTAGCACTAGCAAGTTTTCAAGCACTCTTTGAGACACACTTTGAATGAACAGACAATTAGAAGCAACTACTTATTTATCACAGTACCAGTATTTACTGGTTAACAATCTTGCCAGCAAATTCTCCAACAGACACAACATTAGAAAACCCCTCTAACTGAAATATAAACCATAAAAAATGCGCTCTCGGGAACTTGAGAGACATTACAATTAGAGTTTGACTCTAAAAAAGATATAATACAGCACATTAACAGCTCTCACAATAAACAAGAACAACAGGAAGCAAACAATGGCAGAACCCAAACGAAGCTAAGTCATGCTTCAGTAGCTGTTTACAACATCTTCTGAGATAGAAGGAGAAACAGAGTGGGACTCATCCCACTCACCATGCGGAGATTGCTCTACCCTTATATCTTCTATCATCTTAACAACATCGCTCATCTTAGGGCGCTGCTCAGGTGTCTGCGAGACACAGGTCAGAGCAATCTGTAACATAGAAACCATCTCTTCTTCAATGTTCTTGTACCTCATCAATTCAAGGTCAAACACTTCTGCAGTCCATTCCTCACGAACTATAGACTGAACCCATTTTGGGAGATCAACTCCTTCATCTTGAGAATGATAATGCACAGGGGCTTTTCCAGTCAAAATCTCAAGCAGCAAAACACCAAAGCTATACACATCAGCCTTTTGCGACAGTTTTTTGGTCTCATTCTGCTCAGGTGCCTTATATCCTGCCAATCTAGTTGATACATGAGAAGAATTTAGGAGGAGAGCAAGTCCAAAATCAGAAATGCACGCATTACCATTTTTGTCCAAAAGAATATTGGAGGACTTAATGTTTCCATGTGGAACCCTTAAGGATCCATACTCCTCATGGATATAAGCAAGACCTCGGGCAGCTCCTAAAACCAAACTGATTCGTGTAGTCCAGTCCAAAGGTGTCCTTCCAGGACCGCGATTCCCTGATTCAAATAAAATTTATCAAAATGAAACAAATATTAACTGACATGAAAGATAAACACATGGAGTAACAACCCAGAGAAATCAAAGTGTAAGTCAAAAAGTAGTGGTCAGATTTCTGAGCTGGCAGCTTGAGATTACATAACAAATGGAGAACAAAATAACTTTAAGATGGTTGAAAGATTCCTTCTTGATCCCACTTGCAGATCTTTATGCAAAGACATCCAAATGAAGTGAAACACCATTTTTCATTTTAACTGGCAATGCTTTAGACTCTGCATTATGAACTTCATTTATGCTTCTAACTTAAAAGGGAATCACACGTCATCATTTCAGCAGAATGCACATAAAAATCAATGCATAAAATGTCACAATGCATCACGTGTCAAAAAGGCCACACAAATGAAACTTTCCTTATTGCTTAAATGGTAAAAATTCGTAATCTGTGTACACATCAAAACAAAATCTGCAACCTATTTAGATGACCCTGCCAGAAATGAGAGAGAATAATATCACAAGGGAAACCCCAAGACTGAAAAAAATAAAAGACTGACGATATATATTGAGGAATTTGAAAGGCAATAAAAACAACAAAACTGCATTACATAATAATAAATATAAAAAAGAGCTGCATTACAAGTAAAAAGAACCTAGATAATGAATCCGTAAACAAGTTACAAAAATTAGAATCCTGAACAACTACACAAATCAAGCTACAGAGGAAAAGAAAAAAATGCCAACGCCTGCTGTAGGCTTCTCTGGACCCCTACAGCTCAAGCTATTGGGAGCAGATAGAATCCAGAACATATTTCTAGCTGAGGCAGTAGCACAGTGCCTCAACATTGAATTCATGCACGAACCAAACTGAGAAAATAGACCAAACAAAAAGTAACAGAGACAGTCTAATATATGCCCGAAAATACTGCATCTCTAAAACATTGATTCAAATGTCAAATGTCCAGAGATCAATACATCATCTATAGATCAATAAAGCATGTACAAACAAAATTGAAAACATGGGCACAAATATAGTGCTACAGGCAGAACCCCAAATATTCCTGAATACAACTGAAATCCTAAACAGTGAATATAAGTCATAACATGGAAAGGAAACTATCATTGAAAATAAGGGCAAATCTATCCCTAAAAAACGCAATGCAAACACAAATACACTTTCAATCCCTGAACACAGATACAGATCTGGACTGTGACAGCTGACACAGACATACAACAATATCACTCGATGATAAGAGAAAGACCGGAACCAGAAACCTCCAAGAGTACAATCCTGTAATGTACAATAAATAAATAACGACCCAAAACAGAAATTAGAAAGCATCCCAGGTAAAAATACATGCATACAAATAATCCATCATCATGTCGACACAAAGAAAACCCAGATGGCAAATTTTGACAGAACAGTCAGTAATCTGAGCAGGAGGAAAACGGAAGAAAAATCAAAAAAGTGTAAACTGACAGTAGTCTCTTGTGATTACTAAAGCCGAACGACTGTAGCCTTTAAAAAGATTAGAAACCTTCAAAAAAATATAAAACATCGAAAACAGAACGTGAAAAAACATCTTAAAACCTAGAAAAAAAAACTGAATGTATTACCAAACCTGAAAATAAAATGAAAAGCATGCAGCAAAACCCGACAAACATTCCAATCCATGTCAAGAAAAACCCACAGATCCAAGCAGGGGGTGAAAAAACCCAGGTTCTGTCAATGGGCTGCAATTCCCATAACCATTGCGTGGCTTCTTATCAGTGCTGAACTTGCCATAACCCCTACCAAAAAAGCTATCGAAATGTAAACTCCGCTAATCCAAATACAAAAATAGCTTCGATAAAAGAACCCACTTATTCAAACGACAATGAAGTAAAAAGATCCATTCGAAAAGCAAAAAGTCCGAATTCTGTTAATTAGCCCAAACACAAACACCATCAAAAGCAAAATCCATGACAACAGCTACTCCATGTACATACCGTGCAGAAGCGAATAGAGGCTCCCATTGGGCAGATAATCATAAACAAGAAGCTTCTCCTCCTTTGCATAATAATAAGCCCTCAGCTTGACTATATTGGGATGCCTGAGCTTCCCAATCATCTCCATATGCTGCTCAAAATCCTTCCTAGCCAATGGACTCACATCTTTCAATCTCTTGACGGCAACAACACAGCCATCATCAAGGACAGCCTTGTAAGCAGTCCCAAAGCTCCCTTTGCCCAACATCTCCGCAGAAGCTCTCAGCAAATCTTCCAGCTCAAACTGCTTCTTTCTGTCAAAGAACACCAATTTAGACCTCTCCATTTCAGGCGTGCCAGCGCCAGAAAAGTCCGTCTTTTCGACGCCACTTTTTCTGTTAGCCCTCGCCTCTCGAGCATACTTTCTCCAATAGTAGGCAACAAAAATAAGCGCTATTAAAATGAGCACAGCAGCGTCACCCACAACAATGGCCACAATAGCGCCTGTGCTTAAACTCCTACTACCCTTTTTCACCGAGGGGATCGAACCCGGGTTGGGATCAGGGTCTGGACTAGGGTTCGACGGTACAAGAACCGGACAAGCAGTGAACGGAGCCGATTTACCGCACAGCCCCGCATTGCCGGTAAAAGCCGACGCCGAGAATTTCTGCACCAAATTCTGAGAAACTTCCCCAGAAAGCTGATTGTTGGACACATTGAACTCCGTCAGAAAGCTCAAATCCGGCACGGGTCCCGTCAGAATGTTATTCTGCAACTCGAGCGTCAAGAGACGCGAAAGATTGCGGAACCCAGCAGGGATCTGGCCGTGCAAATTGTTATTAGAAAGGTCGAGGCGAAGCAAGCGCTTCAGGAATGAAAACTCAGGGGGAATCGAACCCGAGAAATCGTTGGAGCTCAAATAAACCAGTTTTAAGTTAGAACAGTGAGACAGAGCATCCAGAGAGCCATTGAGGCGGTTGGATTGCAGGTCAAGGAGCCTGAGCTGATCGAGGCGGCCAAGTGGGTCGATGGGTCCTCCTCTTAAATTGTAATCGCTCAGCGAAACTTTGAAAACTCTGCCATTTTCGCAGGTTATTCCCGGCCATTTGTCTCTGCAAGCGTCGCTGGTGCTCCAGTTCAATAATTGATGGGAGTCCGTGAGCGCCTTGAATTCCAATAATACCTCCGTATCGTTTACAGTTATTGAAAGCACTGGAACAATAGTAGTGCTAATGCTAGTTAGAGTAAGTAATATCAGTAATGGTAATGGGGCAGACATTGTTGTAGGCTTCTTCAGAGGACCTCCCTGCCAATGCTGTGCAGCGTCTTTAATGCACACTCGGTGGGGGGAATTTTATGGGTTTTTTTCATTAACAGACACACATCACATTGTGTCATGATGGTTTCGTCCACAACACAACATGATCATTAAATTTTTATTCTGGTTGATTATCGTTGTTTATGTGTGGGGGATGCCCAGTACTCCTTTCCCCACTCGTAGGTGTCTCTGTACCGTAGTCAGCGTTTAAATTGAATTTCAGGATTTTGAATTTTGATGCAACTGAAATGGTTTTAATTATTATCTCCAAGACTAGATGTTGCATTGGTTTAGGAGAATCCGAGGTGAATGGGTTAGAAAGTAAGATAATATTTATGTTTTTAGTTTTGGTTTTTTTTTTTGTCTTGTAAAACAAAGAGTTTGTCTAGGCCTTTTGAGGCACTTTGGTGCCATTGGGATATTTTGCAATTTTTTGTATTTCTTTTAATTTTTATTTATTTATTTTTTATGGAGGTTATTTACAAATTCTTTTTGGCTATTCGATACGGGAGTACAAGCCTTCTTGGGCTGAACCTTTTCGGCGAAGAGCCAAGCACTGAGGGGTATCCATTCCGCCAAATTCGCCCGGGGCACGATCCTAGTCTCATCCCTTTTTCGGTGTTGAAGCCTTTGCACTTAGCAAGACTTGATCCCTGGTGGGCTCATTTAGAACCTTTCAACTTCACCAATAGACCAAGGACCCATTGACAAAAAAAATGTTTGTGTAAGATTTCATATTATAAGAGATAGAGTCAGGATTGTGTCTTTGGGGACGTTGGTGGAATGAATATCTTTAAGAGAGGTTTCAACCTAAGGCTTGTGCTCTTGTATTGTAGCAAACAAGCTTGGTATAAAATTCTTCTATCAAAAAATAAATAAATAAAAAAGTTTAACTAATGATAAAATAGTATAATTATATTTAAATTAAGAATTGATATTGAAAATAAAATCAATAAAGAAGGGTGTAAAATGTGTTTAATTTTATGTCGATTTGTCATGGTCAGTGATGAATATTATAATGTTTATTGTACTTGGTAATCATGATCAAGCGTTGAGATTGGAATAGACATGTATTATGATATTGTCTTGCTCTAAGACAAGTCCATGCTTGTGGTTTACTCATTGGATGCTTTGTCTCTATGTGGATATGGGTTGTATCTTTGGCACCTACTCACTTTAAACCATACTTGAAAAATGGGGTGGTATTGAAAAGCACCTTAAGGATCTAGTGTGTTCACAAAAAAGGTATAGAACTTAATTAGTTTTGAGATTTCTAGATTGAAACTCTATGTAATCTTTTTTACATCAACGTTTCAAATCATACTCCATCATCCATCATCACGATGTTTTTTTGCAGATAGAGAGAAGAGAGTGACTAATTGATCATGGACTGTGGAAACTTCATGGTGTAGAATCTCTTTAATAATAAGTTAGAGCGTGAACAATGATTGAAGACATGTCATGCAAGTAATGCAAATGCCTTAGATGTTACATAAATGATGTGATGATATAGATGTGTCAAAAGTGCTTTGGGATCCAATGTTATACAATGAGACAATCCAACTATTCAATGATTGATTATTTATAATTGGATGATATGACTATATCTTAGGTCCTACTCATAATCTACCTCTAATCTTCCAACCATTCTTCATCCATCTCATTTTCATGGCACATCCCTCGTATTGTTTGACCCTTACTATTTCTATAGCTACACCTTCCATTCCTATAGTTATATCTAGCCATGCCAACCTTATGCCTCAACCCATAGGCACCCCCTTTAACCACTCATAGTCCTATTATTTCTTGTAGTCGCCACTTCCCCCTCCTCGCCACCAATCCCACTACCCCCACAAAAAAAAAATCCCATCAATTTATACATTCTTTCAACAAACACACTTGATTATATCTATGATGAATGCTTGTTAGCTGAATTATTTCCATGAAGATTGGAAGATTTTGCGCTTAATTAGTTTTAATCTCCTTGTGCTTCTATTCACTCCTCTGGGACTTAACTAATGCTTTCAAATATTATTTCTAGCATGATGTTGAGCTTAAAGTCACATTTTCCAAATTAACACAATATAAAAAGGGCCAAATGAAAAAACCAATGATTATATGCCTAGATTCCAAATCATAACAACTAACATGTCATATCAATAACTCGACAATGAGCCTCAAGATTTATTTATTGATAGTCTCCTTCCTATCATTAAAGAAATAGTATTTTTCAATACTTACAAATCATTTTCATATTTTTCTCAAGGGTACATAAGTATGAGCTTAAAATATTATATAACAATCTCCTAAACCATGGCACCTATAGCACTCCTCTTTGTCCCTATAACTTTCAATCAAAGTCAAATTTCAAACAAATGAGCAATGAGAGTTTATTTCACCATGAGTATGAGACTACAAATAATGTCAATAGTGTCAATGATTTTCATGCTAGCATCATTAACCTAAAACCAAAAGACCATATAAATTTCACTAGATCAGATGATCCTTAACTTGTAGGGTTGCAACAACTTTTACAACATCAACTTATCACTTTACCTCGTTTGAAATTAATTGATACATCTATAGGTGTCCCAAAGTAGTTCAATGTTAATACATTTTACAACTATATTGTATCTACATGTGATGTTTATGTTTTTTCAATGCTTTCACTTGATCTTGTCACCTAAGGGGTAAAGTATGGTTTATTTTGTAGGTTTAGGTATGCTTATACTGTCTCTCATTGTAAGGAAATCTAGGGCATCTTTCCTACATTTTCCAACACAAGAATTTCTTATATACACACTCTCTCTACTCAACCTCTTTTAACTATCATACTTTGTTATCAACCATATTTTTCAATTTTCATTTTACCTTTTGTTCATCTTTCCTCAATTTATAGGCACTCATTTGTAGTACACACAATTATATGGGGTTGTATTATCTCTAATTATATTCTCAAGTGATGTGCAACAATTCATGAGTTGGTGGTTTTCCTTCAAGTGTATAGTTGGACCAATGAATTCTTATTACATATCAAGGACAAGGGGAACATGTGTTTGATCTAAATTACTCAAAATTTTAGAATCTAGAAAAAGTACATTCATTTCACAACTATTGATTTCTTTCATTCTTACTTTTAGCATGCTTTATCATATATATTTTCATGCACACCAACGTGGGGTTAAAGTGAAAGGATAAGGGTTCATGCCCTAAAGCTTCATCCCTTCCCCTTATGCTACTTTGCATTGATGTCATAGATGCATTATCTTAGTACTCAATTTCTCTCATTCAGTGCACTCATTGTCATTTAGCCTTAAACCCATCAACCATCCACCACTCCAACTCTTATTAGTCAAGATTAATCACTTCTTACAAAATTCCCTTACCCGAGACTATATCACATATGCAACCCTTTCTCTTGGACTAGATCGCATCATTGACCCAATCCACCCATTTGTAGTTCAAAATTATCACTCTCATGGCTAACTAACAATTATAAAAGTTAGTCATTATCTTGTCATCCTATGTGTAAAAAATCTCAAGTTGTGTGTCTAGGACTTGTATTTAAGGATATTAACCTAGGTCATTAAGACTACCCATTGTCAAGACAAAGCATTCATAGAAATTCAATCACAATTGCATTAGTTTCACTTACATTAGTTGCATCACCATTTTACAACTATGCTTGGAATATTATTAATGTCTGTACACCTATAACATGACTCAACTATTATCAAGGGAGTCAATGGTCTTCCCTTCACTTACAATAGGCCCAATTGTACTTTTTACTATTTTAGCACAACCCCTTACTCAACTTACATGTATAAAAGAGGCAAACACATTTTCAGAGGTCATATTAGTCACAAATGAGGCCACACTAATTAAGACCAAGTCACATGTGTAATTCTATCCCAAGAAATAGAAATCTTAGAACGTGTCTATCATAGTCGCCTAATCTTTGCTTCAATAACAAATTTTAATTTTTAGTTTTTTTTCATAGCATGACGATTTGTCAAAGAGATTAAAATTAATATCACTCCAAAATTAGATATTCTTTTGATTCCTTCTTAATTATTTTATTTCTCAATCTCAGGTATTCAGATCTCCATCTTTTATATTGATTTCAACTCTTATTTTTAATTTTAATATTATTAACAGTAGATTTATTTCAGTTCAACTACAAACACACTTAATACAATATTATTATAAAGACTAAAAACATATATTTAAAAAAAAAAGATTTAAAATTTGCTTTAGTTTTTTTAAATGAATTAATTGAAGTTGAAACTTAATAGAATACTTTTATATTGGTCCTTGAAATATGGGTCAATGAGAATGACTCGAAAAATACACAATCAAATCATTTTAAAACATCACATAACATACCCTTATATTAGGGAGTATGGTTGCCAAGAGTACCCACTTTAAAGTGAGTGATTCAAACATAACAATGACAAGAAAACATTGTCCATAATTTTAATTTCAATTATTTTTGTTCGAAAATTAGAGAGGACGCTACATCCATTCAAAGCAATCAAAATAAACAACATACGATTTGACAAATCAAACATGCATTGATTACAACCCACTACAAAATGATAACACCGTGTTATATTAGATAATTTCTCTACTCTTTTTTTCACAATCATCCAAATTTATTGTAAATAAAAACAACATAATACATTATTACCTTCATACGACTAACCTAGATGATAAATACAACCAACCTACTGCCCACAAACCACTACAAAAAGAATGATCATAGTCAAGAGATGGTACAACTTGTACACGTGTGCTAGTGTGAATTTGAACACAATTCCATATTCCTAAGCAAACCTTTTGTTATTTTCATGATGTGGTTGTAGAGGAAATGTAACTATTAGTATGTTCATTCAACATGGCCCCATTTTTCTTACCCTCCCAACAAATTGTAGCTGTTCCAACGACCATATGACCACATGATTGTTTTTCTGGCGCCCCACTCCACCGTATTATTAGTCAAATCGTTGTCAAATCAATCCTAACGTGCATCATTACCCTAATATTATTATATCATATGACCCTAATATTATTATTATATCATATGGGCATGAGAGATTTTCAAGGAACATAAAACATAAAATAAAACTAAGGGAAGGGAGTCAACCAATTGGAAAATACATTCTCATTCATAAGGGATTTTGGGTTTCCTAAATATGCCCTAATAGCATAAATGTATGGACTAATCCCAAGGTCACATAATTATTTATAATAAATTTTTCATAGAGGAGGGAATAAGGTTTAAAGTCAGATTTTGGAATTAGTATACATATGTTAGAATTATGGTGACTAGTGTACGGTTGAGTTGTTTCATTGCATTGAATTTAAATTTTTAAGTTGGATGTTAATTATTATTGTTTTTATATTAAAATAAGGTAGATTTGATGTTGTCATGAGACTATGTTTATATAGATAATGTGAAAAGAATATGTTTGATTGTTTATGGATGGTGATTATTAATTTTTAATATTTTGAATTAGAGGAAGTTGATGAATATATGTATAAAGTTTTTTATTATTTTAAGGAGGATGTACTTATTTTTTATTTCGTTTGACTTTTTTAAATTTTTGTTGAGAAAGTCTTCTCTTTAAAATCATTATCAATTTTATAAATTGTATCTTCTCAAATATATTATGAATTATATTTTAAAAAATAGAGGGAGTGATAGATACAAACAAAAAATATATATAATCTAAATTTATACTCATATATATACTCAATGAATTTGGTTTGGATTATAAACTGAATATACTCTCATATATATAATCCAAATTCATTGAATATATTCTTATATATATTTGGATTATATACTCCCATATATATATAATCTTGGATTATATACTCCCATATATATATAATCCAAATTCATTGAGTAAACTCCTATATATAAGAATATGAGAGTATACTCAATGAATTTGGATTATATATATGAGAGTATACTCACTTATATAATCCAAACCAAATTCATTGAGTATACTCCTAACTCTCTTCAACCTCTTTGTAATTTTATCTTGTTAAGAGTTGTATGGAGTTGTCTTATGTCTCATAATGTTCCCTCTACTCAACAAAACTCTCCACAATTATCTATCCTCGCCACCTTGATCTTCTTCTTTGTTTGGTTCTTTATAAGAGATTTAAATACTTGATCTTTTAGAAGACCTTACATTTTTCTTCAAGGAAGAACACCCACATGTTTGTTTGGAGAATTCATTAATTAAAGAAACACAATAAATGAATTTTCTCAGTGAAGGTAAATTATCAGGATGAATTATGTCATTATTAGTTAAATCCAAAATCCCTTAAGATCTATAAGAGCTCAAGTGAAACTTAACATGATTTTGCTTTCCATATATAAATGACTCACAAAAGACAAAATATAGGGAAAAATCAGTTAGCCCCTCTATTAAGTATTAACATAAGATAGATTTGATGTTGTTCATAATAATATGTTTATAGATAACGTGAAAAGAATATGTTTGATTATTAATAGATGATGATTATTAATTTTTAATATTTTGAATTAGACAAAATTGATGTATAAATGTGTAAAGTCTTTTATTATTTTAGGGATGATGTTCTTATTTTTTATATCCTTTGAGTTTTTTAAATTCTTGTTGAGAAAGTCTTCTCTTTAGAATCATTGTCAATTTTATAAATTGTATCTTCTAAAATATATTATGAATTCTATTTTAACAAATAGAGAGAGTGATAGATACAAATGATATATATAGAGAGAGATACAAACGATATATATATAGATAAAAATGATATATATATAGATACAAATGATAAATATATAGATACAAACTATATATATAATACGAGTATACTCAATGAATTTGGTTTATATTATATAAAATTCATTGAGTATACTCCTCTCTCTCTCTCTCTCTCTCTCTCTCTCTCTCTCTCTCTCTCTCTCTCTCTCTCAATATATATATATAGATACAAACGATATATATATATATATATATATATATATATATATACATATATAATATGAGTATACTCAATGAATTTGGTTTAGATTATATAAAATTCATTGAGTATACGCCTCTCTATATATATAATCCAAACCAAATTTAATTTTTATATTGATTATAGTTTAGTAATACCAGATTTACAACTTAGTTTTTTGTCATAGAATGATAGAGTTACAAAGCTTGTACAAAACTAGGTTGTATCTAGCCTTTTTGGTTCTAATTACAAGAATAGTACATATGCATTATATTTTTACAAAATATGAATTCATATTTAGTAGTTTCTGAAGTTGACACTTTTAATGTAGGAATCCATGTTCTTCCACCTTAGTGGAGGTTCAATTATCGAGTTTTCTTTGTTTGATCTTACCACTTCCACTATGAAGTCTTCTCCTTGGTTTATGTGAAAAATTGGTCCTCTCTAAAAACTAAGATCATTTTGAAGGGTTTGAGCACTATACTTTTTGTTATATTTCTTGTTGGACTCCAGGTAGCTCTTCATAAACAATATGTTGTCTTCTTTGTTGAAGGGCCAATGCCTTGCATATTTTATCTCCTCTTTGTTCATATTCACCTTCCTATCTCTCAACAACTTGACAAATTTTTCTTTAGCTATCTCCACTGTCATTATAACCTGCATAGAAATATTATAAAAAATGAGTCTTCTAACAAACTTAGTAAGTGTTCTCTTTTTGCCTTTAAACCATTCTTCATTTCTTGCCTCCCAAAGAAACCACGTAATTTATGTAGTTAACATTAGTCAAAATAAACTAAATTATTTATCCATTCCTTCTATAAAACCACATAATATCTCTTGTCAATTAACCATAGATGAGTTCCCCCATCCTTTCACGTCTGCACAAAACATATTCCAAACTTCTTTAGCAAATAGACAATCAAAGAAAATATGTTTAATTGTTTCGGGTTTTCTATATATTTCACATACTTCTCCACTATTGAAGTTTATAGAACAGGGAAGTTTTTGCAAAATTATCATCCATTTAAAGTAGGCCTTCTTTGGCTCTATTGAATTATTCCATAAGTTTAAAAAAAACTATAGGTCACTATTTATCTCTATAATCCATATTCCTTTTTTTTCAAGTAATTATTTATATGTTAAGACTAATTAAAGTTTTATACTCTATTTTGGGATTTAATTTATTTAGTTCAATTCCATTAATCCATTTAAAGTTGTCTAAACTATCATTTTCATTCACATATATTATTGGGAATTTAAATTTCTTACAAGATTCTCTAAGCACGAAGTATGTTCTCCAATTGTAAGAAGGAAATTTGAACTCTATGTTGAGAGAGGCCCAAATTTTTAAATGATTATTACAAATAATATATTGGAAACTATTAATTCCTTTCTTACTTCATGCTTTCACTAAGCACCCTTGTAATAGTGGTAGGGGATTTTTTGTGATACAGATTCCACCATATTGAACATGTCGTACATACTTTATTTTTGTAGTTTTCAGGTGTATTCTTATTTCTTATCAAATACCTGACTTGTTCCAAGCCTTCCAAAGGATTTTAAACATATTAGATCCAACAGGGACAATAAGAAAATTTCCAAATAATAAGTCATTGAGAGGGAGATGTTTCCAAGATTTGGCATGTTTTGGGACAGCTAATTTAATGTTATTCATTATTAGGATCTTCCACGATTCTTTTCCCCTTAAAGCTTTTAAAAATCATTTGATAGCTAGAGAGATTCCTTATTTTTTTAGTCTTTCAATCCTAAACCACCTTCACATTTCTCAAGCAACACCATTCCCATAAGATTGCATGTTTCTTCTTATTGCCTATTCCATCAGACCATAGGAATTGTCCAATTTTTTTGTGTATTTCATTTATCTAGTAGTTTCCCAACATCCAAATTAAGGAGTAAAACAGAGTATAGGAAGATAGAATTTTTTGACACACTTGTATTCTACTAGCCAATGATGGGTATTGCTTGTTCCAACTATCTATCCTTTTATCTATTTTTTCTTTTACCCACTGCTTGTTACACCCCATTGTGTTATTACCTAATTACTTTACTTGGTTGGGTGAATATGCTTTAAATGAATGTATTGGTGTTTTTATGCAAATTGTGCCTTATGTATTTTGGAAATATAATTAATGAAAGTTTGATTCAATTTAATGTTTTATAATGATTCTAACTATGGAGTATATATGATGCAAATGGATATATTGTTTTTGGGTAACTATTATTGCAATGTGCTAAGTTGAATGCAAATATAGATTCAAACCTCCAAAAGAGAGGGGAAGTATCAATCAAGAGAAGAACTTGGTCTGGTAACCCTAATAAAGACCTAATTTGAGCTTTCAAACCCTCACATCTAGCTGGTTAATTCAAGTCGATAAGTCTAGGAATTGGTAAGTCACCTTATAGTCTCAAGTCGTGTTTGAATTAGAAGAGGTTATGGTTTTACATGTGAATGTTCTTGATTTGAGTTAAGTGTTTGAGTTTCTTTTTCATACACGAGTTCTTCCTATGTGTTTATGCTTAATTGATGAGATATATACATAAGATGTATATATATGTATATATTTCCATGTCAGTGATAGACTCATACACATGAGTGAATACGCACATGAGTATATGTAGATAGACGTATCTACACATGCTCATGGATAGATTACCCATATGCATGGGAACATCGAATGGACAAAGGTGATATATGTGTGTGTGTGCATATATATATATATATGTATATATACACTTTGTATATTTGTCGATCGATATGGTTGCATATATATGTGTGTTTAATTATCAAGGAAATAATAAATATGATACACATATTAATGTGTGCATATGTATTAACGAAAATAGAGGCATCCATACGAGCATATTAATACGTATATATATATGTGTGTGTGTGTATGTATATGTATATATATATACACATGCATTATCATTTTGTGAGTTATGTTAATATGGTATATGCATTTGAATATCAAATGATGCATTCTATGAGTTTGTAAGTTGATATATATACACATATATATTAATGTGTAACATTATATATGTATATATGTATTATATATATTATAATATAATATGTATAAAGCATTGGTTTACATACCAATGTGTATGCTTTATAAAGCGCATAATACATATAAATAGTGGAGCACAAAAATATAAGTGATAGTGCATGATAATAGGTTGTGTTTAAGTTATTAACATTGCATGAAACATTTAAATGTTAAATGATATATCTTTGGCAACGTATAAAGGTAAATGAGTTGTGCATTATGGTTTTTAAGCACTATAACCAGCATAGGCCATGCACAACATATAGAGGGAGTCTTAAATTATTAAGACTTGGTCAAACCATAAGAGTTTTTAATGTGCCAAAGCAAAGCATTGACTTGGTCTTAAACTGGAAACACCAAAATAGGGCGTGTACCACCAAAATATGAAAATGGTTTGCAAATAAAAGTTTGTAACTGAGTGCAATGTCCAACATAGAAGATTAGAATAAGTCTTGCAAGTGCTAGCTAAGTGTAGTCAACTTGTGGAATAGTTTAACCTTGCATTTCTCAATGGTATACTTGTTATCCATGAAAGAAGCGATTCACTATGTAAATTGTTGAGTCTTTATTTTCAAATCTGTCGCCTTTTCTTATTCCTGTTGAGTCAAACCTTTTGAATTGAGAAGTGTCATCTTTGATAACCTGTTTCTAGCCTATAGTTTTTCACCTTTGTGTATAAATAGAGGTGCTTTCTACCTCAATGGGGACGCATATCTACTTTCTTGCTATGATTTTTTGAGTTTTATTTTATTTTATTTTTGAGAGTTTGGAGAGTTTTTGAGAGTTGTGAGAGGATTTAGAGAGTGAGATATTGGTGAAGAGGGAGAAGGATAATTGGTAATTGCTTATTGATTTTGGAAGGCTATGATAGGAATCCAATTTCGATCAATTGGAGCATTGCATAAACAAGCATGTTGATTTCTACACTTTTATACATTTTTTTATGTATTTGAAAAGATTGTGTGATATTGTTTGTCTTGTTTGGGAAATTAGTTCAATTTATCATTAGGTAAAGGTTATTCTATTCTTATGTGAAAGTGAAAGAATGCTTGATGCACTTATTTTAAGGATCTATATTTATTGAAGTGTTTGTACATATTCCATATTAAGGAATGGGTGGTTATAGTGGGATTAAATACTATATTACATGGATAGAGCTTATATAGATAATTTTAAACCTAGTTGAGACTTGGAGTTACTTGGATTTACTTAGTCGATATGTTTTAGTTAACATAAAGGTTATAGGTTATTCCTGGGGTTAAGGTTACTCCATGGCGTAAGGGGATAGCCTATGCATAGGTTATGAATGGTCAAAACGAATCGAGGTAGGAAGATGGGTGAATTTCTATGACATTCACTCCATAATTTTGGGCGATGAATACTTTGGCCAAAGTAGTGTAAGTTGCCACTGTTTACACTGTCAATCCATTATGATCCAAATGTACGTACTAGGCAGGGAATGTCATATGAGTAGGTTGTAGCTATTGTATGACAGATCTAGAATTGTTTAGGACACACCACCAAGCTCAGGGAAGGTCAATTTTATTATGAGGTTACCAAACCAATCTCTTCATCGAAGGGTGGGGCCATCTACCAATTTGGTAGTTGTACAAGGGACCACACAATTAGTCCAAGGTTGGCAGAAAAGTGCTTGAGTGATGCTTCTCCTCATCAGTTGACGACCAAGATTTGATGGAGGATACCTAGACCATTCATACATCTATTTCCAGTAAGATCAATGGAGCCTTGTTTATATTTTTATATCCATGTCTATGGAAATATTGTAAAAGAGAAATGTTATCATGAATTATTTACTATGAAATCAATATATTGGAAAGTTGTAATACTTTGATATAATGCAATGGGGAAAGTTTGGAAAGATGTTTATTTCAAATGTGCATGTTATCTCTATATATGAAAGGAAAAATTGTATTGCTCATAATGGTTAGATGCTTAAACTATCTACTTGAGGTTAAAACATAGGAAAATTATTCTTTCGAACAATGGGCATGCTACACTGCCACATGTTCTTTAAACATGCACTCACAACAAATGGGATCCCCAAATATCTAACCTGCTTATTTGGGCCACCCCATTAAATTTATATTTGGAAAACCACTATGGGGGTAGTATCCCAGCTAAGCATTATATATTTTTCTTTAAAAAGTTTTGCCCCTGAGGCTGCACAAAATGTATTCAGCTTATGTATAATATTTTCAAAATTTCCTCTTTCAATCTTTATAAATAGGGTAGTGTCATCAACAAAATGGATATTAAGGAGGTCATATCCATTGGTAGGGTTAGACCTTTGATTTTGGGGCTTTCTATTATATCCATCAATATTTAGAAGATAGCATTTGAAGCTATCATAAATAGGTTAGGGACAAGAAGGCAACCCTACCTCATGGATCTCTGTAGTGTGAATTGCTTTGTCAAAGATCCATTAATATCTATATGTGCAACTGCATCCTTCATCAATTTTTTTACCATCTGACAACATTCCTTCGGGAACCCAAAGGCTTCCAAATCCATCGTTATAAATGGCCATTCTACCCTATCATATACCTCTTCAAAATCTAGTAGTAACATGCCTATATTTTGATTTGAACTCCATGCCCACTCCATTGCCTCCCAACTTGTTATTAGGTGTTCTAGTATGTACCTTCCTTTTATGAACCTTGTTTGACTGCTACTGATGAATGATGGAAGGATATCTACCATACTTAGTGCCAGTATCTTTTCTATATTCTTATAAGATACATTTAATAAAGTGATTGGTCTCTAGTTTTTAATTTGGGCTTTGTCTCCTTCTTTTGGAAGAAGTTTTATTATGTCTTTATTTATTTCATCTCCTAGGGATCCCCTTTTAGTGGCTTCATTGTATACTTGAAGCAAGTCTTCACATATCCATTCAACATTTTTCTTGAAGAATTCAATAGGTAGTCTATCAGCCCCAAGCGATTTCTCATTATTCATATTCTGGATGGATTTTACAATCTCTTCCTTTATTATCTCTTTTTTGAGATTTTCTGCACTTCATTTATTGATCTTTTTAAGGATGAATTTTTTGCATACTTCTCTAGAATTTTGAATATGTTCATTCTTTCCTTCAAAGGAAAAAGATCTTTGTAGAAGCTATAAAATTGGTTTTCTACTTAGATTCTAGGTCACTTTGGAAAGAATTTCTTAACCACACCAAACCTATTTTTTCCCTTACATTTTTCTCTTTAATGTATCTAAAAAAAATTGATCCTTTGTCTCCAAGATTATCCAATTCATTTTTTCCCTTGTTCTCAACCCTTGGGTCCTTTTATTTTGAATCCTTCTTAAAGAGTTTTTATTTTGGACTAGCTCCTCATTTATTTCTTCATTTTTGGGGTCTTCTTGCAATTTAGCTTCCAACTTGATCAAGTTTTCTTGGAAGGTATTTTTAGTCTTCCTACAATCCGTAGCCCTTTTTTCCCTATTGTTTAGGAAATATTTTTCCATCCTTTTATGTTTTTGTTTCATCTTTAAATTGTTGATTCTTTTTTCAACATCCATTTATTTATTTATTTTTCTGAAAGTAAAATAGCTTCATTGCAATCATCATCTTTTAGTAGGTTAGTGTTTAGAATGAATTTTCCATCCTTTCTATATTCCATGAGTTTTTCTTTTGATATTATGATTTTTCACACTTATAGGGTGATGGTTAAACAAAGTACTAGGGTACACCCTTACTTTGCCTCCTCCCTCAGTTTTGTCAAAATTGAAGAATTCCTTATTTGCATAGAACTTGTCTAATCTACAATAGATTATTTTACTACCTTTATGTGCATTGCACCATGTCAACCAAATATTTTTGCTTTCTTTTTTCATTCCTTCAATTGGATCAAAGAGTTTGAGTTTATTCTTCATTATGCACCAAAAGTGTTTCTCATTCACTTTCCAGTCCAAGTTAATACCCCTCTACTTTCTCTTCATTATACTCTATCATGTTGAACTCACCCCTAGTATCCAAGGGATATCCTATAGATTGTACGTCCACTTACAAAGTTCAATCCTTTTTCTTATAATCATTGGGAGCAAAGATTAAACAAAGCCTGAATTTACTGTTTCCTTTCACTAAAATTAAATAAACCACCCTATTGCATAGAGACACACCTAATTCTTTCACATAATTAGCCCACCTATTGGATAAAATAATAACTGAGTCCCCTTTACCTCTTTCATGCCCTAAATAGAAATGAGATGAATCTTTTGGTATAAATTTAAGATTTATTTCAAGGGTAAATTTTATAGCTTTTACCTCTTGCAATAGGACAACATCCTTGGATTTGTCCCTATTTAGATAATTTCTAACTATATATTTTTTGTCTGGGGATTCTAGTCCCCTTAAATTCTAACTTATATAATTAAAGATCATTAGTCTTCATTAATTGAGAATCCTCTTTACTTTCCCTAAACCTATCCAAGCATTTAGGAATCCTTTCTTTTCTAAATTTCCCTTTTTGGTAAGGCTTTTTTCCTTCTTTTCTAATTTCCCTTTTTCTTTTCAATTTATTTGTAACTCAAAAAAATCCTTTGGTGGGAGCCCTCTCTTCATCTGGGTTGTTAATCCCATTATATTGGATGGGGTATATCCCTTCCTTTTCTCCTATCCCTAATTTCAGCACCCCCTCAGTGCACTCCTCACTTGCTATCTGTCTTATTCCTCCAGCTAGATCTTTCTTATTCAACCACAACTTTTCCCCTAACTATTCCAAGTTGTATAATTTTTTACTTTCATTATCTTCTAATTCACTAGAGATTTTTCATTCTTTTGGAGAAAGGCTAGGTGAAAGGTTTTTATTTATCTATATTGATTGATTATTTTCCATTTCAATGCTCATTTTTTCCAAGGCTAATCCTCGAGCAATATCGCTTTGCTCAAGGTTAGTCTTAGGCAACAATCAATTATTTTGGTTTGTGCCATCATTTTTTAATCTGTCCGATTTTGGTTCTTCTTTTTTATCTTTTAGCATCATCATTTCTTTTTCTTCCATTTTATTTGTGTACATCCTTGCATATTGTTGTCTAATACTAATGCTCAAGCAATTTTATTTTGCTCGAGATTAGTCTTGGGCAACAATAAATTATTTTTGTTTGTGTTGACTAATTCCATTTTGCTCGGGATTAGTCTTGGGCAACAATAAATTATTTTTGTTTGTGTTGACTAATTCCATTTTGCATCTATTTTGATCAACCTTTTTATCTTTTGTTGAGAGCCCTACTTTTATTTCTTTTTATTTTGCATACCCTTGCACATTTTTGTCAAAGGCTAATCCTCGAGCAACTTTATTTTACTTGGGGTTAGTCTAGGTAAAAAATAGCACTTCTTGATAGGTATCATAACTCATAATGTATTTGAATCTTTAAGTGAAGTACTTTGTTCTTTATTCTCTATTGTTTCACATCCTACGTTGCTAGAGATTTGACACTCTCTGTTGGGGGTCATCTCTAAATTACTTTTTTGAGCCCCGTTATTTTTTAAATTATTTTTAATCATTTTAATTTTTTGAGCAATATTTTTCTTAATTCATTCCATTAATATCTCTTGAGCATTTTTTTATGACATATTTTCTATGAAGGCTCTACAATAGTCTAGATTCCAAAGGGCCTAGAGGGGTCTCTATTTCGGGGAGTGGGACAACACTTCAAAAATCAACTTTACGTACTTCTAAACCTAGAAGGCATCTCCTTGAGGCTTCTACTATGCAATTACTATTATAGATATTTTGGTTGTTTTCTTTAACTAATGCATTTATTTTTCAACAAAGTTTTTTTTATTGGATAGTCCTAACCCATTTTCAAAGATTTTTACTACAAACCCTACGACATTAGAAATGGAGACTAAGTCCTTCGAAGATTCTATTATAAAAATCTTTGGGTTTGGGATTATTTGGTTAGGGTTTACTTTTACAAATTCCTCGATTTTTTCTACAATTTTTCTTATATTGGCTAATTCTATCACACTTTCCATCCTGCTACTTACGACTCCTTCACTAATGAATTTGTGGGTCGTCTTTTGAAGTGTTTGCTAAATAATTATTTGGGTTAGGGTTTATAATGTTAGGATTGACCTTTACTAATCCCATTTTCCCATTTATTATAAGGCAATTTATTCTTATATGTCTTTCCTTTTTGCATAGGAAGCACACGTTAAGGCCCCCCAAAGCCTCTATCTTACAAGCTAATTTTTTTTTATGGCATTCTATTTCAATTTATTTTGGAAAATCCACTCCATGGGATAGTGATACCAAAATTATTGCATCTATGTGCAGCAGGGTTATTCTAGTTTCTTTCGCCCTCATCACATTACCTAATGGTGAGAGCAGTTGTGGTAAAAAGGGTCCAAATTTGAGGAGGCACTCCCTTCATAGTAACCCATCTAGGGTATGATAATGCTATTATTTCCTCATTTATAGCCTTTGGAGACCAAGCAATCACTTTAAACAAGGAATTACCTATGCCCCAAAATTATTTTGAGATAATTTTCCTTGCATTTCATGATTTTTGGAAAAAACTAGAAACAAACCTTTTTGAAACATTCTACATAATGAGCCAATATTGGCATGGTGTGATGGTTTAAAGGTGGAATTCTTGTTCTTGCCACCAAGGTTCAAACCCCGTTGGGGTGGTATTGTTGAGTGGTTGTATTGGGGATGAGGTCCTTTGTTTGTGAACTCACCAGTTCATAGCTCCACATCAAAAGCGTTTACCCCGTGAATTAAAAAAAAAAAACATTCTACATAACAAAAAATGGACTCCATATTTTTTATTCCAAACATTTTTAAACCACTCATCCATGTATTTCCTAGTCAAAATTTTGTTACAGTCTAGGGTCACAAGAAATATTGCTATATTTTTAAATATACTTTCCTCTTTGCATAAAGCAATTTCCATATCTTGATTTGGAACTACCAACAATTTTTTTGGTCCTACAAGAGAGCACTTACCGTCTCTTGCTAGTTTTGGACGCTCCTCGCATCGCCCACCACCAAGAATTTGGACTCTAGAACCCTCTCCCTACCACCTTTCATAACAATGTCCCTAAATGTTTTCTCTATTTCCATTTTACTCCCTTTAATTTCTCCTACCGACTCTGACCCATCAAGAGGCTCACCCAACGCCAAATCACCATGCCACATTTAATACAACGTACTCTAAGCACTTTCTAAGTCTCCACATTAATTGCAATTAAATAGATGGTTGAAATATAAGATTTTTTAAATGGGATGTCTGACCAATTTAAAACCCTAAAATTAACCTTGTGAATGAACAAAAAAACCACCAAAAAATTAAATCTAACTACAAAAGTGGCATGGAAATGAGGAATGATAAAATTGCAAAAAGGAGAGTGAAAAAAACAAGAGACTCAAACCCCTTTATTAATGGAAGATCACCATCATTCCTGGTTGTAGAGCCCAATCCTCCTTCTCTCATCTTTTATCCTCGCTCGCCTCAATCCACAATGATTTTATCCTTGCAATGAAAACCCAAACCAAATCCATTGAGTATACTCCTATATATATACATTATCTAAACCAAATTCATCGAATATACTCCTAGCTCTCTTAATTAGTTTCATGTTCAACCTCCTTGTAATTTTATCTTGCTAAGGGTTGTATGGAGTTATCTTACACCTCATATGTCATTTTCACTATAAAAGATCAAATTCTACTCAATAAAACTCTCCACCATTATCTATCCTCACCAACTTGATCTTCTTCTTTGTTTGGTTCTTTATAAGCGATTTAAGTACTTGATATTTTAGAATACCTTAGATTTCTCCTTGAGGAGAAACACCCACATGTTTTTTTGAGAATCATTAATGAAAGAAACACACTAAATGAATTTTATTAGTGAAGGTAAATTAACAAGATCAATTATTCATTATAAATTAAATCTGAAATCTCTTAATATCTATAAGAGATCAAGTGAAACTTAACATGATTTTTCTTTTCATATATGAATGACTCACAAAATCTAAAATCTAGGGAACAATAAATTAGCCCCTCTATTAAATTCTTAGATTTTAAGGTCCTCAGACCTTTCTCACTAATGTGATCCATATGCTTGTGCCACAATGTAGTTTTCTTAGCAATAATCTTATGATTCCCTAAATTAAGAATCTCATAATTATTAATATGCTTTATTATTTTTATATGATGATTATCAAATTCTAATTTTTTAATTAGGTTAAATTGATCTATAAATGTGTAAAGTGTATTATTTAAATATAAATTTTTAAATTCTTTAAATTTTTAGTGGTGTTTTTTTTTTCGTATCCTTTAACTTTTTAATTTTTTTGTTGAGAAAGTCTTCTCTTTAAAATCATTATCAATTTTATAATTTGTATCTTCTTAAATTTATAAATTGCATATTCTTGAATGTGAATTTTAAAATATATATTAATTAGATAACATGTGTTCAAAACTTCTACCTAGAACTTATGGTCCAATCAAATTCCACTAAGTATACTCCTAGTTCTCTCCATTTGCATCATGTTCATAATCTCTATAACTCCATATTTAAGGCTTGTATGGATTTTTCTTATGCTTATTAATGTCATGCTCCCTATAAAAGTTATCAAAATCTACTTAATATAAATCTGTCCACCTCTACCTATTCTCAAGGCATTGATCTTCTTCTTTGTTTAGTTATCTATGAAAGATTTAAATTTTAGATGTTTGAGAAAACCTTAGATTTCTCCGCTCACATGTTTTTTGGAGAATTCATTAATGAAAGAGACATAATACATGGATTATTCTACTAGGGGTATATTAATAATACCAATCAAAACACCACAAATTAAATCTAAAATCACTAAATATCTAGAAAAGTTTGAGTAAAAATTAGCATGACTTTGCTTTCCATATATACATTGTTCACAAAAGTCAAAATATAGGGAATAATCAATTAGCCCCTCTACTAATTTATTGGATTTTAAGGCCCTAAGTTCTTTCTCACCCATGTGGTCCATACACTTGTACCATAATTTAGTCTTCTCTAAATCAAGTTTTTTATTCCCTAAATTAGGAACCTCAAAACTGATCAAGAACCCTAGAACCATCACATTCTATGTTGCTCATATAAGACAAAATAAAGTTATAAAAATAAATCCCTTAGATAATACCATGGATCCATGCACTATCTTTCATCCTTCATTGGTAAATACCACCTTCACACACATACATATTTCATCTTTCTTACTGATAGTAGGTTCATTGCCAAACCCAAAAAGTGTAGAACACCAAAAAGAGATCTAATCCTCCCATCTCCAAAAGTAACCTAACTTTGCCACAACCAACAATCTCGAGAGATGAATTGTCTCTCAAATAATCCTTCCCACCATTAATTTTATGATAATTAGAACACCACTCCCTACAAGGATTCATGTGGAATAAATCTCTAGGTTTGATCAACTCTATGTCCTTGTATGTATATAGGGATATGGATACAAAAAACACATCACTACTATTTTATTAGAGTTTCTTAGAGCTTAAATTTAGTAGGAGACTTAGATCTCCCCTTAGATTTAGATTATGTATTTTTTATTATTCTTTCCTTTATCCTTCACATGACCTTTGACAACCAAGGCATCTATGATTGATTTTATTATTTTCTACCTCATCTCATTTAACAATAAGGAACCAACCACCTCATTAAGATTAAATTTTGAGATATTACTACTAATTTCCATAACTAGGTTATCTCATGAATATGATAATAAATATAGTATTGTGATACACCAGTCTTCCTTGTCTATTTTTACATCCATAGATGCTAAATTGTTTTCCACAATATGGAAATCATTAAGGTGCTCCAGCATAATTTATTTATCATTCATCCTTAACTAATGTAGTTTCTTCCATAGAAAAATCATGTTCACAAGGGACTTAATTGGATACAAATTCTTTAACTTTGTATAGCGGTTTTGAGTTGTGGTTTCTATAGATATATTCCATAGAACTAGCTTTAAAAGGTAAAGGTGAATAAATTTTCTTAACTTTATATCAAGAAAGTTCCCAATCTTAATCTTTCACGATGGATAATTTGTAACTATAAACTATAACCTGCAAGTCTCCATTAATAAGATATTCCATTTTGACCTTCCAAAGCTCAAAATTAGTGTTGTTGAGCTTTAAACCTCTATTATGGATGTGCTTATCATATTTATTCTTGAAAATAAAGTTCATACTACAAAGCCCCCACTCAAAAAAGGATTAATAAAACAACCTACTCATCCCATGGATCTAACATGTTAGCCATGATTTAATACCGAATGAAAGTAAATACAATTAATTACTACTTAAATAAAAGAGAGAGTTAATGCAAGTAAGCTAGGTCTAGAAAAAAAATTAATGGCAAGAGACACAAGACATATCCTAGGTAAACCATCAAAAGGGGAAAAAAACCTAGCCTCCAAAGCATTACTAATGTATTAATCTTGATCAGGCAGGGGACCTGGCTCAATTGGCAAAGCATCTTGTTGTAGGAAAGAGGTCACTAGGTCTAGTTTCCCCTCTTCCTCATGGTACTGGAGGGCATGTCCCACTAGTGTCATCTATCATGTGACAAAATTTTACCAGGCACACTACAATTTATAGGGGGCTACCCAATTCCTATAATTTTTTTATAAAATGTATTAATCTTGAAATAAGGCTACAATACAATGTTAAAGTATTTTTTTTATGGGGATCAACACTCTATATTTAGGGGAATTTTGGTAGCATAACACAAGTACATAAAATTTACCACACAACCTTCATTGCAAGCACTAAATTTATAGGTCAAGGAAATTTTGAAAACCACAAATAGTTTACCAAAATCATGGGCTCAAATAATGAGTCAAGTGTTGGCCCAACTATTCTAAGTTGGACCCATATGCCCCTCTCCAAGAATTATTCCATAATTATAATGTAACTCCCAATTATTACCATTGACCCTTGTGATCAAGGAATTTGAATTTAACTCCCAAGCACTACATGTGGGTGTAATAATATCTCTTACATGTCTCTTAAATATGACTAATATTATTGATCAAAGATGATATTCATAGTCCAACTTATAACCCCCTCTTTAATGACTTATTTCAACTATCATAAGACTAATGAAACATGAAAGAGATTGAAAATGGTGGAAATGGATCTAATGTAGTACCTCATCTTGTAGGCCTATTTAAGATTTTGGAGTGGATTGGTTATGTAGCCCATCATTTGGTCTTGCTACCTAACATGTTGCACATCCACAATGTTTTCCATGTTTCAATTTTGAAGAAATGTATTCTTGATGTTACATATGTTTTGGATTGAGGTACTTTAAAAGTGGAGGTGGAAAAATAGTTGACCTTGGAGCTTATTCAAATTTTGGCTCAATGGACATTAGACCTTTGAGGATAGAAGTTGGAACACTGTCAAGGTCCAATAGGATAATTATGATGAGGTTGTAATAACTTGGGAGGATGCTACATAGATGAGGGTCCTACATCACCACCTCTTTAAGGATTTCTAAGAGGAAGTCTAATCCTAGAGAGGAGGATGTGAGTCCCACCTATTTTTACTGACTTTATTTTTGTTTGTCAGAATAATGGATGGTTGATGCTTTTAGAATTTATTACTTTGATTAGATTTTTTTATTATATTGAATAGAGTGAATTTAGATAGCATAATTAGATAATTGATCTTCATAACATTATGATAATTTATTTTTCATACTTTTAGTTTTCTCACATCATTGAATTATGTATAATTGATATAAAGTTGTGTTTTCTCACTTTAATATCATGAATAGTTTTTTTATTATAAAGAAATTATATAAAATATCATTATTATAGAAATTGAATATAAGAGTGATTGTGATCATTATCTATTATTGAAATTATTTACTTTGTGATAATTATGTTGATTTTACACTGACATTTATTTCAAGTATGCAAGTGTTTTCACAACCAATAGAATTATTTGGAGGATCTGAAGATAACCATTATTGTTTACTCCTAGTGATGCCTCAACCTAGGCCCACAAGGGGACTAAGGTCATCATTGTGTGAAATGTGTTAAAATATAATGTGACATTTCTTTGATGTTATAAGTAATTTAGAGAGTCATTTCCTTATTATTTTTATGGAATTAAAAACCTAGGATGCTTACCTTTTGATTCAGTACTTATTTGTGCAACAATTTTATATTTTTATAAAGCTATAACCTACCTAAGTTATATAAGTGAGAAGTGGTGAATATTATTTAGAATGAGAAGGTCAAAAGCATCTTCCTCTTTGGAAAAGAAAGAGTCATTTTGTGTTCTCTATTTTAGTTTTCCTTTTGAGGAAAAGGGGTTTTTAGATGGAAAACTCATGTGGGATTTTTGTCGAAAGATATTTGATATATTGATAGAGTAGAGGAATAAGAGTTCATAGGGAAATAATAAAAAAATAGAATAAGATTTGGAAAATAAAAATCTTCAATATGGGAAAGCTATAAGAGGTAGCTCTTGATTATTTCCAAATTAATTGTAATTTGAGATTTTATCCAATTTTTACATTTATTGTGAATGAAATATTTTGTGAATATTTTTTTGAGTGTGTGGGGGAAACAGTGTTTGTTTGAATTAGGTTTAAATCTTCAATTAGATTGAGAGAAACCCATGTGTGGGGTTGAGGCATAAGAAGCCTCCTTCAAGAATATTTTATAATTTTCATGTGAAGGAAAAATCTTGGCATGAGTGTCATAAATGTTTTCATATATATGTTTAGTAATTTGGTGTAATGATGTTATGTATTGATAATTTAGGAGATAATTTTATTATGGATGCATAGCTATGCAAAAGTTAAGAAATTTATTCCAAAGAAGGATGTTTCTAATGAGAAGAATATTAGGAAAATACTAAAAAATATCATATTTTATTCCCTATTAGATTTTTCCCCTTATCTCCTCCTTTTCCATGGATTTATGCAAGATTCATGTGTGTTGTTTATACCCTAAAAGATTGTTTTGACAATTTTTTGTATGTACATAAATTTTATATATGTGATGAAGAGAGAAAACAACTCTTTTGATTTCTCACCCAAACTTGCAAAAGTATAGATTGTACCAAAAGACTTCGCAATCAATCAACATTCAAATTGACAATTACATTTGTCAATTCTAATTGAATTCAGATTGTACCTCATCCATTTATTCAAATTTAAAAGTAAATTCAAATACATTTAGTCATTTCAGATTTCATGAAATATGCATTACAAATTACTGGGTAGCTCCAATGCCCCTTTATATGTAGCCTGTAGTTTATCTCCTATGCAATTTATTTTCATATTAACTTTTTCAAAAGATACAACCTATCTTCTTTGTGCACTGGCCTTCTCAGTATGTGGTTGTCCACATTACACACACACCCTCCAAAATCTTCCCTCTGCAAACTTTATTCCAACTTCTTTCTATCGCTACTCACCCACCCCTCTCAACACTTTTCTATGCAACCTTCTTGGTTTTAATACAACCCCTCTAAAATCAACATTCAATTTTTAATTCTTTTGTTTGAATTTAAGATATTTAAGAGATCCTTCTTACCCATCCATTCGATGCATCCCTTGATCATTGTATTGCACCCCATATCCTATATTGTCCTGCATTAACATTATCATTTCCAAGCATTAACAATACACTTCCATGTATTATGCTATCACACCCCTCCAACTATCTCCCTTGTCTATGCAGAAGATTTCTCTCTCCCTTCATAGCACAACCACCATGCCTCCATTTTGTCATCCCTTTCCTACCTTCCACATGCAATTCCATCAATCTTATCCTTCCATTATGGGTAGACTAAATTATTTATTTTTCAATTATTCCTAGTGCATGTCTTCTATCTTGCCTATGTGGAATTTTAATAGCTCTCAAGAACCTACGTGGTATCTCCTTTTGGTGCCTCTTTGTTTCTTCATTCAGCCTTTTAATCTCCTTGTCCATTCCAATTGTCATGCCATTATATGGTGTGCATATTTCTTTCTTTAAATCTGTATTTTTTAATTAAATGACAAATGCCTTCCTTAAACCTTGATTCTAAAATATTTAAAATCAATTACCCTTTTGCATGCCATGATCTATCTTGTTCAATTGAATTCATTTTGTCAAATTTTCTCTCCATTTCATAGTCGATCCTTTCAATTTTTATCAATAATATTTGCCTCTTAATATTACTAGATCAAACATCCCAATCCATAACCAAATCGACAATTAAACATATAGAGGAATCAATAAATAAATAAGATTCTTGGAAGTTTGAATTGATTGCTATAGGAAACTGGCTACAACACCAAAAATGCCAAAAAGAAAACTGAAAATAAACTGAAATGGAAGAAAATCAAACCAACTATTTTTTTTGGTTGATGTGGATGGCTTATTCACCTAGATGCTCCTACATCAGACATGTTAGGTAAGAAATTTGTAAGCATGGGCTCATAAATGTGGAGTTAGGTGATAGAATCACCCTTCAAGATTGTGAACAATCTACAACAAAATCCATCGTTGAATAGCCTAATCTCCTTCACCAAATAACCCAACCTCCTCTGCCAAAAAATTCCTCTTCTCTCCATGCCCTCCTCTAGCATGTATTCACTACAACTCACTCTTGCAACCTCCACGCTGCAATCATACCTTAATCCTCATGAAGATTCCACTTCATCTGTTGTAACTCATGACTTCACACCCGTAATGATACTTTTGAGCTACTCATCTTCAATCCATAGGTTTCACCATAAGCTGCCTCATGGTCGACGATCTGCTTATGCCCCCAAAAACTCTTCTCACTTCTCGCTCCACCTACAAGTCTTGGTGTCAAATACCTCATAGATGACAATTTGCTAACACGCTCAAGACCATTGGCTTTGATACCATTTGATGAAGAGAGAAAACACTTCTGATTTCTCACCCAAACTTACCAAATTATAGATTACCAAAAGAATTCACCGTCAATTAACATACAAATCGATAATTGCATTTGTCAATTTCAATCAAATTTAAATTGCACCTCATCCATTTATTCAATTTTAAAAGTAAATTCAAATACATTTATTCATTTAAGATTAAATGAAATATACATTATAAATTATCGGGCAACTCCAATGCCCCTTTTTATTCTTCTTCATTCTACCTTTGTCTTGCCTCTTACTTTCTCATCGTTTCTTTATCACCATTAATTTTTATTTCATAAATGGTGCAGCCTATAGTTTATCTCCTACACAATTTATTTTCATATTAACTTCTTCAAAAGTTGTAGCCTATCCTTATTTCTCTTTGTGCACTGGTATTCTCAATATGTGGTTGTCCACATTACACACACACCCTCCCAAAGCTTCCCTCTGCAAACTTTATTCCAACTTCTTTATACTACACTGCTACCTATTCTTATCAGCTATCCTCCTTCAAGGAATACACAACCTTATTCGCCCTCCTTTCTACTGCTGCTCACCCACCCCTCTCAACACTTATCTACATAGCCTTCTTGGTTTTAACACAACCCCTCTAAAATCAACATTCAATTTTTAATTCTTTTTTTTGAATTCAAGATATGTAAGAGATCCTTCTTACCTATTCATTCAATGCATCCCTTGCTCATTGTACTGTGCCCCATATCCTGTATCGGCCTGCATTAGCATTATTATTTTTAGGCATTAACAATACACTTCTCTGTATTATGTTAGATATCTCACCCCTCCAACTATCTCCCTTGAATACGCAAAAGCTTTATCTCTCCCTTCACAATGCAACCACCATGCAGGTCCATTCTATCGCCCCCTTCCTACCTTCCACATGCAATTCCATCGATGTTATCCTTTCATTATGGGGTGAACTAAATTTTTTATTTTTCAATTGTTCCTGGTGTGTGCCTTCTATCTTTCTTATGTGGGATTTTAATAGCTCTCAAGAACCTGTGTGGTATCTCCTTTTGGTGCCTCTTCATTTCTTGATTTGACCTTTTAATCTCCTTATCCATTCCAACGATCATGCCATTATATGGTGTGCATATTTATTTCTTTAAATCTGTATTTTTTTAATTAAATTCCAAATGCCTTCCTTAAACCTTGATTCTCAAAGATTTAAAATCATTTACCCTTTCGCATGCCATGACCTATCTTGGTCGATTGAATTCATTTTATCTATTCTGCTATCCATTGTATAGTCGATCCTTTCAATTTTTATCAATAATATTGTCCTCTTAATTTACGAGATCAAACATCCCAATCCACAACCAAATCATCAATTAAACATATAGAGGAATCAACAAATAAATAAGATGCTTGGAAGTTTGAATCAATTGCTACAAGGAACTGGCTACGACACCAAAACTTCCACAAAGGAAACTAAAAATAAACTGAAATGGAAGAAAATCAAACCAACTATTTTTTTGGTTGATGCAAATTGCTTATTCCTGTGGATGCTCCTGCATCAATATGTTATTTGAGAAAATAATTTCTTAAGATCCTCCTAACTCTAGGGTGGGTTTGTATTCAAACCCTATGGTTGGGAGGAGAGAAATTCCTCCATTAATATGTGAGAATTATTCTTTATTTGTAGATTTATAGGAGAATATGAAAGGGTAACATCAATATTGTAAGAGTTCTTTCGATTAAATCATCTATGTGAGGTTGTTTTGTACTATTTGTTATAAAGGAATAAATAGAAAAAATATTGATAATTTGTAAATTTTGGTATGAGAAAGTAAATAAAATTTTATTTTTTTTAAAGAAAAAGTGGCGAGCTCCTATAATAATATATTATATATCAATAGGATGTTACAAAAACTGGTTCAAAAGGGCATACTGGCAGGAAAGAACCAGTAAGAAAACCTCCAGTTATTGTAATTCCCCGCCAAGTAACCTTAAAGGAAGTTGCAATCAACGTCTTAAGCGAACCAATTTTTATCTTTTTTAAAGTGCAATTAACATACACATTCACTTACTAATTAACAACAACCTCTAAGGCTACAAGGTTAGGATTACTTAAACCCACATATACATCTTACATATACTCATAGCATTATATACTTTATGAAATAAACATCATACATCATAAGGATACCACTTAAAGTAAAATTAAGGAATTGATTATATGGAATAGGAAATTAGTTATTTTAATTAATTTATTTTCTATTAGGACAATTATTTTATTGTAAATGGAATATGAAAGAGATATGGATTTAGAATGTCCAAATATAGAGATATCCTCGTGATTGCCTTAAATGTTTTATTTTCTCTGTATTTCAAAAAGGGAAATGAGTTTAAGTGTTTTAGATTTCCAATAAGGGAAAAGGTAATAGGGTTAAATGATTATTTGAGTTAACCTATTATCATGCCTTTGACTTTGTCAACGTTACACATTGGATGAGTATGGATTTAGGCAATCCAAAATATTAGAGTTGATTATTGACTTGAATGCTTTTGTAGCTATGTAATCAAGTTGCATTGTGGGATATGGGATTATGTGTTAGTCCAAATTTGAAAGTCTTCTAGAGAATCTTAGAGGGTTGTTGAATCTTTATGTCAACCAGTTGTTTTTCCCTTGGTTAGTGCATAGAGTCTTTTCAGTTTTTACCCAGTTTCCACGAACGGGGATGTTTGTGCCTCCTGTGAAAGGAGAGGATTATTTGCTTGTTGCCTCCAAGATGTTTGGAGTGAATTCTATTATTTGTTTCCTCCTTGTGATTGGAGTGGTTTTGATACCTAGTTTGTATGCACTTGTGATTCCCTTGGTGGATTGTTTGGGTGTGTGTTGTCGAATAGAAGAGTGGTTTCTGTTAGGCGTCGGAGCTCAAAGAGGTAAACCGGGTAACCTTCAAAAGTGAGTTAATCAAGTGATAATTAAATTAGTGTACTTAGATGATTAGGATGCCTTCCACACTAATCAAGATAATTTAAGCCTCACTCATAGACACAAGGGCTCGTTTAGACTTGGGATGAGTGAGAAGGCCTGAAATGGCATAGTCATTTATCTTGTCAATACATGAGGTATTTGATGCCCAATGAGTGAGTATGAGGGCTGGGATTTGGTTGAGGACACCAAGATTACCAGAGCCTATGAAGGATGCCCAGAGGAGATCTCATTACTACTATGCGATGACACTCTGTCTAGGACAACTGTTGTTAATTGTTTTATGTGTATGGTTCTCTAAACATACTTGATCTATTTTTATGTCTGGAAGCAATGTGACCTATGTCAGTAATGTTTGAGTTGTACTTATGTATTGCATTTGTTTGGTTATGTCAGTATGAGTCTGCCTTTGGTTAGTGGTTATAAATATTTGTCCATGTTACTTTGTTACTATCTCCTAGCATGGGGGGTGGGCCTTCAGGTACCACTTGGTTGGGTGGAACATGCACCATAAACCTTTGGGTCCCCATCTATCTTCAGTACTTGGTGTCGAGACATCCAGATGGACAACTCGCGGTTCTTATTGTATTTTCTTGCATTGTAATATTTCTATTTGTATAAGTTATTTTATCCCTCTTATGTTATGAGGTGGAATGCTGTAATTGTAACACTTTTGTACTATTGCCTCATTCTGGGAATGAGTGATGTAACTATTGGATTAAGTTAATGATTATGAGATTGTATCTTGGATTTTTATCTTATTATGTTAAGTGGTATCCTTATGATGTATGATGTTTATTTCATAAAGTATATAATGCTATGATTGTATGTAAGATGTATGTGTGGGTTTAAGTAATCCTAACCTTGTAGCCTTAGAGGTTGTTGTTAATTAGTAAGTGAATGTGTACGTTAATTTCACTTTAAAAAAAATAAAATTGGTTCGCTTAAGACGTTGATTGCAACTTCCTTTAAGGTTACTTGGCGGGGCATTACAGTTATAGCCCAAAATTAAAACAACGAATTTGTTCGATTTTGTTCAATTCCGTAGCTTATAAAGCATGTTGATAGCTCAAAATTCAGCACTGACACCCAAAACACCTACCCGAAAATTTGAACCCAAAACCTATATGAAGGTTCAAATGACCTTTCTAGACCCATTACAAAAAACCCAACAATTTGATACAAAATCCACTAAATACATTTTTACATTTTCATTTACCCCCATTCACTGAATTTTCATCCTGCCATTCAAAACCCTCTACTAACTGAAGATACTCTTCTGCTTCGAATAGGAGGTCTGTGCCGTTCTCATCGTAGTCTCCATAGTTGCATTCGCCTGAGCCCTGTTAGATGTATGCTTAGGACCATTTTGAACATGATGATTGCCTCGAATTGGCAAATTGACTCTAAGCTGAAGGTCCAAATGAACACCGTTGCTTGGAGGAGGCGGGACATATGCGCGGAGATATGCCAAACTATAGTATATTTCCTTGATTTCCAACTCCATCATAGAACAAATGTACCTTTGATTTTTCCTTAAGGCACGCATCAATATGTTATCATTGTTAAACTATAAAGCCAGTCTAATGGCGTCAAAGAGTTCTTCAAAACCTTGTCATTTTTGCACAAAAGCCCTTAGAAACAACCCTCCAATAAACCCTTCTCAAAAAAAGAAATTATAATTTTGCACAACACAAAGAATTGCATTGTCTAGAAGGTATTGGAAATTGATATATTTTCTAGCTAATTTCTCCAATTCAACCAGAGACTGGATTAAATCAAGTGCATTTGACGAAAATATGGAAGTCACCTAGGAGGGGAATATAATTCAATGCGCGTGCGGGCTAGTAACTTCAAGTCCCAAAGTAATACGAATGCAGTCCTCAATCCCGTGATTATCTATCTTGAACATCATCTTAAGAGCATCATAGTTGAGATAGTCTTCCACCGGTCTCTCCCATGGTCTAACTAGTAGTGATACCCTCAGGTTCCATGGACGAAGCACCATTAAACTCGAGCTTAAGAGATGAATTGCTAACACTTAAAAACACCAAGTTTCTTAACTTTTCGCAACCTTACTATTAGTGATTTGAAATGTGCAAATGACTTCCTTTGAAGTCCTATTTAATAATGAATTATATCGAAAGAAATGCAAATTCATTATGAGAAAAAATGCAAAGGGCTGAGCATTTAACACTTTTGTGTACCTTTGCATTGTTGTCTCCTATTAAACAAATGTCAAGATACATAATGGTTGGATTCACACTACATAACATTATTAATAGGTACTTTGAGAATATAATATATATTTGGCAACTAACTTGAATGGATTGATGCAACTTAGCTTGGAATAAATGGATAGAAACAAACATCATCACATCATCAGGTGGTAAGAAATAGTCCTTTGTGGCTGATGTGAATCATCCTGTAGATTGCTACAAATAACCATGAGGCTTTAAGGATCATCATTACCTCAAAAATACCTCAATTCATATGCTAAAATTCCAGCTCACTGCTGATTTTCCATGTGGTGTCCACAGTGACACTCACTTCATGAATCTTCGACGGTAAAGAGTTACTAAAAGATAGCACCATGAAGTAAGATTGACCCATTCATTTGAATGATTACCTCTTTGCTTCTTGTTGGATTAGATCAATTAACTAAGGAAATGCATTTAACTAGCTTGTATCTTGCAATACCTTTATCTCCTTATCTTCACATCCTAGATTTGCAAGAAAGTTTGCTATCCTGTTGCCTTCCTTGTAAGTGTGGGTAATTATGGAAGCATTAAATCTATTTATCAAATCCTATGCTTTTTGTAGAATGTAACTTAAATTCCAATTCCGGACCTTTCTTGTTTTGCATGCATTTATAACTAGCATAGAATCACCTTCTATGTGTATATTTTCAATCCCCAAATTTGATGCCAATTCCAATCTCGATAATAATGCTTGTGCCTCTGCACTGTTATTCATACCATAAACTAAATGGGTTGAAGAGACTACCAAGATATCCCCTGATGAATTTCTAATACAAACACCTGCCCCTGATTGACCCGATTCGCTTTTAGATGCCCCATCGAAATTTAATTTGGTAAATCCCTCTTGTGGTGGGATCCATTCAACTGAGCTCTAGTCAACTTTATTGGTACTATTTTTAAGAAGGCTACCATCAAAAGACAATTTTATACCCTTCTAATTCTTCAAGATGAAACTATCCCAATTTGTGAATAGAAAATTTATGAATTTCTCCTTTTGAACACATGTGTTTACCCCTTCTAATATTGATTTTTCTATTTTGACTATTTTTCGCTCAACTATAGATTTTGTTTTTCTGAAGATTCTCATGTTTCTTTCCCACCAAATGTTCCATGTCACAAGCATTGGGACAATATGCCAAATACATGCGAAGAAAGAAGACTGGTAAAGGAGTGGCCAACTCTGGAAAAGATCCCAAATTGTATTTGGGAGAGGAAAATGGAGATCTAATTTATTTTTGATGAAAACCCAACACGGAGTGGCGAAATTACATTGAATAAGCAAATGATCAGCTGTTTCAAACTCTTTCTCATATAAAGGGCACTTAAAGGGATCCACAATTTTTAATTTAAATAGACGATCACTTGTAAGGATTATTTTCTGTATGGCGAGCCACGCAAAACTACCTACTTTAGGTAAGATTTTATTATTCCAACAAAAGGAAAATGCTCGTTGGGGCTGAGAGGTGTGTTGTAATTGGCTTAGAAGTGCATAACCTTCTTTCATAGAATATGTTCCACATTTTGAAGCTACCCAAATTATCTTATCTTGATTTGCAGATAAATACACAATTATTTCCTTCATGATATTACAGTAAATATCTGACAGTTGAGAAGAAATGAGGCTGGAAGGGGATTTTTCCACACTACTTTCCCAGTTAGAGGGTTCGATGATTGCACATAATCTAATAGGTGTATACCCCAAGCTTCAGATAGAGTTGCTCTTACTTCTTGAAGCTCCTGATTATTTGCCAATGGAGGTTTTCCATTCCAAGAGTCTACCCAAAAATTTACGCTCTACCCATCATTTACCTCCCAAGATGAATATTTTGAAATGAGATTTCTGCTATTTACAATGAAATTCCAAATAGCAAAACCCTTTGGAGGGTCTGCCACTATTAAGATTCTAGTTGGATTTTCACTATCTAAATATTTGACTTGCATTATCTTTGACCACTTGGCCTTTGGGTTAGTATACATTTTCCATGTAATTTTAGCCCCAAATTCTTTATTTCTCCATGTGACATTTTGAACTCCAACCCCCCCTTGCTTCTTTCATTTTGCCAATCCTTCAAGCAAAATTAAGGGTACTTTTTTCTACTCATCAATGTTACCTTTCGAAAGGAAAGACCTTATTATCTTTTCAATCTCTGAAATTATTGATGCTGGAGCTTTAAGGATAGCTATAAAATAATTTGGACTTGAAGCTAAAACTAATTTAATTAAAATAATTCTACCTGACAGTGAGATCCATCTTGCTTTCCATAACAAAATTCTCGCTTTAAGCATATTCATTACCTTAACCTAGTATTGTGCTTTATTTGAACCTTTGAAGAATGGAATCCCTAAGTATGTACAAGGTAGCTCCGCTTCTTGGAAACCTAAGATCTTCACAAATTTCTTCTTCAAATCATCAAGAGTATTTAATATATAAATCTTGGACTTTGTTGAATTGATTTTTTGCCCAGATGTTGATGAATACTTATCAAGGACCTCTTTGACCTGCTTAGCTTCTAATAGTGTTAATTTATTGAAAATGAGAGTGTCATCAGGAAAGAGGGAATACATAACTACAATATTTGAGCTTTTTATCTACACTCCCTATCATAAGTTTTGATTATACTTCAAAAGGATGAATCTGCTTAACGCTTTTGCCATAATAATGAACATAAAAGGTGAAAGTGGATCACCTTGTCTAACCCCTTGTGAAGCATTGAAAAAACCTGTAGGATTACCATTTATAATCACTAAGAACTTGGCTCCTGATAGGCAAGACATTATCCACCTACGCCACTAAGAACAAAATCCAAATTTTGACAAAACCTTATTGAGAAAATTCCAGCCAACCTTGTCGTAAGCTTTCATCATATCTAACTTAACAATGAAGGAAGCCAACTTTGATGTTGAAATTATATGTAACACTTCATGAGCAACAATGGCTCCTTCATATGTCTCCCTTCTAGGAACAAAACTACCTTGCTCATGAGAGATAATCCTTGAATGAGCAGTTGCAGTATGAGGTAAATTGCTTTCGTGAATATTTTGTAAATTGTATTGCATAATGATATGGTCCTAAACTCGACAAAATTTTTAGGTTCTTTAACTTTTGGTAAGATTGCAATGTTGGTGAAATTAAATTGCCTAAACATGGAGCCTATTCTTCTAGATTCTTTGAGTGCCTAAAGAAGCTCGAAGCACAAAAACTCCCAACATTTTTGAAAGAATAAGGTTGTGAATCCATCTAGACCAGGAGCCTTATCAGGTGGGAGTAAAAACACTACAAATTTTAGCTCTTCCATGGTAAAGGGTTTCATGAGCGTATTATTATCTTCATTGATGATAAGGTGTGGTATTGTGCTCAATAGTTCTTGATGATCATTTAATCTATTGGCATCTATATTTGGTGGGGCTGAAATGAGTTCTGAAGAAAACTTAACACCTTCATTATTAATATCCACTTCTTTTGAAAGCCAGTTACCTAAAGATAATTCATGAATTGAATGAATTGATTTGGTTGCCTTTTTGATTTGTGTAGAAGCATGAAATAATTTGGTGTTACAGTCTCCATCTTTTAGCCATAATTCTCGAGAATTTTGTCTCCAATAGACCTCTTCCTTCACACATAGTTCCTCCCATTCTTCTTGCAACCTTTTTTGTATGTCATACAAAGCGACATCCAGACCATTTTGAATTATGCTCTCATGAACTGTTGTTAATTCTTTAAACATTGTGTCTTTCTGCTGAAATATGTTTTTAAATACTTGTTTGTTCTAGATTCTTATTTTCTGCTTCACGTAATTCAAATTTCTATGGAATTGGAACATTTTGGTTCCTTGTTTGAATGGAGCATTAACCCACCATTGTTTGAGAAGATCCATAAACTGTGGATGCCTAAACCACATGCTTTCAAATTTAAAAGAGGTCTTTGCTTTTGGGATAGTTATGTTTGTTATGGTCAAGTAGATTGCATAATGGTTTGAACCAGGATATGGGAGAATTTATGAACTTAGATTATGCGATAAAGAAAACCAATTAGGTGAGACCAAAAACCTATCTAGCCTCTTTGCTATTTGAAGGAATATTTTCCTTTTATTGGTCCATGTGAAGTTGCCTGAGGTTGGATGAATATCCCTTAAGGCATTGGTTGCAATAAACTGACTAAAGTCTGACATGACCCTTGTAATACCCCTTCATTTTGCTTTCTGGACTAGATAGTGTGTCCTTGTTTTGTTTTGATTTATGTTTCTGGATATTTAGATACTTTGTCTTGTGTGTGTATTTGATCGCTATTTATAGAGCGACGAACTATATTATGTGTTGTGATTTGGTTTATCTGATGCCTTAGCTTACATGCTTTAATTGGTGTAAGGATGTTAGAGGATATAACATGTGATTGCTTGTGAGATTATTGGATTATGATGGAAGTGTCAATTTTATTGAGTGTATTGGTGAAGGGGACGAGTTCACATCACTCGCTTGCGAGCGCCCTGCGATTCCATGATTTCCTCTTCACGGTGTGTATTTTATGCTACTTATATTATATGATGTGGGTTACTATGTTTTCAGGTTTGTAGGTACATGACATCGACTCCACTTGGTTTCACAAGTTTGAGCATGTCGATCCAACAGTGAAGTTTAATTGGAGATAGTAGCTAGGTAACTTGTGTCAAGTCTACACCCTAGCCATAGTGTGTCGTTAGTCGTGTGTGTCAAGTCATTATTGCCTTGCTTTAATGTAATTTAATTTTGAAAGGATTCTTGATTTGAAATTAAGTATTTAGAATTATTGCATTAAATTATGCTGATGGTTATTTAATTAAAATTATGCTTTGTTGATAGAAGTTATTATATAATTATTTAATTAGATTTAATTTATTTAATTAATTAAATTTAATCCATGGGGATAAATTTAGTTATTAAATAATTAAATTAATTAATTAAATGGGATGAAAGGAAATTAAAAGAAAGAAAAGAATTAAAATTAATTTTGGAATTTAATTTCAACTTGTGGGAATTAAAATAGAATTTGTAATTAAATGTTTATTTGAGGAATTAGTTTCAAAATCTTGGAGTTAAATTAATTATTTAAATTATTAAATTGCATGCAAATTGGATTTGGTTGTTGAAGATATTTTCAATTATGCCAACATGTGTGAGTTTAATTAATTAGAAGAGTTTGTTGAAAATTCATTCACAGAGAGAATTTTGGGAGAAGAAAAAGCTTCTTCAGGTTTGAGAGGATATTTTTGGAAAAATTGCACAGAGGATGGTTTGAAGAAATTTTTGGCTGTAGAATTGATTTGGGAAAATTCTGTTGAAGTTTGGTTGTGCTTTTGGATTGTTTGCTTGCTTGGATTTACTGGACAATTGAAGAGAAATTGAGAGATCTTTGGAGGAGGCTCTGCAACAAATTTTCCATTACCTGTAGCTTCTTGAATCAGGTTTTCTTTTGTGATTTAGTATTGTTCTTGGTGTGCTTTTTAAATTGTAGTGAAGAAAGATTGGTTGTTAAATCTATTTAGGAAAAGAAATTTGTGATTAGAAGAAAGAAAATAAATAAATAAATTTAAAGCTTTTGTTGTTCCCGTGAATTTTCTTCAAGGAAATTGTGAAAACCTCTATAGAATTTAGTTTATTTGAGGAAATTGTTGGTTTCTTTATTAAATCGAACTTATGGGTAATACAACACATTTAGATTTGTTTTAGAAGATTTAATTCACTATAGAAATCAAATTATTTGTAAAACCTCTGTAGAAAATTGTGCTGGAGAAACCTAGAGGATTTAAGAACTTTTGGTTATAATTTAGATCCTTTTAGTTTTCTTATAATTTTATTGTTCATGGAATTCGATAAAATGTTTAAAAGAATTAGTTTTTAAACCTTTGTCAATTTTGGTTGTTCTCTGGAAAAATTGCATAATTTCACCTGTAGGTGAATATTTTCATAAAATTTCCCCAATTTGTCTAATAGTTAAATCCGTTTTTATATATATATGAATTTACATATATATATATATATATATATATATATATATATATATATATATATATATATATATATATATATATATATATATATATATATATATAAATTATTGTTAAAAAAATACTGAATTGAATTTATTTTTCGTTGCCGTACGAGCGACGCATGAAATGGTTGAAAATTCACAATACTATGAAGGAGCAAATTTTTGGTTTATTCGCTATTTATTTTCTTGGTTGTGTTAACTGTATGGGTGGGGGTGCATTGCACACCCCACCGCCCCACGTATGGAGGCTGCAACTGCCTTATGAGGTAGCACCCTCCACTTAGTGGAGCGAGCGCTGCCCCATACGACAACGCAGTCCCTTGTAGGCCGCGCCATGGAGGAGGGGTGGGGAGTTCGGCTATAGCCGACCCCTCCCCAAATGTACAATGTCCTTTGTTTATTTTTATTTTTATTAAATTTTGTTCAATTCAATGGCGTCCGCCAATGGTAATAAAGGGGGTTAGATATTGTTAATTAAGAATATAAAAATATGGCATATATATATTGTATATATAAGTTTTATATATATATATGTCATATTTTAAATATATTTAATTGAAATTAAAATAATTTGTTTAGTTTGAAATAAATAATAGTATATATTTAAAGAGATATATATAATTTAATATATAAAAAGTATATGTGATGTTGCATTGTTGGTATATTTATATTTGATTGTTTATTTAATTAATGAGAATAATTGGGTGCATGCGTTAAAGTAAGAAAGAGTAAATTATAAGATGAAATAGACGTTGTGTACGGTTAGAAAATTGAAAAGATTTACTTGCTTGAATTTATGTTATTTTAAAAGTAAATTAAGGAATTGATTATATGGAATAGGCAATTATTGATTCTAATTTATTTATTTTCTATTAGAGCAATTAAATTATTGTGATTGGAATATGAAAGAGATATGGATTTAGTATATCCAAAAATAGTAATTTCCTCGTGATTGCCTTTTAGATTTATTTTCTCTGTACTTTGTAAAGGGAGGTGAGTTTAATTGTTTTAGATTTCCAATAATGGAAGAGGAAATAGGATTTTATGATAATTTGAGTTAACCCAGTTATTGTGTCTTTGAATTTGTCAATGTTACCTATTGATTGAGGATGGATTTAGGAAATCCAAATAATAGAATTGATTAACGACTTGAATGATTTTTGTAATCTTTTCATCAAGTTGTATTTTGGGATATGGAATTAAGTGTTAGTCCATAATTGTAAGTCTTCCAGAGGATTTTAGAGGACGAGGGTTGTCGATTCTTTATGTCAACCAGTTGTTTTTCTCTTGGGTAGTGCATGATGTGTTTTCAGTAATTACCTAGTATCCACGAATGGGGATGTTTTGTACCTCCTGTGAAAGGAGTGGATTATGTGTTTTATTGCCTCTAGTGTTTGGAGTGAGTACTATTATTTGTTTCCTCCAATTGTTGGAGTGGTTGTTTAATCCAGTTTGTATGCACTTGGGTTTCCCTTGGTGATCGGTTTTATATAGTGTGTTGTCCATTAGAAGAGTGGCTTTTGTTAGGTGTCAGAGCCCAAAGAGGTAAACCAGGTAACCTTCAGAAGTGATTTAATCAAGTGATAATTAAAGTAATGTACTTAGTTGATTAGGATGCATTTCACACTAATAAAGACAATTTTTCCTCACTCATAGACACAAGGGCTCGTTTAGACTTGGGATGAGTGGGAAGGCCTGAAATGGCATGGTCATCTATCTTGTCCTTACGAGAGGTATTTGATTCCGCATGAGTGAGAATGAGGGCCAGGGTTCGGTTGAGGTCACCAAGATATCCGGAGCCTATGAAGAATGCCCAAAGGAGATCTCATGACTAACTATGCGATGACACTCTGTCTTAGACAATAATTGTTAACTTTTTTATGCGTATGGTTCTCTGAACATACTTGATATATTTTATGTTTGGAAGCAATGTGACCTATTTCAATGATGTGTGAGTTGTACTTGTTTAGTTCATTGGTTGGTTGTGTCAGTATGAGTTTGCCTTTGGGTAGAGGTAGTAGATATTTTTCCATGTCACGTAGTTACTATCTCCTTGCATGGGGGGTGGGCCTTCGAGTACCACTTGGTTGGGTGGAACATGCACCATACACCATTGGGTCCCCATTTATCTTCAGTACTTGGTGGCGAGACATCCAGATGGATAGCTCGTGGTTCTTGTGTTTAATTCATGCATTGTAATATTTTAATTTGTATATGTTATTTTTATCCCTCTTATGTTTATGAGGTGGAATTCTATAATTGTAACACTTATGTACTATTCCCTAATTCTGGGAATGAGAGTTGTAACTATTTGATTAAGTTGATGAAATTGTATCTTGGATGTTTATCTTGTATCCTTATGTTGTATGATGCTTATTTCATAAAGTAATTTAATGTTATGGTTATATGTAAGATGTATGTGTGGGTTTAAGTAATCCCAACCTTGTAGCCTTAAAGGTTGTTGTAATTAGTAAGTGAAAGTGTATGTTAATTGTACTTTAAAATATATATAAAAAATTGGTTCGCTTAAGTCGTTAATTACAACTTCGTTTAGGGTTACTTGGCGGGGCATTACAACCCTTGGTGGTGGGAAAATTCCTCCACTCTTTTCTTTTAGAGATGATATTGCATTAACTGCTGATATAACTTTCCCACTGTGAATCAAACGGATCTGCTTAGAGAGCTCATCCCACAAATTTTTCTTGTCCATAGTAGATGTAGGACTATAGACATTTATGAGCTAAAAGTGCAAATCAAACTTTGTGAATTTTGCAAGTTGCCAATAATTCTCATTCTTCAGTGATTTAACAACTACTAACATTAGATTCCACAATATTACTAAACTACCTGAAGCTCCTTGAGCTGGAAAGTGTGTTGATTCCCATATGGCCCATTTTTTAATGGAAGATTCAAATGCATCAACTGAAGACTTCATTTCCTGAAGAAGAAAAATGTCTGCTCCACAAGCATCTATTAGTTGCTTGATGCAAGCATGTTTTTCAGGGGCATTAATGCCCCTGGCATTCCATGAAGAGATCTTCATTGTACTCAAGGAGAGCAACACATCATTCTCTCCTCGGACGCTTAATTGACATGGATTCCAAAATTGTTTTATGTACCCCTGCCTCTATTTGTTCCTTCATCTTCATGAGATTTGACTTTCTTCCTCTTTTTCTTGGAGATTTCTTCACAAAAGGTTGAAACGAAGATTATGAGACTGATAGAGATTTGATGCATTTTGACCCTTCAGACTTCACTCTTTCTGCTTCTAAGGAACTACCCCCTTGCAACTCTTGGTTTTTTGGTACCAACATATTATGAATATTACAAGATTTTGATAAATCCTCTTGTTTTGATAACTCCATTTGAACTCCCTAATTTGGCAAAGTGTTGCCTTCCCATAAATCCTAATCCATTGCGATTTCATCAAACAAGTCTGAGCCAATTGAAAAAAGCATTTTATTTTTGAAGTAGTCGAGGTCAACATCATTAATCTTCTTTGGCGTGGTCAATGAGAGCCATTTATCTTTACCAATGGAATGAGACACCTCTTGAGACTATAGTTGACTCTATTGCATATTATATTTTAATGAACAAGTTGCTAAATAATCCCTTGTGCTTTGAAACACCAACTTCTTTACTATTTCATCTAGATGGAGCTCTAAACTTAGTTTCACCTCTGTAGAATATAAGCTAAGTGATAGACTAGAGAACAACTGCATAAGAACCCATATGTTTTGAGGCACTTTAAGTTGGAATGCAACTTTCTTCTTTGCCCTCAAATTTGTAGAAAAACCCAAATCTATACCAATTTTTTCTCATTTTCTCTTGAGCATGATGTTGTTAGACAAAATAATCTCCTTGTTTGACAATGTCTGCTCTTTTTGTTTTGCTTGGATAGGTGCATCTGGCTTTGGGACTGAAATATCAAACTGTCTATGTTGATGCATAACACTCTTGGAGTTTTCCATGTGGTTAGAATTATTTAAGGAAGATCCTGACATGCATTGAGAAGGGGAATGATCTATAATATGACAATGAGGGCAAATAGTTTCTGAGGTTTCAACAAGAATTTTTTGAAACCAAGTGCCAAACTTTGATATTAATTGGATTTTCTTCAGAGGTTCCTTTGTCATGTCAAAAAGAGCACAAGTTTTAATGGGTTTGGAAGGGTTTCTAAAGAAATCCTTATCATGCATTAAGAAGATTCCCACATGATTAGCTACTGTATCAATCAAATTAAATTCCCTATACTCAAGTGGTAACTCTGGCAGCTGAAACTAGAAGGGGACAAATCTGAAAGACGCAACCTCCGGGTTGAAATTTGGGATCCAAGGTTGCATACATAACCCTGATCCTTGGTAAACCTATGATTTGATTCTAAATATTGACTCTTTTTGAGCTTTAGTATCAAAGATGACTACAAAAATACCCTTTTCAGAATAAGTAAAAAACTTGTTGCACCCCTTCCCAATCACCACAAATCAAATCTTTTAATTGAGGTAAAGACATATTCAAGTTCCAAAACTTACATGCTATGGCTTTATCCCTTAGATCTTGGATTTGCGCTTGAAGTATGCTTTCTGGAAAAGTGATTTTGGGTACATCACAATCCCCTAGGAAACAAATTGATGCCTTTTGTTGATTGATCCGATCAGAACGGTCTACCTCCTTTGAATCCTTGCACTTCTAGATTTTCTTATGAACACCTTTTCTCTTCGAACCATTCTTCTTTTCGGGTTTTAATTTTTTCCTCTCGTTGTGTGGTTGTGGATTAAAGGGAGCACCTTGGCGATCCGTTTTATTCTCATAAGGGCAATTTTGATGTCTCACAATCGTGTGGGGCAGAACTTGAGACCCTGTCATTTTCCCATGTGGAGTAAGGTTTGTGACTTGCAAGTCTTGGAAACCCTTATTGCCTTCAATACCCTTATTCCTCTGGTGTTTTGAGAGTTGATTGTTCTCGTGGCTTGGCTTAAGCACATCGTCCTCTTGTTGGCATTTACTCACATTACGATCTTTATCAGATATCTTTGGATTGAAGGGATCTCTTGAAGGATGAGAAGCCCTATCTAAATATGGCTTGTTTTTCACCTGGGTTGCCTTCAGATCCTTTTCACTTTCTTCATATTTGTGTTGTAAATGACTCCTGTCATCTGATGGTAGATCCCTATCTTCATAGATATCAAAAATTGGTTGCTTGGATCTATCCAAGTGTCTTGGATATCTGAATGGCCTCCAATTAGGTCTTTCAAACCTATACCTAATTTTGGGATTACGTGGTTTCGCATGATAATGCCTTGTTCTTTTTGTGGGCCCTTGTTGTTGCCAATTAGATTGTCGAGGTTGGTGGGGAGACTGATAATGATGAGATTTGTCAATTTGTGCATCTTTCTCCCTCCAATGATGTTGCTTTGTCATTACATTCTTTGACCTCACTTGATATTTCTCCTGATTCCACATGTGGCCATGATAATGGGTAGGCCCTCTAACATGGTTTCAATACTGATGCTTTCCTAAAGATCTGTCATTTTTTGCGTATTGATTTTTGGGCGACCATTGGCACTTTAACCATTGCAAATCCATTTGATCCTGATGTTGTTGGATTCTACTCAACAAATAAAATAAAATTTTAATTAAATGATAAAATTTATTAATTAATTTTTTATATGTACACTTGATTTTTTAAATTATGAAGTGTGTTTCTTTTTCAAAATTCCTCTTTCTTCATTCCTCTTGATTGTACTTTATAATGAAAAATCATTTTATTAGAAGTTATTGAAAACTAAAATTTCTATATAACATCATCATCTTTGTAATTTGATAAATTGCTTAAGAACCTGTGTGGAATACCAAACAAACAAATTTGAGTTAGAAATTGATTCAAAACAAGATAATAAATTTATTTGTTTATTATATTTGAACAATTTATTTTGTATCAAGAGAGAAAATATATTAATTTAATTATTAGTTTTATAGAACTAATATTATTTTATATAAATAAAATATTTGATAATATTGTACCTAGAAATATAAACTTACACACACACATGTTTACAAGTAATTAATTTTAGATTCGTAGCCATCAACTGACAAATAATTTATAATTCTAAAATATTTTTAGCAAAATAAGTTTAACCTCCTTATACTTTTAGTAATGGTGTGAGGTTTGGGAAACCCCAAGTCCCCATGGACCATTATAAAGAGGTTGTGATACCTCAAGGGAGTTGAACCCTTTGAAGGTTTGGTTACATTACATCCCCAATATGTAAATAAAAATAATTTTATTATGATTTTTTTAATTCAAATTTATGCATACTAAAACTTATATTAAACTTTTCCAATCAAAATATAAATATAAATCACATTTCAAACTTGATCTTCAAAAATCCAAAAAAAAACTAGAAAAGAACAAATACTACGAATAGAAAAAATCATCCATGGTTGGAATCTCCATTGAAGAGAAACTACAAGCACTTAAATAATAATAAGACCAATAACTTTTTATTAAATCGTTGTATCAAAAAAATATAGAGCATATAAGAAAAATGAAATTGATAGAATGATAGTTTTTTTAAAATAGGATACTTAATAGTAGTTCCAAATTTTGTTATATATTAAACTTTTTAGAAAATAGTTTCTTAATTAAGTCAATTTAGACACTAATTTGAGATTTTAATTTAGAAATTATATTATTTCAAATATGTTTCTTTTAAGATAAATAAACTTGTAATTTAGAATAATTTATTAGTTAAATAAGATTATAATATAAGATTAGGATTTAATTTATATGTTTGAGAAATAATTTAGTTATTAAATTGTTATTTTAGAGAAATAATTAAATATTAATAAATTAATTAATTTCTTTATATTAGCATCTAAAAGAGCTTGAATTAAAATATTATTTGATTTAAAAATTCATTTAAGTAGTTTATTTTCTCGTAGAAGTAAATATATAAAATTATGAGTTATAAATTCAAACTTTTTGTATTGTCTTAAATGATTAATTTTTGATTTATAAAATATAAGTAGTTTCTTTTCAAAAAAAATTATTGCATATTTTTAAAAAATTGGTAGATGAAAAAACAAAATTGATTGAGTTATATTTGAGCACGTGTTATATCATAGGGAAAGTGTGGACATGACAACTTGGATGCCCATGAGGAGTCATAGGATTTATTTTATTATTATTATTCTCCAAGATACTTAGATTATTATTATAATTACATTGAATAAGGGAGTTACAATTGGCAAGTATAGTGGGAGGTATGGTGGAGTTACAACTATCATTATATAGGCACAAAGGAATTTCTTTGTGGAGAGTGGAGAAACTTGTATGATGGGTGTGGTCCTCTTGAGATAGTGACTTCTTGTTGAAGTGCTAATCTTAGGAGTGATACCTATCGAGATTTATGGAGTTAAAGATGCCTTAGTTGGTGGTTTTTCTAACACTTCTCATTTTTAGTCCTTTTATGATTTTATGGCGTTCTAATTCTATAATAAATTTATATGTGCTTTATTGATTTATGTTATGTGTAAAGTGTTGATTTTAGGTAGTTGTGTATAATGTGCGGTTGCATTGCTTAATTGATTAAAGGTGATTATATGATTATAACATTTCCCAATAATGCTACTAAGGTTTGTGTGACAAGATTATATTGTGGAATAAGTATAGGCATCCAAGAATGAGAATTGGGTCCTACTTTGAAGTGTCTTGAAATAATCTAATTGTGTGAGCAATTAAATAAAAAATTAAATTAATATAAGTAATTGATTAGAAATAAATTAATTAGTGGCTTGGTAGATTTATTTGATTGCATATAAGTAATTATATTTATTTATTTGATAATTAATTCTTTATATTAATTAAAATTGAAATAATTATATAAAGTAATAATATTGTTTTAATTATTTGTTTGATACTTAGATTTTATTTAAATCCAATTATTTAATTTTTATTATCTTTTAAAAATATACTTAATATGATTTAGCATTTCAATTATTTAATTATTATAATTGAAATAGTTTTTTTATGTGCAATTCCTTATTTTATAATTGAAATAAATAATTATATTTTATTTCAATTTAAAAATAATAACAATTTTTATTTTTTTTAATATTTTAATGTTAGGAATGTTTAAAATGGACAAAAGATTATTTAAATATAATTTTTTTATTTAAATCCCCTCGTTTATGGGGCTTGTCGAGCTAATCCCTCTCTCAATTTGAGACAAAATGTGAAGTAGATTCTACTGGATGAAGGATGGGTTAAAGTGAATTTCAGTGGGGCTTCTAGAGGAAATTTGGGGCCCTCAGGAGCGAGATGCATTCTAAGAGACTAGTGTGGTAACACCTATTGGCAATATTTTGTTGTCATTGATGTCAACTTGAGGTCATGTTTGTATAGAAATTTTGTATAGAAGTTGAAAAGGTTGAGAAATGATTAGAGATAGATTGGTGTGGTTGAGAGAGAGATGGTTTGACACAATCAACATGTTTGAGGCAAGTCAGTTCAAAAGACCTGGAAGATGCATAAGATGACAATATGATAGTCCAAAAGCATGGTGTGAACATGTTTAAGATAGTTACACATCATTGATTGGTTTCTCCATGTTTCAAGGAGTTAGATGAATTTTAGTTATGTTTTTGCTTTTACTTGTGTTGTTGAGAGAAGTCGTATAAGGCAAAAATTGCACATTTTCCTAAGTCAATGAAATTTTTTTTGGTTTGCATTCCTCCACCTTGCATGATTTGGTTATGTGGTTCTGGAGTTAAGTTTGGCAGCTAGCAAGGAGGTTATTTCTATAATTTCAAGTCATGAACATTTCTACAACATGAGTTTGATGTAACTATTCCCCAGATTGCACTAAAGCAAAGTTATGTGTCTCAAAAGTTTACCAAAATGCTCTACATTCCTCTAGAGTGATAAATATAGTTGTGGACTTGGAGATATGTTTATAGAGGTGTATGAATTCATCCATATGTGTTACATATGTTTTGGTGAATTGTAGTGCAATATCCTTAGTGTTGATGTGTCACAGTCAGTTTGTGATGCTCTATTCTTGTATGTTCAGTGCGTTTCTTCATTTGCATTAGCATATGATAATAAAATTCTTAAAAAGAATATTTTAGGGATGCTATTGATTACCTACATTATTCACATCTTGGTCTGCATGATGTTTTTGGTTTCTCCCTGGTGGTGTAAAGATAAACAGTTGACAATTTCAGTGGTGTTGATATTGTTTGGGCTGATAGTCTAGTTTCCTTCATTTGCGATTGGCCCTTATTAGCTAATTTTTCCTTGAAGGATGTGTTGTGATGCTTTTGGGCCCTATTATGCTGTGTGTGTGATCCACAACTTATTTTACTTCATAATGGATATTTTTGGAGCCAACCTATGTAGTATCATATGTTTCATCTAAAGGTCATCTTGGAGCCGACCTAATTGGGTTCTGAGTTGTTGTGGAGGGTATTTATAGAAGAATAAAATCATTTGTGAATTTATAGTGGATAGATTGTGAAGTATGTTGAATATGAAGTGTGTGAAGTCAATATGATGGAGTATTGTGTGAAAAAGGGACTACACCATCAACATATGTTAGATTCTTCTTTTATAGCAGTTCATGTTCATGTTTTCATTGTAATTTTCATGTATCATGATATCAAGCAATGAGTCTCTTTAGTAGGTTCTTGTATCTTTCCCTAAGGTTGTGTGCCTTAGCCTGAAAGTCCTTAGGTAGTGAATTTTAAAACAATATTGTAATTTTTGTAAGCAGTGAGCTTCATATATTGTGAGTTAACTATCACCATGGTTTTTCCCTCATTGAATTTTCTACCTAAAAATCTCGGTGTCCTTGTATGATGTATGTTTTCCTTTCTATTATTCTTTTAGTTAATGTGATTCGATGTTTAAGTTGCAAATGGAATTGTTTTAAAGATTAAGAAAAGACCAATTCATTCCCCCTCTCAATCTCTGGGTGTGTTCAACAACAACCTTGTGGAGGGGGCCATGAAACTGCCAGAGGGAACAAACAATGAGCGACTTGGTTGGGGATTAATCTCTACAGACGGATGGAATTAAAGAGACTTCACCTGAAATAAGATTCATTGATTGTAATCAATGCCATCCAACAATAGGAAAATCCCAATTGAAAGCTCAAGAAATTCATCCCACAAATATGGGAAAGCATCACCCACTTAGGGTGGGGTCCCATGGAGGGGGATTCCTAAAAATTTTCAGTGGGTGTTGCTAAGAATTTTTAGGAATTTTTTAAAGCTGGTGGTCCCATGAACTTAGTAGTGCAGTTCAACTTAAAATATTAAGCTCCAAATTTTAAGGAAGTTGGTGATCCCATGAACTTAATTGCTGTTGTGCACACACTGTTCTTAAATAAATAGACAACATTTTCCCTCCAATTGTTTTTTGGCAGGAATCTAAAAGTTGAGATGATTGACAAATGGCAATAAAATTCTTAAATTGTAGCAGCAATCTCCAGCCCCACCCCATTTTCACCTCCTCAAATCTGGAGTCCTAAAAGGTAGGAGCCGCTATTCTCCAAGAAATGATTCAAGTTAATCTTGCAACAGGTTTTTTTTTACTTCATGAGACCTCTTGCTCCTTAAAAGTAGATCCTAAAGCCCCCCCATGGGACCCCACCTTAGAGGACTTTAAGGTGACACATTTATCGAGAAGGTAATTTGGAGGCTAGTATGTTATCGAAAGAGGCAATTGACATGATTGCGGACCAGAGTGGGATGAATTTGGTAGATCCGTTTATATTCCCAGCCATAACTCCTGGATATGATGGGATGCGAGAGGATGAGGGCATTTAAGCCAATGTCAACTGAGAATTAATGTTTGGGATATCATCGTGGTGGAGTGGCTTTATTTTCCTGTGATACCAATTTTTTTTGGCGTTAAGATTAATGGAGTCTACCATATATCTCAATGCTAAAGAGAGGCAAATGGCCTCTAGAGGTAAGGTCACAGACCATCGGCTGAGAAAAATATTCAATGCTCTAGAGATGGAGGCCTTGGATGCTATAATGGTGATACTGAGCACTAAATACCTTTCCTCCACTTACCAGTATCACATTAACAATGACATTGCCTCCATGTTCAAGGCATGGTTGCTCCAGGTTAAGGAGGAGAAATCAACAGTGAGATGGTAGATGCAAAAATTGGTGAAAGCAAGGTGGTGGGAGGAGATGCAAAAGTATTTGGATATGGTGTTCGTGGGTTGGGAATTGAGATCGACTGAGGGGTCTGTACCCAACTCACATTGTAGTATAACAAGTCATGGGTGTTATTCTTGATTTGGAGTATGGGGGAGGATGTGGAAGCACACGTGTTGGAGGTGATTGGGAAAATCACTTTGTTGAAGGAGGTTGCAGGTGCCTATAGGCCAGTGGGTCTACCCATGGTGTTGGCTCTTCTTGTGGTGCAAGGTGGACATGAGGAGGTGGAGGTGCTGGGTGAAGAAGACACACAACAATATATGGTTAGGGGAGAGGGTCCTTGTGTAGGGTCCAATAGTCGTGCACTCAATTGTGATTATAATACTCAATAGTTGTTTATATAATGCACAATAATTGTGATTTGACTACCCATAATTAAGCAAAATGTATTCCTGTGATCTAAAAAGCAACCAATCATGTGATGCCACATTAGCGCTCAACTACCCATGATGTGAATGCAGAAGTATTGGTCTCATTTTTTCTTTGGGCCTTTTTGGACACCTTGACAAAAAACATGTTGATGTGGCATCATATTTGATGATGTGGCCCTAAAATGAAAGTTATGAGAGGGGACTTGCCAAGTAAGCTATTGTAAAAAATTGGGAGTGATTTGAAATTTCCACATAGGATAATTAGAAACGCAAAGTTAGTGTTCACAACTACCAGATTCCTCTCCCTAATCATTGCCATGAGGAATTTTTTGTAAATTTTGTAATTTTTATCATTATTTTACAATCAAATATCAATGTATTTCGGGTTTATTCCCCTTAGTTCCAAATTAATATATCAAAAAATATTTAAATAGAAAAAAATATTATTTTAAAAAAGAATGTGCATGAGGAAGAATAAAGATATTTTAGTATTATTTTTTAAAAATAATTATATTATTATATTTTATTTGGTTTTTAATTTAGGTTTTTTTTAAACAAAAATTTATTGAAAGAAGAGAAGTAGTTTAATTTTAATTTTAATTTTTGTCATAATTTAACTACACAATTTGTAGAGAAAGAAATAAAATAGGTTATTGAAGCTTAAGGATTTGGAAGTGTTTTATTGTGAAGAATTGAAGGATTGTTGTGATTTGTGAATTTAATTGATTTATCTCCATTCTTTTCATGAAAGGCTTTAGTAAGGATTTAATTTTGTTAATCAATGAATCTATATTTTTTTATGAAAATAAATTTGTTTGTTGATGTAGTGTCATAAAATGTACTCCTTTATATTTTCACACTATGTTTGGGTCCCTTCATTAATTGAACTTAATTAAGCCTCTAATTGGCCCAATTATGCATTTAAAAGCCTAGTTAATCCCATTTTTTCGAAAGGGAAACTTGTATTAAACAATTGCAAACATTAATTAAATTTCCTTGGAATTGGAGTGTCTTGGATTTAGGTCCTAGGACCCATTCGCCCAAGGGAAAATGGGTCCCCTTTAAGTTTAGGACCCCAATTTTTAATATGTTTTTTGTGGCATTTTTATTATTCAAATTCAATTTGCAATTGTCGGCCTTTGATATTTAATTTTTGGGAAAATAGAGAATTACTTATAAATACATAGACTTTTTATCAATTCAAAACATCTAAAAGGAAGGAAACTTTTACAAGAGCTAAGATTATTGTCAAAGGTGTTCAAGAGCAGATTTTTCAGTCATTTTTTGTAACATTCAAGATCTCAAGCATCATGTCAAATTTATCTTCATTCATGCATGTTTTTTGGAGCTAACATTGTGATGTAGGTTTCAAGCATTCAAGTCAAAATTTAAACATCAAGTTCAACATCCAATCAAGCCATTTCATGCAAGATCGAGAACTTGGAGAGATTTGTTAGACTTCGGTCCTCTAAGGTTTTTCATTCAAGGGTTTGGTGAGTTGTAACAAGCTAGTGTTCATTCATCATTCCTTCAATTCATGTTTCATTTTATTTCAAGGTTTAATTACCAAAACGGGGTTTGACCAAGGCAAACCCCCATTCACCAAAAATAAACATTTTTCTCTCTTTGTGTTTGCAGATTTGCAAATGAAGAAGGATTGAAGATTGATCAAAAGTGCAATTTTGCAAAGTTGTCAAATTTGTCATCAAAGTAGTCAAGACATGGAAATTCACTTGCAAAATTTATTTTTGACTTTTTGATTGTGAGATCTAGAGGAATCAAGAGTGCAGATCCAAGATCATAGGACTGCCAAAATAGATTTTGGATCCTTGAAGCAAGACCCATTCTCCCTAGGATGAATATGTCCTAGGAGGACACTCAACAACAAATTTTGGTGATAGGTACATAAATTCTTACTCATCTCAAATCCGCTGGAAGTTGATTGTTTCTATTTTTGTTATGCTTTAAATTGATGATTCAAGTCTTACATTGCATAATTGGATTTATTTAGTATTTTTCAATTTCCCAAAAGTGCATTTCAGGTTGATTTACCCCATCCTCAATCATAAGGAAAACAACAAGATCTCCATTAAGGTTGACTCACCTAAGGGTTGAAAGTCAATCTTATCCCAGGGGATCTCTTTTTCCTAATGAAATAGGGAAGATAGGTGGATACCCCCATTTCCCATCCATTTTTTAGAAACCCTATCCTATTTTCCCTTCATTTTAGTTGATTATATCATTTTTTAATTAGAAAGATGCTATCAAGGGGGTAGCAACCTTTTATCAAAAGTAAAAATTCCAATTACATTCTTCTTATTTGAAATGTTATATTTTAGGGACATTTTCCTTGGTAGGCCTATGATGGATGAGGGTTAAAAAACCTTCTACCATATCAATAACCCTTTTCCACTTGTATTGAAGATAACAATGAAGGGTGGTGGCCAATGAAGAAGTTGAAGGTCTTCATATTGTTTCTTTTAATTCCATCTTGGAGTAAAGTTATTTCTTGTTTCATATATTCATTTATTTTTATTTCATTCCTTGGTTTGGCCTTTTACTAAATTATGATATTGCCTTTCTTGTTAGATCAACAAAGGATCTTTGACAAATGTTGTCATTGCTAGTTTTCCCCAATGTTTTCTTTTGAGAACTAAAATGATGTTTTTTAGAAACCATTCCACTATATGCCAATCTTGTTCATGACTATTTGCATAGGCCTTTGCATTAATCACCTTCCTCATTGCTACCTTGAATTGCTCTATAGCCATGTTAAAGTTCCTCAGTTGAGCTGAGGGCTCCTCCTTGAGGCATGTGAACTTGTATCCAAAGACCTACATCTTTTTATTATGTTAGAGTCTTTCAAAAATAAATTAATAGAGAAATCATCCTTCAAATCTTATAAATTGATATTTTGTTTTCTTTTGTCGAACTATAACTTGCATGAATTTTGTGCCTTAAAAGAGTTAGTACTATTTTCTTGAAGAGGATTTCCCATTGGATATTAAATCAACATGTTATATCATCTTGTAGTGATATTAGAAATTATTATCTCCTTTATATGTTTACATGCTTGAATTGCAAGACAGTTATTGTGCCATTTTCTTTGCAATAACAATGTATAATTGCATGGTTGTCTATACTAGAATTATATAATATTTTGGACTTTCTAATTTGTAAATTTTTAGTTATATATTGAGTTAATAAAATAATTTGAATATTCTTTGATATACATATTTGAGAGGCCTTCATTTTTTAGATTTATAAACCTATGCGCTTGGAATTTTACTTTATTGTTGGTACCAACTAGCAATTTTTCAGATGTTACCCAAACTATCTCTTTTTTTCCATTCCTTATAAAAATTCTTGATTCTAATATGCTTGGATTCCCACATGTTGCATCATCAAAATTAAGTTTCAAATGTGCAGATGGTGGAGGCCACCACTTGATGTTCGATTGATCCATCTTCTTCTAGTTTTTATTGGTATTACAACCTTGAGAAACTTTGAGGATTTCTCATTTCTTTATTGACCTTCTGTCCCAACTCATTATTGGTCATGGGCTAGAGGAAGATATGTTCACCATAGTTATTTTATTTATTCCTTTTGTGATTTTCCTTCTTACACCATCTTTGCTTGCTTGTATCTCATTGAAGATTTTTTTATTTTATTCCTTCCAAATCTACCATATTATAATTGAGGGATTTTCTAACCTTAGGCCTTCCCAAACTTAAATTTTAAGTCTTAGAAAGCTCTTAAATAGCAATGCTTTTTTCCATCCTAACTTTTATTTTTTAACTCTAGTCCTAACATGAGTTTACCATGGGATAGTTTAGGCTGGAACATGATTTTTTTGTTTCCTTTGTCTCTTTACACATTACACATTGGGAAGGGCCTAGGATTTTGATGGCTTAAAAATGATCTCCTTTAAGTATACTTTTATGAAGTGTCATATAGGCAAGGGCTCCTACTTTAGGTAGGTTCCACTTGTTCTAGCAAAGCTTCATTGTCCAAACAACACTTTCCTCCATTATATTTTGTAGTTTTTATCCCATTTTTACTGAGTAGTTCCCTAATTTGGACTAGTCCAAATTAAATTATCTTCATTTTAGTTAATGAACAATTTCCACTTTTATAGTTCCATATGTTGTTCTTCCTTAAAATTATATGGAATAGGAAAGTCATTCATTCTTTCCCATTTTGATGAATCATCATTTTATTTTAAATAATTGGATACATATTGCCCCCTTATATTGGAAGTGAGGTCTATAAATTCAGTGATGTTGGGGATGTTACTCAAAGGAGGGAGACCATTCCAACATTTTTTCCAAAAGCATGATTTTAACCATTATTAATAAACCAAGATAAGTGATCATTAATTAAACTTTTGCACTATTACATAAAGTTCTAGACATGGGATCCTTGAGGGGGATTAGGATTTATTTAAATATGAATGGGATCCTCCAAATATTTATGCAAGATTTTGCACCATTTTTCCTTTGGTTTCTTAAACATTTTTCATACTATTTTTGTACCCTATACTTTGTTTTGTTTTGCTATCTGCCTTATCCCAAGTCTACCATTTTATTTTGCTATGCAAGTTGTGTCCCAACCAACTAAGGGAATGCGCTTGATATTATTTGATCCTTCCCATGTAATGTTTTTTGAATTCCTTCCAATTTCACCACTTTCTTAGTGACCTATGTGCTTGATAATTGGTATATGGGAATTTTTGAAAGTACAACCTTAATCATTTGATTTTTTCTTGAAAAATAGATCTATTTACCTTTTTCATGATGCTAACTTCATATAACACTTGTTCAAAGTCTCTTTCCAAAAGTTCCTTTTTATTACTCCTTTCAACAAGGGAACCCCTAAATATTTTTTTGGGTAAATTCTCTAAATTGAAGCCCAAAATGGCTCATATTCATCTTCAAAGGCCTTTATTTGTGTTGAAGAAGAATATATTGGACTTTATTTTATTTATTTCTTGACTTGATGCAATAGTATATTTATCTAAAATGATTTTCATTATCATGGATTTTTATAATACTTGATTCTCCATATAATATTGTGTCATCTGCAAATGACTAATGAGTCATGAGTGATAGATTCTTAGTGATTGTCACCCCTAACCAAATGCCTTGGATTGCACAATTATCAATAATTCTACCATGATCATGAATATGAATGACAATGGATCATCATGCCACAAAGCCCTCTTTAGTTTAAAGTATCCATGTAATTTTTCATTAACTAGTACTAAATTTTGGGGACTTGATATACATGTGAATATCCAACTCATCCAATCTTGATGAAACCCAAATTTCTTAAGTGTGATCATTAAAAACCTCCATTTTAATTTTTTGTAAGCTTTACTTAATCTATTTTAAGAACCATTTTTCTTTGCTTGAAGGATGTGATGGAATATATGATTTCTTGGGTTATTATGATAACAGTTATAATCTATCTCCTGAACGTAGAATCACTTTGTTCCTCAGAAATAATTTTTGGGGGGATTATCTTTAATTGGCTTACAATTACTTTTGAAATAATTTTATATAATGTATTATAGAAAAATATAGGCCTAAATTCAGTGAAATATTTTGGAGTAGGATTCTTAAGAATCAATGCAATCAAAGTATTTTGAGATCTCTCAAGATTTTCTTTGAATTCTCATAATTTTCACTTGCTTTCCACACCTCATCCCCAACTATATCCCAATTTTTTTTGATATAATATGTAGGGAATCCATCTAGACTTGGTGCCTTGTTCAAATACATTTGAAATACCATGTTCTTAACTTCATCTTTTGAAATAGGTTCCATTAACATGATATTATCCTCATAAGTAATGGTATTCAAAATGAAGTTTATAGACGCCTAAAATTGACCATTATATTTGTTCAATTTATCTCTAATTTGTCTGTTCTCGATCCCATTTATTAATTAAATAAAATCCTATTTATTTAATTAATATTTCTAATTTATTCTTATTTTCGTACAATCTATATTGTCTATATTAATTAAATAATATTTTTTTATTTAATTAATATTCCATTTTTTCCTCTATTTTCGTAAGTCCTAGCCTATGGTAAATAATTAATTTTAGTTATTTATCAAAATCTATCCTACCTTACCCCTTCTCTCTCATAAATTAAATAAATAACTTTTATTTATTTAATTTTCTCCCTCACATGTCACATTCTCCAACTCTCCCACTTGCCCTCTAATCCTAATCCTAATCACCCACCTAATCCCCTCCCTAAACACTTGCACATTCCTAATCCATGATTAGGAAAGGGATCAACTCCATTCTATTTATTTCCCATCCACTATGTCTCTAGCCTTAAAGGCTTTCCCCTTTCAAGAAGGAATCCCACATGGGTCCTTGTCCCAAAAGTACCCTAAAGTACCTAAAAGGAATTTTTAATTCCTTTATTCCTCTCACCTCACCCCCTTTGGAGTGTAAGGACAAACCTTGCCTCTGTGGAAAGATCCTCCCCATGCCCCAAAGTACCTCCATGAGTACAATCTCCCTCTCAAGCCACTATATTGTGCTACTTGGCACAATCTAATCACTTGAGAGTTCACATACAATTATAGCCATTGATCTTCCCACTCAATCCTCACCATTGACATTCTCTGATAAAAAATCTAAAATCCAATCCCAACCTAAGCCATTTTAACACACCTTGGAATGCAATAATATGTTGTAGGATTTGTGAGCACACATCAAAAATCACCAAAAGGTACAACGATTTCATGCAACTAGGTTATCTAACATGGAATTATTTATTTAATTTTATGTTTTATCTGATTTCCTAATGCCCTAAGTGTTTGTTTTGTCTTTGCATGGTTCAATTTAGGTATTTGAATTGTTCATTTGTAGCATAATTTCCTTGCACACAAAGTCTAATTATTTTCTATTCATTCAAATTTGAGGCCTTTGTATTCACCCAATTTTTTTGAAAAAGAAAACAACCTCATTCTAAATTTCTTCTTTGCCACTGATAATGGTTCCATTTTATTTCCAATGCTTGTAATATAATTTTGAGATCTTCGAGATTTTGTAGAATTGTGAAAAAAATTGTGTTTTTGTCTCCTTTTAACCATTTTTCTAGTGATTTTAATTTCTATATATTTCTTCTCGAGCTAGTAGTTTGAATGATAGTTTGTCAGTTATTTTTATTCCTCATAGTCTTTTTCTATTATTTTGTGATCAATTATTCTTTGATTGATGGTATCCATTTCCTTTTTCACATTCTCTTTCTCGAGAATATATTTTTGAAATTCTTTTTGTTCCATTCTTTCAATTAGTTTTTTATTGCTTTGATTTTTTTGACCAACATGAACATCTTGGCTATTTTTTGTGTTTCTATTTTTGTCTGTCATTCCCTAATGAGATCTCTAATGGATTCATTTATGTTCCATATTTTTTCAAACTTGAATGATAATTTGGGGGGTTTGATCTCCTTCTATGTTAAGGGAAATTAGAAAATGATCTAGACCCGATATGAAGGATCATCGAATCCATCAATATGGGGGATTCGATCCAATTTGGGGAAATTAGGAACCTCTTCAACCCTTTAGTAATGTTGGTAAAACCTTTTCTATGATTTGTCCATGTAAATTCACCATTTTTAGGATGGATATAAATAAGTCCATTCTTGTTGACAAATTCTTGGAAATCTCTTTTATGCTTAAGTTTTTCTTTGGATTTGATTTGTCCATATATGTTAATTAAAATCAATGAAATATTTGGTGATGTGTAGGTTACTCTAATTTCTATCCAATTATTCTCTTCATGTAAATCTTTCATTGTGAATCATTGAGCTCTCCATACTATTCCCAAAATATCTACAACACCAATTACTTGGATGAATTTTCCATCCCATCGTTTGCATTGGTTCATTATTTTTTTTCTTTTGTTTGATGACCTTTTCTTTCAAGATCTTGAAACTTCTTTTAGTTGTAGTTGTCCACTTGAATTCTCTCCTTTCTCCCTTCATTGTATCGATAATGGGGGCACGTATGCTACTTAATTTTCTAATTAACTTCTTGTAGAAGCTAGCCAAACCATGAAAGATCCTTGCTTCAAACATGCTCCTTGGTGTTGGCTAATCTAGTATTGTCTAAACCTTCTCTAGATCCATCTGTAGGCCTTCTTGTGAAATCATAAAACCCAAATATACCAAATCCTCTTTCATGAATTTATATTTATTAATGTTAACCAATAACTTCTCCTCCCTTAATCTTTGTAGGAAAGATTTCACATGTAATTGTTTTTCCCTTTCCTTACTAAAAACCAAAATATAATCTAAGTAAACAATCACAAACTTACCAAGGAATGGTTTCAACATCTCATTCATCAACCTCATGAAGTTACTTGGATCATTTATGAGTCCAAATGGAATAACTAACCATTCATATAATCCTTCCTTAATTTTCTTTGAAAGTGGCTTTCCACTCATCTCCTTCTCTAATTTTGATTTGATGATACCCACTTTTTAAATCAATCTTTGTGAAATGTCTAGCCCCACTCAAAAAATATATCAAATCATCCATATGAGGCAATGGAAACCCATACTTGATTGTTATCTTATTAATAACTCTAGAATTCGTGCACATACACCATTCTCCATCCTTTTTGGGTGTCAAAATTATGAGGACTAGACATGGGCTCAAGCTTTCTCTTATCAAACCTTTGTCCAATAACTCTTGTACTTGATTGTTTATCTCTCCATTCTCCTTAGGGCTCATTCTATGCATTGCCTTGTTTGGTAGAATTTATCCCAATATAAAGTCCATACAATGGCTCACACTTCTCATTGGTGGTAATCCATCTGGAAGATCCTTCATCAAAATATCTTCATATTCTTGCAACATATCCTTGATTTCCTTGGCTACTTTTTGTTCTTCATTCATTGTCCTAAATTCTTGTGGCTTGGAAACTAAGTCATAACACACTTCTTATTCCTTTAGTTCCTTCAAAAATTGTTTTCTAGTTATTGTACACACCTTGGCATTGCTTCTCTTTCAACGGGTTCAATACATACTTTTTCTTGTCCTTAACAATGGTATAAGTATTTGCTTCACCATCATGTATAGATTTCTAGTCATATTTCTATTGGGATAAGGTGCCATTAACCTTGTAAATCCCAATATTATTTTTATTTCATTTATTATTTGTAATTTGTAATTACCCATAAGGGATGTATAGGTTTCACCATCAACAGTAAATTATTTTTACTGGTACGGTAAATAATTATTTACTAGCCTCAATAATTAATTAGTTACCAGCAGGTTGTTACAAAGTTACTTTTACTGCTCAAAGAAATCTTGATAAATAGTAAATGGGGTGAGGTAGAGAATCTTGGTGCCTATCTTAGGGAAAATTATTTTTGGGTTGTTATGACACATGTCATAAGTTTGTAAGAGCATCTATGGCAATTTATAATTGTCATAAGGTGTAAGAGATTCTATGACAACATATGACAACAATTATTGTCTTGTAAGTTCCTATTCTTGGTTCTAGGCACCTATATTGGGAAGATGCCTATGACAAGTGTAAGGGAATATGTAAGAAGATGATTTTGGTGTATCCCAAGACAGAAATATTGGATTTTTTCCATCTCCCAAAAATTTCTTTGGTGGGTACTCATTTTGTATAAATATGATACTTGAGAGTGAAGTTTGGTTGAGTAACGAAAGTGAGGAAAGCTTGTTTTAAGGTAACAATTTGCATGAGATGTTCTATAGGTACAAAGGTGCTACTTTATTGAAGAGTGAAGAGGAGATTGGAATTGGATGTATTGTAATCTTGTTTTGAAGATAAAACAACTTGGGCCTCTCTTCTTGGTGGAGTTTTTTCTCACAAGGGTTTCTCCACATAAACACTGTGTTATGTGTTTGTTCTTTTGTTCCATTGCTACCTTGTGTTGTGAGATGTTGCATTCTTATGTTTCTGATTTGTGTATCTTTGTTGCTTCTATCTTATGGGGATTTTATTGATATTATAAGTTCATCTAAGGTGGTTTTATCAAGCATGTTAGAGTGGCTGATTTTAGCATTATAAAGAAGTTGAATCTCTTCATGGTATTTCAAAGATTAAGCAAACTTAATTTTCAGATTTGCATACAATTTTCAGATTTCCATTTTGTAGTAGTCAAAGCCTTGTATCTCACTAATTGGTATCATATCTTGGTGATTTGGTGATTAACAATTGGATTAGAGATTGTTCATTTATTTCAACAATTTCCATAGCCTACCTAAAAGGAGATGGAAAGAATCCATTGGCATCACATCACACATAACTTCATCTTAGTAATTTCCAATTTAAAAACTCACCAAACATTGCTCACCCACCAAGAGTTGATGTCCCTTTTGCAACCAAGTAACCTGATATGGATTTGGTTGCTTTGTTTTCTTTAACTTTAGCTTCTCCACCATCTCTTGTGACACAAAGTTATCTATACTACCATTATCCATAATTATGGTGCAACACTTTCCTCTAGACTTGTAAATGGTTTTGAATATTTACTCCTCCTTTGTGCCAGTTCCTACCGCTCCTTCTCTGATTTTAAAAATACTTTCTTAAACATGAGAATTTCTCCATATTCCGGATCTATTGGCTATATTTCATATTCAGATTATACAATAAAGGTCTTACCAATATTGGTATTTCTAATCCCTTGTTGTATCTAAGGGAATTCAAAGGCTTGATGGCCTACTTATCCATAATTAAAAATAGCTCTGGAAAACCCCCTTCCTCTTCCATATTCTCCCTACCCCTTGAAGCTTCACCTCTTCCTCTAATATAATCTCCTCTTCCCCTTGTATTTGGGCCATAATTCATTTGATTCCAACCCGTTTCTTCTTCTTTAAGTAGTTGTCCTCTTCCACTATTTACTTGTCCTCTACCTCGTGAAGGCTTTCCCTTTCCTCTAGAATTTCCTTGTGATCTTCTTGCCAACTTTTCTTTAGCCTTGAGGGAATATTGGTAGGCTTCTTGTACTATTCTTATCAAGACCATGCTAATTTCATCTTGAATAGTAATTGGCAACCCATTAACATATCTTACAACCCATTCTTCATCATCTTCAACATGCCCAACATGAATGCCTAGTTTTTAGAATTCCTTTGTATAATCCACAACACTCAAATCCTTCTATTTCAGATTTTGTAGCCTCTTGAACAAATTGATGTGGTAATCCACAGATAAAAATTTGGCCTACAAACTCGAGACCATCTTATCCCATTATTTTATTTTCTCTTTTCCCTTTCTATCTTTCAATCTATGTCTAATCCCACCACATGGATGCATTTACCTTCAACCTTGTGCAAGCATACTTCACCTTCTTTTTATCCTCAGTGGGTTCTAAATCAAAATATTTATCCATTTCTGGAATCCAATCAATGAGTTCTTCTATATTCAAACTTACATTATAGCTCTGTGGATCCATCCTTGGCTTACTTCCAAGCTTAGAAAAAACTTGCAGGAACCTATCCTCTTGTGCATCTCCTCCTACCTCTACAACTTCTAGTGCTTTCTCTTCTTCTTCAGTAACATCCCCAACAAGAATTCCTCTTTGTTGGGATGTTTTTATGGCTTCTAACCTCACAATGATCCCTCTTATCATCTCCATAATTGCTAGATTTTCTTCTCCTCATGGAGCTCTTCCTCTACCTCGTCCTCTATATGCCATGATCTCTTCAATCAACCAACTCTAATACCAATTGATGTAGATCAATAGCCAAGAATCTTATTGGATTTTTGGTTATTGCATCTCCCTCACACCACAATAGGAAAAAAATCTTGTAAATGACAAAAAATCAACTATTTATGAATTCAATCCAAGTTCTCTAGTATTGATAATGACAAGAATTTCATAACAACATGCTGATTTTTCTACTACATTCTCCAAGAGCTAGTAAAAATAAACTATTGAGCTAAATAATGCACAAAAATCATCTATAGGTATTCTTATTGTCTTCAACATCAAAATATCTGCAACAAGACATCTCTAATCAATTACAACAACAATAAAAACACCTCTAATTCCTCCTATTTCACTCCCGAGCATCCTCACTTGACTTCGCAAGCAAGTTCCTTCTTCACAACTTGTGTTTTTATTTTCTTTCACCTGTTGAATCTCTCCTCCAAGATGGGCATAGCTTTTTTCTAGCATCATGGCTGCATTCTCACATCATTTTCTTTCCTAGGCATGGGAAATATCTCATTCAATTTGCCTAGAAAAAATTAATTCATTTCCTAAATTTTCCACTCACTAGCTCACTCCATTGACTCCTTCACCAAACGCCCAAATTCTTCCACTACCAATTCAAAATTAATTATTAAATGCATAGAGGAGTTACAACATGTAAATAATGGCCTCATCTTGCTTTGGCATGGGACTTCATGTAACTTCCAAAATTCCAATCAATGACAATTTCCAACACCTTTTAATTCAATTTGAATTAAAATCAAATGAAAATTAATTGACTCCAATTTTAAGGAGTTGAGAGGAGAAATAAATTAAATTAAAATATTTCCTGCAAACACAATCAAAGCCAAAAATCTAAGGAAAATGATTTTTTTGGTGTGTGGGATTACCCTCGCACCTGGATGCTCTTGCATCAAATAACCTGGATAAGAAAGAATGTGTCATGAGTGAAGGCTCATGAAAATTTATTTGGATTTGGAATTCCAAGCCTTTGGAGTTCCAAATTTGCAACCCATGTTGCCTCTTCCATCTTCTTTCCTTTCCATTTGATCAAATATTCCTTGTATTCTTTGCCCCATCTCTTCCTAATAATCCATCAATTTCTTCTTCCTTTTTCTTTGGTATCTATTATTTCCATTGCTTAATGTCTTGGAAATATGAAACAACAACCTCCTTCCCATTATTTTTCTCCTCATGAAAATGATATAAATCATCCACATTGAAGATTGGTGAAATATCCAATCCTGGTAGCAACTCTATCATATGCATTAGCTGAAAACTTCTTAATCACCTTACATGGTCCAATATTTTCCATTTTAATTTGTTATAAGAACCTTGTGGAAATATTTCCTTTCATAGGTGTGCCAAAACCAAGTCTCCCTCCTCAAATCATTGTCTTCTCCTTCTTAAATTAGCATGCTCTTTGTATCTCTGGGTGCTTGTTTCCAACCTATCCTTCACCTCTTTGTGTAGTTCATGTAAATAATCTGCATAATTCTTTGCTACAACACTTTTCTTTCCCAAACCAACACTATCTCTTAATTCATGAACCCCTCTTGGGCTAAATCCTTAAACAACATGGAAAGGACTCTTACCCATGCTTCTATTGTTGGAGTTATTCATTGGTATTCCTAATTGAGCACCATGATTACCATGCATAATTTGAAACATCCCAACTAGTCTATTGACATAGTAGATGACCAAGGATCCTTGGTCATCGAACCCAAATATTCACTAAGGTTCCAATAGTTCCTTCATAATAGACACACAAGAGTTGATAAACAAATTTGTTGACATGAATAAGGACCAATTTATTTCACAATTAATCTAAGAAGGTGCTAAAAGTCCATCTCACTATGATGCAACCAAGTTGAGTGAGATTATTTAAAAATAACCCTCCACCATAAACACCTTTGAAAACCCATGGAGAAATCTCCCTTAAGCACAAAAACCTCAGAACAAACCATAAAAACACCTTACCTCCTATTTCATCCTCTAACCTCCTCATCCTCACAACAAATCCCTTCACACACTCAAACTCCAAATCCTTCTCCCCAATTTCATCTCAAAATTCCATCAAACTTGTTCCACCAATTCACTCTTATAACTACATTATATCCCCCATATAATCCTCCTCCCACAATATTAGCATCCCCCAACCATATTATAACCTCTTCAAATCTCACACCCTTCTTCAACATCCCATCTCCCATATCCTCCATAATCTTCACATACATTTATGATTTTATACCCTCCTTATCAACAACCCACATCATAGTATTTGCCTCCTCCATGTCCCCCATCTATGTCATATCCGCCAAAAACTTTATATCCTTTTATAATGTCCTATCTACCCAAAACTACTTTATACTCCCAACTACATCATATCCCCCTATTTCTTCTTATCCACCCACAAATTCTTGTAACTTCATACCCTCCCCAAACCTTAACCTCATATTTATACCCATCCATAAATTTTTATCCTCCAACTACTTCATATCCTCCCCCAACATTTTACTCCTATGCATCCAAATACAATCAACATCCACCAACTTACCAACAACAAAATTATCTACAACCAATCCCCCATCATGATATCTACCAACAAATACTATTTTATGGTGTCATCCTATATCCCCCTCAAAACCCAACTTTGATGAATCCCTTCATCCAAAAGTGGCATTAAATGGAGAAAATTATTAATGGGTTTCAATATGAGGATTTCAATTAAAAGAAAGCATATAAATTTGAAGAATTTTTCCCCTTCTCCTTTTATAAATCTATCACAATTCTATCTTCTACCACACACTTTGAAATCCACAAGTTTAACAAGTATAAGGGAAAACAAGACCCACAAGACCATGTAAAGAGTTTTATATGGAATTCCAAGAGATTGCTTACAACATGAACCTCATGAGACTCTTCCTTGAACATTGTGAGGCCAAGCTCTAGAATATTTTGTGCACCTCCCCTAAGGATCCATTATGTATTTTGCTATCTTAATTGAGAATTTTCTTAACCAATTTTCATATAATGTTGAAAATGAATTAACTATGCTAGATATTTGCAATAAAAAACATAAAGGTGAGAGTTCAACTACCTTCCTACAATGGTGGAGAGGTCTCTCTCATCACTTCCCTTGGCATTTACTAGAAAAATAAATTTTCATGATTTTTATCCAATAATCAAAAAATGGATTTCAATTTGTAGGCCCATTGTGATTCCACATTTAAGAAAATAATAGATAAAGGGATCGCCATTGAATTTTTTTTATCAACAAAGGATTATTCAAAATTTATAATAAAGACATCAATAACCAAATGCATGATAAATCAATATTTTGGGCCAAAAATAAAATGGTACTCAATGTTGGGGTGACTGACTCCAAGTACAAATAAAATATATAAACTATCCAAAAGAAAAATAATGTCTCAATTCCACAATGATAGCCTAAACCTCCCACTAATCTAAAATGTAAACACACTCACTTAGAGAAAACTATGGAGGTTGTATTTTAAAAAAACATCCAAGCCAATAGGATTAAATCTCTAAAAATAAGACCATTTGATAAAAACTAACCAAAGCTCACATGGTACAAAGAAAATAAATATTGTGAGTACCATCACATTAATATCCATACCACATTAAAATGGATGAAAATTAAAAACTACATCCAATAAATTATTAACAATAGTGATATCGAGGTTGAAGTTCATCCATCATCCTTAACTAACGACCAATTAGGAATGTATAAAAACTGGGCTTCTTAGTGTTGGCTCTCAGTTGTTTTGGTTTGTCCTTGATGTCAAAAGTGGTTCACTGATACCTTGATGTCAAAAGTGGTTCTCTGATATAAGAATATATGTGATGACATGCTATTGGGATGTTGGCAGGATGCATTCTCAGATTTTTTGATCTCATATTTGTTGATATATGAAATGATGTTCCATGATATAATGTTCCATTGTTTGGTATTCCTGTTTATGGTGATTCAAGATTTTCATGATATATTGGCTCTTGATGTTACTGTTGGATCATATGGTCTTCTTGATGGTCTTGATGGTATTGAAATTTGACATGGTGTTCTTTATGTCAGGACATAGATAAGCTTCAAATATGTGTTTTTGCTATCATGACAACCACAGGTATATTCAGCATGCTTACAAGTCTTTGTGACATACTCTCTGGTAGATTTATTTTCAGTTGTAAGATATTGGATAACATTACAATTGTGATTATCAACTTCATAAAGGTAATGATTATGGCAATATGGTTTCAGTTGATGTTTATCAAGTTGGTCATTGGGATTTTATGAATCTTGGTTTATATCAAAAGAAACTTAGAAGTCACATTGCATTGACAAGATTCATTTGATTATGTCTTTATGACATATTTTCAAGATTGATATTTCATTTGGCATCATTAGTCAAAAGAGACATCATTAATAAGTTTCATGGTTTTATTGATACTTTTTGGCATTTAAAATAAGCCTTTATTATAAAAGGCACAGGCTGGTTTATATTGTTTGCATTTTGTTTGATCACATTAAAATGTGATATTGGAGCTATCTTGGTTAAGGTCACATGGCAGCGACTTCCATAATATATGGTTTCAATGTTATTATTTATATGGCATATTTATTTGTGACCACCGATTACCTTGAAATATCTATTGTCGGTCAAAATGCACTATGGCTTTGATAGTCGACATTGGTTATCATTGGCACTATGCTAGTTTGTATCGGCCTAATCATAAATTATAGAATACTTTGTCTTGGACAGTTGAGGGTAGAGAATGACATTGAGGTATTCATGACTCACGTGGACAATAATGAACATGTGGATAGGTTGACTTGGCAGCGGCAACATTATAGGTATCTCAGACTTAAAAGATATATTCATTGTGTTTTGTTCGGACTACAAATGATTGTTTTGTTTGACAAAGGGAAGTGTAAAGCTTTTCAAAGAAGATAGTTGAGAAACCCTAGCCACCATCCAAAAATTACAGAGCTAGTATTGAGATTTTGGTGAACTCTTGTTCGAGCTAGCTAGAATGAAGGAAGAAATTGCAAGGTAGTTGTTTGTCTCGCAGCTGGAAATGAAGGTATTCTTGGTGAATTGTATGAGATTTCTGTTTAACATTTGGCCGACATAAAATGAGGTAAAATCTGGACAATATCTCTGTCATTTCGAAATGAAGATTGAAAAATGGTTTGCAATAAAAAATAGTTATAGATAATTGAATTTTTCAGTTTTCGTTACTCGAGTTTGAGCTCGAGAGTTTTGATGATTTACACAAGTTTCATTGTTTATTTAAGCATGGATTTCTGCCATTGATTGATGAGAGATTGAAAAGGGAATTTACAAAGTTACATTTGTGTTGTAACAAAAAGAAGAAGATGACATTATAAGACTTATCTTTGACATATTTGTGTGTGATAAATTGAGTTATTATTGTTTGAAAAAGAAAGAAACATAGGGTATTGTATCTCTAGTTTCATATAGAGATAATGTGCTAAATTTGAGAAAGTATTGTTTGTTCATAACATAAAAGGATTACATGTATAAATTATGTCATATGTATTCGACAAAAGGGTTTTGTTGACCATCATTCTATAGTACTCTATTGAGATTTTGTAATTGCATAAGCAATACAATTGTAGGATCCTGATAGTTTACTTTGTTATTGGAAAACTTTGTAAAGAAGTTGGCGCTCCTATTGAAGTTGGTGCTTCAGGTTTTTGCAAGGAGTTGGTGCTCCTATTGAAGTTGGTGCTTTAGATTTTTGCATGGAGTTGGTGCTTCACGTTTGTTACAGAGTTGGTGCTGTTCTAAGATAATAAAAAGGCAATATTACGAGTGGTTTTTTATACCCCATGAGGGTTTTTCCACTTAGGAAAATTCTGTGTTATGTGATGAACTTTGTGCATTCAGTTTTTAGTCTTTATATATTTAATGTGGGCAATCAATGTGCATAAATGTTAAAGTCTTTTATTTCATGTAAAGCTCATATACTGTCATATGTTTTAGAGGTTCTTAAAAGAATTCCCATACTATTATAAATGTTATCATAAGAATACATAAGGTTTTGTGAATATAAAGCGTTGAAAAACATTGTTCAAGTGCTATGATATGAACAATTAATCTATGCTTTTATATTTCTGTGTGAAGTCTTTAGTGATCATGCTTTTGTTTGGAAAGTTCACAAATATTTACTTGTCCATTGTGTAAACTAAAAGGTTGAACAAAGTTTTTCAAAGGTCAATGTGGTTTTTTTAGTTGCTGCAAGTTAAATCTGTGAGTCAAATTAAAATTGGGAAAAGTTTTGTAACAATCTGATTCACCACCCCCCCCTTAGAGTGTTTTGTCTTCCAACAATTGGTATCGGAGCATAGGGTCCTTTCATAGGTCTAATCCACATAGGATATATTCTGGTTAATGGAATTATGTCAAACATATCCCAAGTTCAAGTAGGTACTTCTATGTCTAGAGCCAAATCCTTGTTTAATAAAGTTTGATTGTCTTAAGGATTTTTGGTATTGAAGTGTTGAGTTTGATATGGAAAAAATTAGAAGGAATAAGGGAAAAAGAAGTTCACAGAAAAATTATAATCATCGTGTTCGGCCTAAATCTAATATGAGGAGTAATGAGGAAGAGATCATAAATAGTAACTCTAAAATGGTAGAGTACCCTAGATCTGGAACACCTCAGTTCGAAGGTATAAACTTTATTGTGTGGAAATATAGGATGAAAACATACCTGTCTTCTTTAGGGCTTAATGTGTGGGGAGCAGTTGAAAAGGTTTGTACTAAATCTGCAACATCTCCTTCCACACCTGAGGAGAAGAAAGCTCTTGAATTCAATGCTAGAGCTATAAATGCTATTTTTAATAGCTTGCCAAATAAAGTCATTATAAAAGTTATTCATTATAGTAGTGCTAAGGAAGTTTGGGACAAGTTGATTGAAATGAATCAAAATGGTGAGTTGCAAGAGGAGATATCTTTGGATACTGAAATAAGTTGTGAAACATCTGAGAGTGAAGAAGGTGTAAACCTTCATAGTTTTGAAAAACAGTCCAAAGAGATCATTAATGAACATTTAAATGATCAAGAAACTAGTGTAGAAGTAGATCAATTTCTGGGTGAAGTTGACTTTGAATAGGAATACGATGAACTAGAAAGTGAGGTTGACTTGGAAGGTGAAATCCTGTGTGCCTTAGATACAATTAAGCAACTTAGGAAAGAAAACCATATTTTAACAAGACAACTTCAACAAGAAAAGAATGTCAGGGAAAAGATATGCTCAAATCTTGTGGAAGCAAAGATACAAGTTGAAGAAGCTAGAAAGATTGAGGATGAAATTAAAATCCAATTAAAGGTAAAAGAACAGAGTATAGAAAGACTTGAATGTGAAGTGGTTTCACTAAGGAACATAGATAAAGCATCAAAACAACTAAGTGATGAGAAACTTAATGAGAATAGCTCTATGTCTTTGGATAAGATCATTGGTGCACAAAAAGCTCCAAGTGACAAAGGTGGTCTAGGCTTAGAAGAAGGACAATGCTCTAAGATCAGGAAAACTCCTAGAACAAAGGAAAATTTAAATTTTCATGCTACTGATCCTGAAACTGCAGGTAGCAAACAACACAAGAATATCAACAAAGGAGGAAATAATAGAATAAATAGATATACATGGTCTTCTTCTGCTGGGTAAGATAAACTGATGAGGCATAATTGTTCTTTTCCAGGCTATTATTATTCTTGTTTTGAGTATGTCCACAGAGCATCTGAATGTTGGATTAAAGTGAAGGAAAATGATTGTCAAAGGAACTATGGTATTGTCACATGCTTCAAGTGTAGTCAATCAGGTCATATTGCAAGAAACTGTGATAAACTATCTTTAAAGGGTGATACAAGATACTATAAATCTTTGGTTGTATGCTATAGATGTAATGGCTTTGGATATAAAGCAAAGTTTTGCAGGGGTCAGTGGAAGAAATCACCTGGAAACAACAAAGAGTTAGAAAATCTGCCTAAGCCAAAGAAAAAATCTTTGGAGGTCTGGAGAATAAAGTAAGGAAAAGAAGAGAAAGGACTAAATATTGTGCATGCTGCACAAGAATCATTTCTAAGCATTTAAAAGGCAACACGAAAATAGGGGGAGTTGATTAGTGCATTATATATATCAAACCCCTTTGATATCAATCAAGAAGGAGTTGCATTTTGTTGTTGCATGACATATTTATCATGTTTCTCATGTCAGGGTGTTAGTCATAGTGATAATTCACAAATGTATCATAATTTTTTCTTGTGCTTTATGTTGAGTTCTTGTTTGTGTTGGGAATAACAGTGATAATGACTTGATGATAGCAATCATAATTTTATGGTTCAGATCATGTTGTCTCTGGTTCTTCTTAGTATTATTGGTGTTCATATTTGGCATGTTCAGTGATATTCTATTTGATATTCCACTGGATGGTGTTACATGCATTTTTGGTATTGCATCATGGATTGGATTGCATATGATTGGTATAACAGTTGTTTAATGATTTAGATTGGCAAGTCAAATTGTTTCAGGAGATAGTTACTCAAGACAAGATAACATCAGTGAAAGCACCATGTCAGGTTTGGTGGTTGTCAAATGGACGTGTGCACAATGAAAAATCTTCTATATTGCACATTTTCATGTTTTAGTATTATTGTACAATAACAGTACATAACTAAAAACTAGTTTATGGTATTGGTTTCATGATATTGTGATTCTAAGTTTCCAACTGAACTAAAGCTAGTAAATGGGTTCTTCTTGTATCATGCATAGTAATGATTGCTATGAAGGGAGGCAATGGCATTGATTTGTTCAGTCACGATATAGCACAGTTCAATGTTGATTATATTATAATTGATGATCATGGAAAAGTGGTCAGGATGTGTGGAATAGTATGCAGTGTTTCAATGATGACAATTACCTCTTGTTTACTTAGCTTGCTGTGACAGTGGATTTGTGAAAGTGCAATGATTGTGACAATGGCTTATAGAGGCAGTAAGCTCAATAACACAGGCAATGGTTTCTTGTATTTATATGGTTTGTTTGGTATTGAGCATATTAATTGTTGACAACTTTTCATGTACTAACCATGCTGGAAATGACAATATATTCTTGTTGAGTGTATCTTTGACAACATGTTTTTATGAATAATGCTTATTCACATTCTTAGATGGTGTGGAGTGATTTGTTTGGTGATCAATAAATTAAAATCATATAATGTCATTGTTTTTCATTCTAAATCAAAGTGACAATTGGTATGATAACAAAGACAATATTTATGGCTGCACTATACATGGTGATAATATATGAACAAAAGTCTAAAGGGGAAGTTGTGTGTTAATATGGCTATTGGCTTCTATCTTTTTGATAGTGATAATAGACTGTATTCTGTGTTGTGATCTTTACTTCATGCTATTTGTGTTGATTTCCAGTCTAGTGTACTTTGTCATTGCTATGGCAGAGGGAGACAGTGTTATGAGGTTTGGATTTACTTGCTTGATGGTATGAATGCCTATCTCTTAGGGGCAAAGTATATCAGGTATGATCAAGTATCTATTTTTCTTGTGGTGTATGATTGTTTTTGCATAACACAACATGGTATATCACTTGTTACACAATCAGAATAGTAAGAACATTGGTTTGCATTTTGACAGTGAGATTAGCTGACAATAATTGGTAGAATAATATATTTTTTCTCACAGTTACTTTGGGCAGTATAGTGGACAATATTTTGGCAAAGGGATAGTCATTACAATGTGATTTTGTATATTGTCAAAGATTCATGAGAGTGTTTGTAGTGTTCTTTTTCTTGCCAATGGTTCCTTATGAACCTGATTTGTCAACTTGTTTTGGACAATGCTCAGTAGCTTTTGTGTACTTGGTTCATAGTCTATGTTGGTATGTAGACATAGAGGTTGGAAAGGTGCTTCATCTTCTAATCAATAGTGCTAATAGAATATTTTGTATTTTTTGGTGATAGCCAACTTTGCTTGGTAGATTGTCTCAAAGTTTTGTTTTTTAGATTTTGAAAATGATGTGATCTTGTTTATTCTTATGATATCCATGCCAAGTAAGTGGAAAAAGGGGGAGAAGCTCATATGTTGTAGATACTACCTTGCAAGTGGCCGAAATTCTTGAGAAGTACATAGTTGATGGTATATGGTCATTCATGTTGGTAACATTGTTCATATAGTTAGTATTTGGTGAAGATTGGTTCATGGTTGTTGATATGATTGGTCACCATGTGGTAATATTTATTGATCTGGTTCATACAATTCTTTTTTGGTTGCTCAATTGTTTTTCCTGGCATTTCACATTCTCTTCTTTCATTCTTTGTCTTTGAGGCAAAAAGGGGGAGAGATGATATGTGTTTTTCCATCAAGGACAAAGGGGGAGTTTGTTGGCTCTTAGTTGTTTTGGTTTGTCCTTGATGTCAAAAATGGTTCTCTAATATAAGAATATATGTGATGACATGCTATTGGGATGTTGGCAGGATGCATTCTCAAATTTGTTGATCTCAGATTAGTAGATATATGAAATGATGTTCCATGATATAATGTTTCATTGTTTGGTATTCTTGTTTATGGTGATTCAATATTTTCATGATTTATTGGCTCTTGATGTTTACTGTTGGATCATATGGTCTTCTTGATGGTCTTGATGGTATTAAAATTTGACATGGTGTTCTTTATTTCAGGACATACATAAGCTTTAGATATGTGTTTTTGCTATCATGACAGCCATAGGTATATTCAACATGCTTACAAGTCTTTGTGACATACGCTTTGGAAAAAATATTTTCAGTTGCAAGATATTGGACAACATTAGAGTTGTGATTATCAGCTTCATAAAGGTAATGCTTATGGCAATATGGTTTCAGTTGATGTTTATCAAGTTGGTCATTGGGATTTTATGAATCTTGGTTTATATCAAAAGAAACTTAGAAGTCACATTGCATTGACAAGATTCATTTGATTATGTATTTATGGCATATTTTCAAGATTGATAGTTCATTTGGCATCATTAGTCAAAAGAGACATCATTAATAAGGTTCATGGTTTTATTGATACTTTTTGGCATTTAAAATAGGCCTTTATTATAAAAGGTACGGGCTGGTTTATATTGTTTGTATTTTGTTTGATCACATTAAAATGTAATATTAGAGCTATCTTGGTTAAGGTCACATGGCAGTGACTTCCATAATATATGGTTTCAATGTTATTATTTATATGGCATATTTATTTGTGACCATCGGTTACCTTGAAATATCTATTGTCGGTCAAAATGCACTATGGCTTTGATAGTCGACATTGGTTATCATTGGCACTATGTTAGTTTGTATCAACCTAATCATAAATTATAGAATATTTTGTCTTGGACAATCGAGGGCAGAGAATGACATTGAGGTATTCATGACTCACATGGACAATAATGAACATGTGGATAGGTTGACTTGGCAGCGACAACATTATAGGTATCTCAGACTTAAAAGACATATTCATTGTGTTTTGTTTGGACTCCAAATGATTATTTTGTTTGACAAAGGAAAGTGTAAAGCTTTTCGAAGAAGATAGTTGAGAAACCCTAGCCACCATCCAAAAATTGCAGAGCTAGTATTGAGATTTTGGTGAACTCTTGTTCGAGCTAACTGGAATGAAGGAAGAAGTTACAAGGTAGTTGTTTGTCTCGCAGCTGGAAATGAAGGTATTCTTGGTAAATTGTATGAGATTTTTGTTTGACATTTGTCCGACATAAAATGAGACAAAATCTTGACAATATCTCTATCATTTTGAAATGAAGATTGAAAAATGGTTTGCAATAAAAAATAGTTATAGATAACTACATTTTTCAATTTTGGTTACTCGAGTTTTAGCTCGAGAGTTTTGATGATTTACACAAGTTTCATTGTTTATTTAAGCACGACTTTCCACCATTGCTTGATGAGAGATTGAAAAGGGAATTTACAGAGTTACATTTGTGTTGTAACAAAAAGAAGAAGATGAAATTATAAGAGTTATCTTTGACAAATTTGTGTGTGATAAATTGAGTTGTTATTGTTTGAAAAAGAAAGAAACATAGGGTATTGTATCTCTGGTTTCATACAGAGATAATGTGCTAAATTTGAGAAAGTATTGTTTGTTCAAAACATAAAAGGATTACATGTATAAATTATGTCATATGTATTCGATATAAGGGTTTTATTGAACATCATTCTATAGTACTCGATTGAGATTTTGTAATTGCATAAGCAATACAATTGTAGGATCCTGATAGTTTACTCTGTTATTGGAAAACTTTGTAAAGGAGTTGGTGCTCCTATTGAAGTTAGTGCTATAGTTTTTTGCAAGGATTTGGTGCTCCTATTGAAGTTGGTGCTTTAGATTTTTGCATGGAGTTGGTGCTCCACGTTTGTTACAGAGTTGGTTCTCTTCTAAGATAATAAAAAAGCAATATTACGAGTGCTTTTTTATACCCCATGAGGGTTTTTCCACTCAAGAAAATTTTGTGTTATGTGATGAAATTTGTGCATTCAGTTTTCAATCTTTATATGTTTTAATGTGGGCAGTCAATGTGCATAAATGTTAAAGTCTTTTGTTTCATTTAAAGCTCATATACTGTGGTATGTTTTAGAGGTTCTTAAAATAATTTCCATACTGTTATAAATGTTATCATAAGAATACATAATGTTTTTTGAATATAAAGCGTTGACAAACATTGTTCAAGTGTTGTGATATGAACAATTAATCTTTGCTTTTACATTTCTGTGTGAAGTCTTTAGTGATCATGCTTTCTTTTGGAAAAATCATAATTCTTTACTTGTCCATTGTGCAAACTAAAAGGTTGAACAAAGTTGTTCAAAGGTCAATGTGGTTTTTTTAGTTGCTGCAAGTTAAATCTATGAGTCAAATTAAAATTGGGAAAAGTTTTGTAACACTCTAATTCACCCCCCCCCCCTCAAAGTGTTTTGTCTTCCAACACTTAGTCACACCAAAAACATCAATAAGGAGTCATCCAAAAATAATCACACCAAAAATATCAACAAAGCATCCAACTCATATGATTTAATAGTCGATCATATTAAAGAAGCCCATCCAAAAGTAGCCACTATTACAATAAAATCTTTGTGTCCTCACCACTAGGTGTGATCGAGTTATTATCTAAGGGGCCTCCCAATCCTCCCAATCGACCATATAATACAACCTCCTAGAACATTTCGGGAAGACTTGAACCCAAATCTCCATACTAGAACTTCTCAAAACATCACTTGTTCATTAGGAGATCTTAGAGCCTACCTTATATGAGTCATGAGTCCCCAACAATATCTCCTAGATCAATTCCAACCTATGGTGGGTCACATATACTCATCTTATAAACTCATGTTCAACTAACATGATATTCCTTCTATTGATGCATTCCCACACTAAAGCCCTTCACATAAAATATTTTATCAACAAGCATAAATCCAAACGAATCCTCATAGATGGTAGGTCTAGTTTAAATCTATGTACCTATAGATTATTGAAATAATTGGGATATTTAAAGGATTCCATCCAAAGGCCCATGGAAACATAACTATCAACTCCTATGATAACACTATAAGAGAAATCAAGTGTATTATCTCTCTTCCCATCTAGATTGGTCTAGTAATGCTTCAAATGATGTTTCATGTTATTGGCCATGATATCCCCTATGTATTTTTCCTTAGTTTCCCATGGATCTATGCAATGCATTCCTTTCACTTATCATAAATATATTAAGTTCCCTTATAATGGTGTTGAAGTCACAATTCTCGTCAATCATCAACCTTTCCAATATTACAAAATGTTGGAAGGATCCTATACTAGACCTCATCACTCTCTAGATAATTATATCACCTCCACATCCATCTCATCAGCCTCCTACATCAATCCTACCTCTTTGGAATCATCCCCCTCCACCAATATTTCTCTTGAGATCAAGGTCAAAATCACTAGCAATTATGTGTAGAGAATGAGATCTACAATAATTTCAATGTGGGTTAGCTCCCTCTCTTGCCAAGATCCCATGGGAAACCTCAAATCCATATTGATAAAACACCTAAGACTCTCCAATGTAGTCCAGAAATATTTTTCCAATAGGGCTTCCTTGAATATGAGATCATTGATGGAGACATTACCTCATAGATTTAAATAAGTGAAGAATATGCACCATGTTTCATTGAATAAAATTATCCAAAGGTACTTCAATTATGAAAAAATATAGGCTATAAAGGTAAAGGCCTCATATTTCAAGAGAAAATAATCCAAGAACCAATCATTATCCAAGGTAATTTTGATCACCTTTGGGTACATTATGGGTCAAGAGAAAGGGTACCCTCCGATATTATATTTGTCCGCAGTGAGGTGGTAAGATCCTTTCCCATCACTAAACACACCAAAAGAGGTGAATTCAAATAATCCTTTTCCAATTTATTCACCCTCTCCCATCACATGACTATTTTCACTATTACCCCCATCACACAATCCCACATTGACCTTCCCCTCATTCACCTTGAGATCATAGAATGGGACCAACAAGATTTTATCTCTTGACACATTTTAAAATGATGAAGTTATTGTATAATTCTTGGGACTTTATGATAAAATGCTCACTAATGATTATAATAAAGGTTTTAATATTGAACTTGATTTGAAAACATACTTTTTGGAACAAGATGAGTTCCTTAGGTGTAAAAAAAAAATGAAAAAGAACAAAAAATAAAAAAATAAAAAAATCCAAGTCCCCTATTGAAAACCTCTTTGATGCGCTATAAAAAAGAAAGAAAGAAAGAAATGATGTATCCATTATTGGAAACCTCTCTTAGGTATAAATGGATGAAGAACTCAACCTCCCCTTGATAGACCCATAATATTAGGACAAATCAATATTCTTGGTTAAAGAAGATAGAGAAATAAACCTAGGTATACAATCCAATCCTAATGTCACATATATAGTAGAAATTATACTAGTAAAAGAATAAGAAATCAACACAAGCATACTCAAGAGAGATTCTAACACCTTTTATTGGCCATCCAATAATATGTTTATCCTATATCCATCCATTTTTGTGCATCATCTTGTGGTACATCCAAATGCCAAATTGATGAAACAAAAACTCAACAAGAGCAACCACATATTGTGTCGCTAGTCAAAGAAGATCTCCAAAAATTATTGGAGGTCACCTTTATACACTTGATTGATTATCCATAATGGATCTCCAATATTGTCCTAGTTAGAATAAAGCTAGCAAGATTCAGGCTTTACATAAATTTTAGAGACCTAAACAAAGTGTTTCCTAAAGATGATTTTCCATTACCCAACATAGAAATGATCATTGATCTAACAATAGGGTACAAAATGATATAACTAATGGACAAGTTTTTTGGTTACAATCAAATTTGAAGTGCCCCTTGATTATTAACATAAAATAGATTTTACCACACCTTTGGGCCTATTTTTCTATCAAGTCATACTATTTGGATTTAAAAATTTAGGGCAACATATCAAAGAGCTATGATTATCATCTTGTATGACATGTTATATGATATAATGGAAGACTGCATAGACAATCTCATAGATAAATCAACAATAATGCAGGACCATCCATATTTACTTTAATTTGTGTTTGAATGTTTGAGAGAATACAAGGTTTGGATTAATCCAAAAAATTATGTTTTTGGTGTTACATTCAACACAATCTTAAGCTTCATTGTTTCCTAGTAATATATTGAATTTGATCCCAACAAAATTGTTTTTGTCATGAAATTCCACCACTAAAGAATCAAATAGTTTTATAGTTTCCAAGGAAAGCTTCAAGTTATTTGAAGGTCCATTTTACAACTAGCTAACAAAAGCTATTCATTCTCCCATATATTAAGGAAAAAATATCTTTCAATGGGATGAATCATGTTAATAGGCCATTAAATCAAAGAATATTTGGCATCACCTCAAGTCCTAATGGAACCCCTTATGATTAGGCTATTACTAATTACATTTTACCAACATAAATTATCTTTGGGGCATTACTAGAACAACATGATTCAAAAGGTTGTGAATGAGCTATCTACTACATCAAAAAAAATCTAGTGGGTTATAAGATAAAATACACCCCAATGGAATATAAATGTCTAGCTCTCATATTTATCTCCCAAAATCTATGGAACTACATGCTCAACCACAAAATAATGCTCATCTAAAAAATTGACCCACTAAATTATCTTATTTCAAGAACTTCTCTCATAGATCACATGACAAAATGAGTCATGTTACTCAACAATTTTGATTTTGAATATATAGACATAAAGGCTATCAAAGGCCAAGTTATGAAAGACCAATCAATAAAAGAACCACTCATATATCATAACCCATTGATTATGAAATTATTGGATGAGTCTATATTCACATTAGATGAATCAATGACTTAAAAATTATATTTTAGTGGTTCCTAAATAAATAGAGGATCAAAGGCTAGAATCCTATTTGTCACTCCATATAGAGACCTCATTCCCAAGGCCTTGAAACTAGGCTTCCCTTGCATAAATAACATAACAAAATATGAGGCTCTCATCAAGGGTCTCAAAATAACCATTTATTATAATATCTAGTATCTCCTAGTCTATGAAGATTCATAACTTATCATCAAATAAGTAAATGATGAGTATGAAACCAAGGATGACAAACTAGTTTGATATAAGTATATGGTTGACAGTTTTAGGGAATATTTCACTACCATCAAATTTGAACAAGTACTCTAGTTGAACAACAGAGCAACAAATACCATGGAAACCATTAGATCCCTCCTGGATATGACATTTGAGATAGTCATTAGTGTGAGTTCTTGGTCAAAAACACTTTGATACTCACATGCGATATTTTAGAATCTAAGTTTGTTTGTAAATTTTTTGGTCTTAATTCACCCTAGTACCATGATATATACACATACTTCCATGATCACATCCTACCACCAAACCTATCGCAAACCCAAATCAAAACCTTCATTCATTTCTCATCCTATTTCACCATCCTTGGTGGAAATCTATACTAAAGGATATTTGATGATACCCTCCTAAGATACCTTAACATGAGAAAGGCCTCACTCACTTTGGAAGAGGTGCATGATAGTATTTTGTGTGCATACACTATCCACATGGTCTTAGACAAAAAGCTACAAAGAATGGGTTATTACTAGCCTATAACAAAATAAGATACATCCTAGTATGTAAAGAAATTTTTAGCATGTCATCAATATGGAGATCTAATTCATGTCCTATCACAATCTTACAACCCATCACTACTCCTTGGCCCTTTTCACAATGGGTCATCAATCTCATTGACAAAATCCATCCATCCTTCTATAGTGGCCACAAATTCATCATCACTACCACTTATTACTTCATAAAGTGGATTGAAGCTATCCCCCTCACATATACCATTGATCAAAAATTTCCAACTCCATCCTCTACTACATCATTTTTCACTACAACATCCCTTCTAAGTTATTGTCATAGACAATGGACAGTCCTTAAAAAATTAGGAAGTTTACACATTATGTCAATGCTTCCACCTCCAACATTGTTGGTCTACTCCATAATATCCAAAAATTAATGACCAAGTAAAGGCATCTAATAAAACCCTACTAAAAATCCTCAAAAAGATGGTCAATGACACTAGTCATGATTGGGACCTCCAACTTAATCCCGCCCTATGGACCCATCACACTAGCATCTATACATCTTTTAGGGAAACTCCATATTCAACTATCTTTAGATCTGAGGCCATCTTTCCAATAAAGGTTGAACTCCTATTTTTATGCTTCTTGTTGTGTAACCTTGTTGATGATGCAGAGTACTAGGTTGCATGATTTTGGATGAACAATGCCTCATTGTCCTCACTCATTTATAGTCATATTGTAACAAAATCTATTACAACTACAATTAAAAGATCAAAGTTGTGCATTTGTGACTGATGATCTTGTACTCAAAGAAAATCAAAAGAATCTTTAGAACCATGACAAGGGAAAATTTGAACCTAATTGGTCAAGTCCCTATATTATTAGTCAAATATGGGTAAAGTGCTTATTATTTGGCCACTCCCAAGGTTTAAGCACTCAAAAAAAATAACATTATGCATATCAATATATTTCATGCCTAATTTGAGGAATATCCCAATCCAAAAATATAAAAAAATATAAAAATAGTAAAGAGAAAAAGCATCCTCTAGTGAAAACCATGTCTAGTGATTCCTTGGCCAATTAACATGATCAAAACCTACTTATATGAATCGTGTGTAGGATAAATATTCACCATGTTTTAGGTTCATATTTTCATCTATCTCCACCTCACAAGTCTATCTATTGTGTCACCCCATGTTGTGTTCTATGATGGGGGAAAGTGATTATGTCTTATACTTCAGAATGAGTTTCTAATACATTCCTAGTGGATCCTTTCATGAGTTGGATACCTTCCATAATAATGAGTTTCATGTATTTCATGTTATCCCTAAAAACTTGATCTTAAAACATATCCTACAACTAAGATTATACATGACTATCTTAATCACTAAGATTTCAATTCTCACACACAAACATTAAAGAACAAAATGAATTTGAAAATTGCAAACTAAGATCAATGAAGCATCATTCTTACAACACAATAAAAAATTTAAATTAACATCAATAACATAAATTTTTCTTATCATTTATCATCATGAAATATATTCCCCTATCCTTTTCCTTTGTGAGATATACCATTGGCCACAATAGGTAGCATCAATTATCCATCCTTTACAACACCTTGGGAAGAGGTAATACTAATGTGTGCCATTGACAATTTTTTCTTTTGATTTATATTTTGACCCATACCTATACCTACTCAAGGTCACCATGATCATTATATCATGGTTGGATTAACTGGTGTATATTGGGGTATAATCTATTATTTTTGTGTGATGTATTTTTTGGTTGTCCCTACATGTGATCCAACAAGGCCATTAAAATACTTGTGATGTTTAGGGATATCCTTTGTTTAGTGGTTTTCTCAACACCATATCTACCAAGGTCATCAAACACATTGCAAGTGTTGGGGAATATTCTCATTTGTTATTTTTTGTGAGTTATTCCATGCAATGGATATATTGTCACCTTTATCTTTATACCTCGATGCATAGAATCCACTACTATATCAAATTAGGTTTGTCTCCACATATCAACATAACATCTACAACAAACTAATCACATATTAATGCTTTCTATCTATCATAATCCATTCCATACCCATATCATGCAAACCATTTTGTGTAAATTATTAATGAAGTTAATTAATTTATTCTATTTTATTCTCATCATTTATTCCCATATTGTACCATGAACAAAAAATTGCATTCACATCATACATCATAAACATAATAAAACCCATAATTATAATCTTCATAGACATCATAATAAATAGATTATATCCATACTAATACAAACATCAAAGCATCACCATAAGTATTGTAAATGTAATCAAATATTTATCAAATAGGATCCTACTAAATCTAAGGAAACACTAAGGGCTGAAATTATGTGTGAGAATTCTAAGTCAAAATTAATTTCCAGATTTCTTCTCTTTATGTTGAATGTGCTGATTGTAGAACATTAATAAATTTCGATGTCTACACTCAATGGTTTCCATCATGCTTTATACAAGAGAGGGGAGACACATCTCCACAAAGGTATGCGCCTCCAAGGAGAGACGCGCCCCATGAAAGGACGTGTCTCCACAAAGTTGAGAAACATGCTTTCATGGGACGTGTCCCTTGAAGGGCGCGGGTTTCTCATAGATGATTATTACTAATCGGTGGTAAACAAAACAATGTTAGTATCCAACGATAAGTATAAAGCAAAGTTCGATTTATATATGTCGAATTCCATTAATTCGAATTTCTCATTTTTCAAAAATATTAAATGATGATTAATTTCGATCATATATAAATGATGATGATGCTTTCAAAAATCATTATTTATATCCGATCGAAGCTACCATTCATTAACAAGTATAAACCATGGCATTAACATGATCATCCATAAATCCATAATCATCATCATGTATTTATTGATCTAAGAATTGTCCACCAATACATAACCATGGTCATAAAGAAACATACATATCATATACATGATTATTCACATCACAAAAATTATTGTATAAATCATAAATATTATACACATACATGTATAGAAACATAAACATATATACTCATCATACATGCATAAAAATGTCATAAGCATTGAATAGACATCACATGTGTCACTGCATAATCATGTACATCTCATATATAAATCAGATAAATTATCATGGTACAATGTGTTTTATATCTACATCCTAATCAAAATAGAGTATAATAAATCTCTATGGAGTTGTGAGAAATATATAAATAAAAATGTGTCATATGTACAAATATATAGATTGTGATGAACATCTACATATTATACAAGATGAATCCCATACCATTTTATCTTTAACTAGAATTAACATTTGGAACCCTAACATCCCTAATTAATTAGCCCTTAAGGCTATTTGCCCTAAATATGAAGATTCTCTTTATATGGTGGCACAAACTATTCATATAATACTTATAATATTGGGCCTCTTAACACACTTTATTTTCTTCTCCCTTGCCTAGGAAACCCTCTATCCTACCCACCCAATCTCCACAAAGGCCTAGCTCAACCTTTTATGACCTAAGAAATCATCATTCCTAATATCTCTCTTCTCATAGTCTCTACACATGATGTTGGCCATGCTAAAATTGCACTTGGATCCCATCTCTCTTGACTATCCAAGAATCATGCTTTGTCCTCAAGGTATCCAACTATGCTCAAACTCCATCTTGTGGCCCTACATTTACCTATTCCTATAAGAAATCTCTCTCTATCCTCATGGCTTCTAGCTCTCATCAAATTTTGTCTCTATCCATCTGTAGACTCTCCCTCTCTCCTAATTCATAATCTTGTGTTACTTGTGCCTCGTCCCTTTCTCTCTATAAAACATCTCACTTTAATATAATTTTCACCATCCACACCTACATATCCTCCTCCCCTATGCATTTGTGTCCATGGGCTCTAGACCACCCTGTTCCTCTCCATGTACTTGTAATTATACCTATAGATGATCCCCATCATACCCTTCCCCCTATATCCTCCAACACCCTATCCATCTCTTTAATCCCCCTATTCTCTCCTCCATTGTGCCACACCCACTACAACTTGTATTCTCCTGTACTACAAATTTTATTCTCCCCATTTCCTTTGAGATTCATGGAGGTGTCAAGAACACTAGTCTATATTATCACCACCACTCACTATAATGTGTCATCACTCCTACATCTAGCATAACTAGTCAGGGCACCCATGACACTCACTATATCTAGAAAGCTAATACACTTGTGTTTTCTTGGGGTCTATCAATACTCCTCACACCCAAATATTTTGTGTCACCCAATTTAAACATAAATTATCCTCTCAACAAATCCTATAGTAGCCTGAACTATCTCAATATTTTATCTAGCCATAATGTGCTCCAATATTTATGTGATAAATATTATCATTTAAACATATGGTGGGTATAGTCCATCCTCCATCCAGGCCTCACACCACCTCCATGACCTCTACTCCACACTCTCAATTTTGTCTATTAATCTTTGCCAATATCCCAAATCTCCCATAGCTTTATGTCATATCCAACCATAATACACAAACACATAGAGAGACACCAGATTTTTTTTCCATTTTTTATTAGCCTCAACACAAAAATGTGCTCTTTTTCCCACACCTATAAAGTGTCACCCCATAGCCTAATTTCTATACATCCTTATAAATACTTAGGTTTATGTCTTGATAAAGTTGGGCTGACAAGCATGGCCCCCATGCAAACTCTACTCCCTCCTCTTATATTTATACATAGATCCTCACCCATCCAATCAAGAATCCCCATGTCCTCTTGTTAGATAGTAAAAAACCAATAACCATAGTAACATAACAAGTGTTTGCCTTGGTTCTTGCTCTGAAACTTTCCTGATCTGGCTATTTTTTTGAATTTCCATCCCTGCTTTGATTTGACTACCTCATGGGCCGGTTGAGAGGGGGGCTCGTGAAGGCTCCCCATTCCAAGGTTGACTCTTTATTTGACACTGTGTCTGGTGTGGCAACAACAACACTGTGAATTATCCTTCTCGTACCTCTATCCTTTCCCTAGAGGGAAGGGCTGGAGATATTTCTAGCAAGTCACCTTTGTCCCATTCTCTCGGGTTAGACTCTTTCTTCTCTGAAGAAGAACCAACATCCTATGTGGAAAAAATGTTGGGTACCGGCTCGTTAGCTTTCGGTAAAAGGTTTCCAGAGTTTTCTTTCTGTTCTGTGATTGGCTAGGAATTTGATGTCCCTGAAGCTATGATGTTGAAGGCTATGGACAACCTCAAACTAACGCTAGTTGGAAAATTATTAGCCTACCATCCCAATATTGAACGGGTACATCACTGGGCTACCTCAACTTGGAATCTTAAAGGTAGTGTCTCTACTAATGCTATGCCAAGAGGTATCTTCCTTTTCTCTTTTGTGGTTTATGAAGATATGATAAAGGTGTTAACAGGTGACCCCTAGGCCTTTGATGCTAGTTATAAGAACTTTCTTTCCCTCTGCAAGTGGAAATTGGGTTTTGATCCTACTACTGACCTGGGGGCTATGGCTCCAACCTAGGTTCACCTCCCTAGTTTACCTCTTGATTTTTGGGAGATGGGTATCCTAAAGGGATTGAAAATTATTTTGGCAGTATTTTGGCTACAGACAAGATCACGTAGGAGAAGTCTAGACTTGTCTATGCTCGTATTTGTGTAAATGTGGTTGTTAATACGATCCTGCCAACTTCTGTTCTCCTTAAGTCTAAATTTGGAAATTGGACTCCACCCCTTGAATATAAAAATGCCTGTCATTTCTGCCAGCTTTGTAAGAAATTTGGTCACCTCATTGATTTGTGTGAGAAAAAGGCCTGTTGATGGAACCTATGAAATTGAGCATTCTCTTTCTGAGTAGGTGCATAAGCCCTCCACTATTGTCCTTGCTGCTCACCCCCAGAAGTCTCTTATGCCCCTGTGGATGTTGTCCTCCATACGAAGGATGTCCCTTCTTATGGCTTGGTTGATGTCTTTGCAAATCCTCTTGCTGTTCCTAGTGACTTGAATAGCCTGAACCTCATAAATGTTGCCCCTGTCGATAGTATCCCTACCTCGGCCTTCTAAAAAGATGAGAATACTACAATTGGGGAGGAAAATAATATTGACAAAATGGTTGAAGTAAAGGCCCCCCAGTTGGAGGCCAAGTTGTAGTCCCACTTGGGTGTGGTTCCTATTTCTAAAGGTGGAGTTGAATTGGAAGAAGGTGAATTAGTGTCTTCAAACCCCAATCTATCCCTAGAGAAAATATCATTTATGTCTTAGAAGGTGGCAAGTAACTTGAGTGAATCACTGGCCTTGTTGGGGTTTTCTCCTCACCACAATGACAAAGAATATGAGGATGATTGGTTACAAGCCCCAATTAAGTGAAAAAATAAAAAGAATTCGGATGTAGGAGGGGAAAAAAGGTAGGTAGACCATCCCAAAAGGATTCTAGGAACAAAGATACGATGAGGGATGTGGTTGTAGGAAAACAAAGAACCTTGGAATCGATCGCAGGATCAAAATCCAAAAAGAAGCAGCCCTAGTTGCTCCTTTCTGGGCCCTATGGTGTTGTTGTTCCTGGTTTGTTTCTCTATAAATTTTCTCTCTTGGAATATTAGGGGCCTAAACAACCCTTGAAAAAAAAATTGGTCAGAACCTGTATCTTGGACAATAAAGTGGATGTTTTGCTCCTTCAAGAAACCAAAATAAAGGAGACCATTGATAAGGTGATTTTGAGTATCTGGCTTGGAGAAAATTATTTTTTCAGTGAGGCTAATTACTCTTTAGAATCTGTCAAAATTAAAAGGAACTCTGAGCTTTGTTGGTAGGAATAGTTTGATGGTTTCTCTGGAAGATCTGGCTTCTTAGGAGAAATAGAATTTAATTAATATCTATGCTCCTAATTCAAGTAGGGAAAAGTTTTAAATTTGAGAGTATCTGAATGATGCTATAAAGAACATAAATGATGACCATTGGATGTTGAGAGGGGATTTCAATTCCCCCCTTCTTCCTTTAGAAAAGTCTAGGGGGCTAGATGATTTTACTGATAGTATGATGGAACTGGTTGGTTTCTTAAATTCTGTTGGGCTTATTGATCTTCCTCTCTAGGGCTCTAAATTTACTTGGTCAAATAGAAGGAATGGAAATCAATTGATTCAAGTTAAGTTGGATAGGTTTCAAATCTCTTCCAATTGGAACATTTATCAATTTCTTTCTCTATATGCTCTTCCTAGGTCTAGTTCTAATCATAATGCTCTTGTGCTTAAAAGAAATGCTAACCACAACAATGACTCCTTCCCTTTTAGATTTGAAATAATGTGGAGCCTTCACCCAAATTTTGTTGTTTTATTAAAAAATTGGTGGGAGGAACCTATTTGTGGCACCCCTGTGTTCTGCCTAGTGGAGAAGTTGAGTAGAATCAAGCAAAGAGTGAAAGGGTGGAACAAAGTTACTTTTGGTAATGTCTTTGAGATTAAGAAACCACTGTAAAACAACTTAAAGGAAGTTCAGTACAAAATGGAAGCTAGCCCTATGGATGATGAGATATATATAAAGGAACATGACCTTAGATCCCATGGTTTAAGGTAAATAAAAAGGAGGAAATATTTTTTAAAAAAAGTCTCGAGTTCAGTGGCTTACTAAAGGGGACCACAACACTAAATTCTTCCACCAATCTACCTTGAAACACAGAAGTAGGAACATGATCATATCGCTCAAGAAAGATGATGGTATCACGGTCTCAATTGAGAAAGAAATTATTGGGGAAGCTGTTATCTTTTTCTCCTCTTACCAGAATGTCCAAGGTATTGCTAATTAGGTAAATGATGACTTTCTTGAGGTGATCCCTAAATTTATTTTTGTACAAGACTTAAAGAATATGACTAATTTTTTTATGGAAGAAGTTAAACATGTTGTATTCTCTTTTGGGGCGTATAAAGCCCCTTGCCCTGATAGGTTCCCTCCTACTTTTTTAGACTTACTAGGATATTGTTAAATCTAACATATTTAATGTTGCTAGATATTTCTTTAGGCCAGACAGGATCCTAAACCAACCAAATGCCACCTTTATTTCTCTTATTCCCAAGAATGATGATGCCTCTTCTCTTAAAGATTTCAGACCCATTAGCCTCTGTAATACTATCTATAAAATCTTCTCTAAGATCCTTGTGTTAAGAGTTAAATCTCTTTTAGGTAAAATGATTCCCTCGAACCAGAAAGGATTTTTCCAAGGTAGAAACATTCTTGATACTGTTATCTCTACCCATGAAATCCTCCACTCTACGGATCTCAGTAAAAACCATGGGATGGCCTTCAAAATTGATATCTCTAAGGCTTATGATAGAGTCTCTTGGTCATTTCTCTTTGTCGTTCTTAAGAAATTTAGGATTGAGGGAAGATTCCTAAAGCTACTTTCTGCCTATGTCACCTCTCCTATGTGCTCAATTCTGGTTAATGGTGTCCCCCAAGGTTATTTCTCTTGTGGCCGAGGCCTGAGACAAGGTTATCCCATCTCACATTATCTCTTCATAATAGTTGCTGAGGTCTTAGGAAGGAATATCCAAAATCTTGTGGACTCTAAAGCCCTTAAAGGTGTAAAAGCTTCTTTGTCTCTCTCGCCTGACTCCCACCAATAGTTTGTTGAAATCACACTCCTGTTTGGTGAAGCCTCAGTGGGGAAATCCAACCTTTGGAAATTAGTTCTAAATGAGTATGCTTCTATTTCTGACCAGTATTTTAACTATGAAAAAGGAAAGATATACTTCTTTAATGTTGACCAAGTTGTGAAGGAAAGAGTGGTGAAGATATTGGGATGTGAGGAAGCTATTCTATCAGCAAATTACTTGGGCTAACCTCTGATTTCCAGAAATTTGGAAAATAATTATTGGAACCATCTGATAGAGAGAGTTCAATGAAAGTTGGCTGGGTGGAAGGGGAAAATTCTAAGCTTAGCAGGGAAGATCCAGATGTTAAAATTCTCCTTACAAAATATCTCGATTTATTACCTGTCTCTCTTCAAAATTCTGACCTATATAGGGGAAAAAATAGAGAAAATTCAAAGAAGATTTATGTGGTCTGGAACTGAAGAGAAAAACAAACTATCTCTGGCTCCAAAAAGCGTTGGAGCGTTGGGGATAAGGAGAATCACATTGCTTAACAAAGCCCTAATTGCTAGGGTGGGATGCAATCTTTTGGAAGTGTCAAAAGACTAGGTGAAGATTTTCCAAGCTAAGTATTTGAAGAACAAAAATCTTGACTGCTTCCTCTCTGTGATTGATCTGCCTAGTGGGTTTGTTCTATGGAACCATCTTATTAAAATTAAAAATGTGCTAAAGTTGGGGGTTAGAAAAAGGATTGGTAACGGTAAAAACATCAATTTTTGGAAAGACCCCTGGATTGAGGCTTCCCCTCTCTTCTCAATTAATGAATTTAATCCCCTTAAACAAAGCTTGACAAGGATATGTGGCAAGAAGGTGTCGAACTATGTCAATTGAGAGGTGGAAGAACTTAAATGGAAGGAGTTCAACTTGTTGTTAAGGAGTGTTAACCTAAGAGGTCAAAGACAGATCAATTGGGATCCAATTCTATTAAGGTTACACAATCTCATAGGGGAGGCTAATTGGTTTGCCATTAAAAGGGAAGATGAAGGGGAGCTCTTCTGGCTGTTTCTGTATTAAACATGCTTATAATGAATTCGGTAAACCCCTTATTGACAATAGAGACCATCATTGGGATAAAGTGTGGAATAAAAACATGGTGCCAAATATCAACAGTTTCTGGTGGGCTGCTTCACATGGGAGAATTCTAACTATTGATAACCTGGTTAGGAGAGGGTTTTAACTTGTTAACCAATGCACCCTTTACAAGTAGGATGAAGAGTTTATTATGAACCTTTTCTTTTACTGCCAATTTTCTAGAGAAGTGTGGTCATTCTTCCTCCCTTTGTTGTTCACTGACTTGGTGTTTCCCCATACTATGAATTCCTTTGTTGAAAGTTGGTCTAACTACCCTTTCTCCCATAAGGTAATTGTTGATCTTTGGAACCAAATTCCCCCCTTCTTAATCTGGGGAATTTGGAAGGAAATAAATAATAGGATCTTCAGAGAAGTTGAGAGAAGTAGCTTTGAGGTTTGTATGAACATAAAAGCGTAGGTTCAAGAAAATATAGATGTGGGAAGATACAGTTTCTCAAAAGTCTAGCTGAACTACAAAGAGATGAGAATTAAGCAGGCTTGGGGTCTAAGGAAGGATCTAACTAACCTTAATTGGACAAAGATTTTGGTTAGGAAGTCTACTGTGTGGGTTCCTCCTGAAAGAGAGTGGACTAAGTATAATTTTTATGGGTGTTATAAAGGTAACTCGGGTATGGAAAGGGCAGGAGGTCTGCTCAGAAACCACTTAGGACACTGCATTATGAGTTATGGTGTTAATTTGGGAGTCTTTTCTAATAATAAAGTAGAGGTAATGGATGTCTGGGGGGCACAGACTCTAAAGGATTATGGTTTAAAAAAGGCTATTCTAGAAGAAGATTCAAAGCTAACTGTGGAAATTTTGAACGGAGGTATTGTGATTCCCTAGGAATTAAAGGATATAATTGATAAATGTTTGTCCCTTATGATGTTTTTTACTCATTGCAGGGTGCAACACGTGTTTAGAGAAGGGAATATATCTACTGACTATGTGGCCAACAAAATGTTGAGGTGTGATGGGTGGACCCGCTGGGTTAATAATCAATTGCCGATGTCATTAAAGGATAAGGTTCTAAAAGAAATTTTTGAATATGTTTACAACTTGCAAATTTGATGGTTGGGAGTGGCAGAGGAAGTTTTTGCGATCTTGTGATTTAAAGAGCATGAAGGATAATGATGAAATAAGTGGTATGGTTTTGAGCAAGAAGATCTCCTTAGGAGGAAAAAGTAATAATTATCTCCTTCCCAATGTGGTTAAGGATCACATGGCTTGAATCAATTTGATAAAGGATGTCAAATCCAAGTGTGTTGAAATGCCTTATGTCATTTCCTCCCGTAATTGTAAATTTTTTCCTTGTATGAGAAATAAAGAGTCATTAATTATTTGTAAAAATAATAATGATCTCTCAACCCTGAGAAATGTGTTATTGGATTTCTCTAAGAGAAATTTCTCAAAATTTACTTCATTAAGCGTTTATTTCTAAACTGGTTGCAATAATGTCTCCTGCAAGTTTGGTAGGAAGCCGAAGTGGAGTGAGGTTATGAAGAAAAGTCTATAGAATCTGAAAAGCTTGCAAAGGAAAAAGATGGGTGGGCTAAGGAAGTGCATGAAACCTCTGAACTACTAGGTGCTTAAACAAAATGTGGGCCTGTGGAGACTTTTTGAAAGAGCTGGTATGGTCCCCTTTTTCGAGGCCATGAAGGGATATAATGAAATCCTTACTACAAAATTTACCAATTCGTGGAGGAAGGTTAATGTGGCAATTGAAGCAGTTAAATTTGAGGTGATGTCATATTTTATTGTGAAGGCTAATGGTTTGGAAAATCAGGGAATCAAGGTGGCTAAAAAGAGTGGTACCGACTACCAGTCTTTTGTGGACAAGTTTCTTCACAAAGGTGAGAATCTAACCAAATTTCAAAATGGTTACACAAGGATCGAGCTCCTGACTCCTTATGCCTTGGTGAGTATGTTTGTGATGTGGTATTTCAATCTCAAAGGAAAATATATGATAATTCACACATATCATTTTCCTTTGTCGAATCATATAAGGCACAATGAAAGAATCAATTTTCCATTTTATTTACTTTCTTCCCTATAAATTAACATTGAAAAAGGTGTGAGCCCTCCCCTGCATCAAGGATTTATGCTTTCCCTTTACAAGTATGCCTTTGTTTTGAACCCTTATGTAAACCCTTTAGTTTCCAGACTAGATAATGAAAATCGTAATGCTGGCAATGAGAACCGCAATGTTGGTGAAAATGTGGAACCTTTAGAGGAGGCTAACCCTGCTGAGGAACCTAACCCTAGAATTCCTCCCATTGCTACTATTAGAAATGAGCTAACCCCTGCTAAAATCCCTTCCCCTACTACCAAAATCTCTAATACCTCAACCCTTGTGGGTTTGAAGAATCCCGCTAAAATCTCCATCAAGCTTGAGCATGTCAAAGTGACTCCAAAGAAGTGCAAGCATTCCCCTCTTCTCCTAGAATTTCCCAAGTCTAAGAAGATGAAAAAAGAGACTAAAATTTAGAGTGAAGTCATTACCATTAGTGGAGAAAAGGAGGGTATGCAAACAAAGGACTTGAAGGATAGGAAGCAGTGTTAGGGTGGTGGAGGCTGTAGATCTACATGCCTAGCCAAGGCTGCATCCCAAGATAGGAAAGGGCAATATAAAGCCACCTTCCATGAGGAGGAAGAGTTGGAGGTTGAAGAATTTGAAGCCCAGGTTGAAGAAAGTGATGGGATAGAATTTGAACATATTGCATATGACATGGGTGAAGAGGAAACTGAGGAGGAGAATGATGATAACGAGGAGGAGGAGACTGAAATTGAAGATGTACAAAAGAATGAAACCCTGAATTCCCCTAAATCTAGGAATACTGGCAATGATACTAATGTTGAAGACTCTAGCATTGATTATCTAGAAAATAGACTAACTTATATGCAGGTTCAAATGGACAATATGGAAAAATATTTGGTCACATCGATGAAGGTAAGGAATGACCTAATGCGAAGACCAATGGTTGGTGCAGTGTCAAGCAAGACTAAGATCACTAGGAAGCTGAAAAATCTGGGAAAGATGGATGAATTGAAGTACCTGGATGAGATCGAGGGACTTGATTGGAGAGAATATATCTTCCTAATAGGAGATTCCTGGGACCTATTTGGAAAAGCCAAGTAATGGATTTTTCTTTTTTCTGTTTATGGTTGCCTTGCTCTTTTTGTCTTTTTGTTTTAATATCCTGGACTGCTATTTCCAAATAGCTCTATTATGGTTTTGGACTTGCTGGTACATGGTGGACTTGATAAATGGTCTTCGTAGTTTAAAGTACTCTAGTAGTTATCTTCTATTTTTTATTATGCATAATGGTTGTATGGTTACTATTATGTTATTTGGCCTGTGTGCCACCTTGGACATGCTATTTTTTATTATGGGTTGGTGGTGTTGTTTCCCATCCTATTTTTTTTTTTGAGTTTTGGCTGTAACAATGGGATCAGGTCCCTTCCCTTGCTAATCTAATAAAAAATAAAAGGAATCTCCTTTGTACCAAGCTTACATAGGCCTCCATGTCTAACTTTAAAACTGTCACAATGAGATTGCCCCTTACAAGTAGCCTCTCCAACTCCCTCCTAGCTCCTCACTCTTAGAATCACATTAATCACCCTCATATTATATTTTTTTGAATCCTATAGGCATCATCTAGAGTAATATCCATGTACCCAATCAAGAGATGAAAATTACTTGTCTAACTATGCCACCACTTTATCAAGGTAGTCAACATCGATCACTATGTTCAAATGTGTGGTATCCTAGCTACATGACACATTTCAAAATTCTCCAATATGGCCCAATCTACCTCATCAAATTGTGCTATTAACTTCATCATTATTGTATTTGAAGAGGTAATAATCTCTCATGAATCCAACAACAATCCATGTTAGTTCTTCTAAAAAACTATAACATTATATTCACACACTAACATCAATCCAACCTACACTAGCACTTACTGATGCTAGCATCAATTCAACCCATGTTAGCACCAATTCATGTTGGTGACTCAATCCTCACTTAGACATTGATTCGTTTTGGTGTTTTTTGTCTTGTGCTGTCAAGATGGTTCTCATAGTGGCACTGATTCTAGTGTTGGTGATGTGTTAGCCTACATGGGTGATGAACCATTTATTTTCATTATTTGATGCTAACATTTTTCTCTCTTTGACCCCCTATTTATTCTAACCTAACCTAAGGGTGAAGTTTTTAAGACATATTGATTCCCTTGCTCCCTTTGGTCACTTAAGTTCTTGCACTCACTCTAATTGGTGACTTTGATGTGGAACGTGATTTATCTTCTCTTAGCCCCTTCATCTACTCTATGCTCTCAATCTATAAGGGTTGAGGGTGAAAAATAAACTATTTGTACCCCCAAAGCTTATTTATAGGCCTAGAACCCTAATTTGTTCCTCCAATTCACTCTTCTTGCTTCCTTCTTTATTTCTTATCTATTTTTCTTATGTCGATCCTTATTTTTTCTCTTCTATTTGATTTTTCTATTTATTTCTTCGTTTTTTGAGCTCCTCCAAATAACTTTTTTATAGGGAACCTTTTGAGGGGGCATAATCCTACTATCTCATCTTCATCATTTCTTCTAACCAACTAAGGCATATCACCCCAAGCACTATTTTATTTTTATTTGAAACAACATTGCTCCTATTAGCTTGGAATGCCATCTCCAAGAGGGAAAAATGTAGATGCCTAAAATTGTATTTTGGTCAATTCTAGTAATCTTCATCATGATCCTCTAGATTAATTAATTAAAGTCATGATGATTATTCCTCTAACTTTAATTACATAATTCATATCATTATTATTCTAATATTAATTGTTTAAAATATGACCCTTTATTCAATTAAATAATCTCTCTCCTAGGATTCAAACCTAATAAATAAAACAAAAAATAATTATTTAAGCCCACTATGAGTTTATTTATCAAAAAATTAAATAAATAATCTTATTTATTTAATTTCATATTTTATTCACTTTTTTAATCTCAATTAATTAAGTTGATTAATCATTTGTACAAAATTAATCATGATTAATTATCCTAATTGTTAGTCACATCTAAGCCCATTTATTCATAAATCCCACAACACAATCTCAACCCACTATTTTATCCTAGAAAACCCTAGCCATTCACAATATCCCATGTGATCTCTCACAAATGTGTGAGAGAGCACATATCAAATACCTTTCCCCATGAGACCTCTCACACATGTCAAATTTTCTCTTCTTGATGTATCCTCACACATGTGTGAGAGGATACTTGTGATAATCCTCTTCCCCATAAATATTCTTACACATATGTGAGGAGATTTAATTCTATCTCTTTAATTTAAATAATAAAATCATAGCCATCCATATCACCTCAATCTTTGTCCCATCTAAATACACTCATATTGAGATGCCATTTAATATCCTCTGTTTACTCCAATCCTCTCATGAATCCTTAGCCCTTTATCTTGAGAGTCAATCTCCACCCTTGATCCAAAGTCCCAAAAATATATAAATAAGACCTCTTAGAGCCCATCCTCAAGATCAAGAGAGATCCTTATGCTATTGCTATTTTGATACTTTTGAGAGAAACTGCACCCTTTTACCACTCTATTCCACTATTAAGAGCACATCAAGAGGAAACCTTGGGTGCATTCATCTTCATCAATCTTTAATGGAAGTTATGAAATAATCCAAGGTATAGAAGTATGGATTTGTGTTTTATTTCTTGGTTTATTGCTTTGATTTATCTTGCATAAACAACTTATAAATATTTCAAGGTTGCTAGATCAAAGGAAAATATCATTAACAATGACACCAACATGTCACTCTAGGACCCCAACAATAGCACCCCAATTTAGAACTAACATTCCACTATAGGTCCCCAAAAATAGAGCCAAAAATTTAGGACTCCAACATCCCAATTTAGGATCCCAATGCTATAATGTTAGACTCTAGTGCTTCATTATAGGAGATGAGTGTCCCTTTGTTGGAAACTTTTTGTAAGAAATCAACACCTGTCACCGTCATGTTTAAGCTCATTAGAATGTCTAACAAATATCCAAGTTCCTTCTTCTACCTTCTCTTAGCACATTTTAATAGTTAAATTCCACCAATATTCATTCACATGAGTGTTTCTCCTCACTTTGTGTCTCTTTTTATATTTGTGTACAAAATTTAGTTTAAGTTTAGCTTAATTGGAAATAATTTAAATATTATTATATTTAATATTATATTATCATAATATACATCAAATTTGGTTAAGTTAAATTGACACAAAGATTTAAAAAGCAAATTTATTTATTTGCTTAACACATTATTTAAATAAGTTCTCAATAGTTATTAAAATCATAAGACCTTATTAATATGAATTAACTTTTTCTAAAATCATTTTTAAATTTTTATAAATACATTTTTATTTTAAAAACTAATACAAATTTATGATAATTGAATTAATAGTATTTTATATTTATATCTTACAAATAAAAATCTAATAATTTTAATATTTGTTACCCCAAAATTTGAGCTTTTCCCGGTCAAAATTTCATTTATGCCTATAGTGACCAAGCGCACTTGTCTTCTTGATGCCTTTGAGTTATTTTTCACAATTGACTTGGAGACAATATGATATTTCAGGATTAAAAAGGTAAGCTTCATTGCAAAAATTAGGCTCTTTAATGTCGAGAGTTTGTGGAAATCTCAAACCAAATATTTCCTAGTTCCAAGGTTCTTAAATTTCTCGATCACCCGCTTCCTCTTCATTGTTGGGAATCTTACAAGTTCTTTAACTCCTCACATCACCGACTCCAAGGTTCAAGAATTCTGTAACCGCCCGACTTCCTGATTTGTTCCTTTCAATGGTGTTTGAGGTGATCGACATATCGAAGATTTTTGGAACTTCAAAACTCCTGACATGTGGTTCGAAATTTCTTCTTCTCTTCGATCCCATGACTCTTCGACATATTTCTTGGTTTTCAAAATGCCGCCAATTCATTTAATTCTTTGTACGACGTATCATGGGAATCTCTTCTCAAGCGTTTTGAAACATGGACTCAATCTTAAGTCTCTGTCGTCAAGAAATAAAATCAATAACGCATTAATGGAAAGCATAGTGGAGTGAATTTATTGAGGTGGCAACATGTTTTTAATAGATAAAATGTCATTATTATCTGCCAACAAAACTAAATAAGCCTGTCCATAGGAGAAGGTGGCAGTACTTACGAGTTCAACCTTTCAATCAACTAAGTAATTTTTCTCAAAATGGGGCTTCCAGCGAGTGGTGAGATCTGGGATGGGGAGCCTGTTCCTATTGTGCAACCCAAATTGAATTGGCCCAAAGAAGAACAAGTTGATATCATCTCCCAATTGCGCTCAGTCGCATGGAAGGAGAAAGTCAGCTATGTCAAATATCACAGAGTAATTTTCATTCTGGAGGAAGAAGAAGAACATGCTGAGCCACACCACCTTTTAATGGAAATGCAATTGGTGGTGGAGGCCACCCCAACACTAGAAGCAGTTTAGTTTTCTTGTTTTGATTGGAATATTTTTGTAATTGGTGGTGGTTACCGTAAATTTTGTGTAATGAAACCGTTTCCATTTCAAAGTCTTTTCTTGGTACCAGTCACTGTCAAGAACCGTTATTTTCTAGAAATGAACAATTACCTTCTTAAATATATCGGCTTTGGTAAAATGTGCAAAAGTAATAAAAGGGGGGGAATGAATGGGCAGCTAGCTTTGGGGGGACATAGTCTTGTTGTACGGGGAGGTTGAGGTTTTGAACTCAAATTTTGGCATTGGAGAAATAAAGAAGATATTTTTGATCTGTGCATTTGTATTATTTTCTTTTGATTATTAATGAACTTTGAATCTTTGTAATTAGTCTTCATTGTTCGCCTTGTTCTATGAAGCTATGTTTGTGTTATTTTTGAGGCTTTGAATTTGGATTAATTCATTTGTAAAAGTGAAGCTGCTATTCATCCTTTCTTGAATAACATTCGTAAATGTGGAATAAGTGGGCTTTGCATCATTTATTTGTACTTTCTTTATTTTAAGCTTAAACCATCACATCTATTTTCATGGTTATGGGTAGATGTTAGTCTCCTTTTCTGCTTTCAGATTAAAAGCATACTATGTTTTCCCATTCATTGCATATTATTTGAAGGTAGCCGCGCCTTGTAAAATAAGCAGAGAGCACTTGCAAATAACATTGCAAGTGACTCAACTGATGATCAGGTTGTCATTTGTGTGGGCTAGGGAGTATTAATTGAAGTGACAAATCTGTACACCAACAATATTTAAATACAAAATTTGCTACTTATAAATACCTTCTATCTAAAAATTTGAATTAATTAAGAATATTAACAAAATAAAGATATCCAATTCCAAATAAACATAAATTTAACAATATTTTAAACTTAGTCTTTCTTTTCATGTGGTATTGTACTTGATTTATATTCTTATTGTTTATATTTTATGAATCATGTAAGATATTTGTTCTTATGTAATTTATAAGTTTATAGGGATGGTAGCCCTAGAAGATCAATTATGTGATGAGTGAATATATAGAGTGCATTTGGAAACTTCTATCCTTGTAAATTACCTTTGTCACATGTTGTACCTTGATTTTTGTGTCATGAAAAGATAAAATTACACTTATTTGATTGCTATGTTAATAAATATAAATAAATATAAATCAATCATATAAAGGACAACCTTGAATATGTTATTTTATTTAACATTGACATGTGCTTATTAGTTTTTTATATTGTTAGTCCCGCCTATCTATAGGCGGAGACTAATGTTTTCAGTGAGCTAAATTCAATTAGTTTTCTCGTTGGAAACCATGCCAAGAGAGAAATAGGAGGCTTTTCCTATGGTTTTTAGTATTGTCATTTTTCTAATCTAATTTTTGCTAATTCTTCTTTATTTTCTGATTGGTTGATCATGTTTTTGCTGGGGTTTTGGCTTTTTCTATATAAAAATTTCAAGGAAAAGATCTGGTGACCAATCAAAAGCAAAGAGGCAAATTATTTTGAAGGTTTTCTAATGTTTTGAGGGTTGTGGACGTGTCTTATTATTGACTGGGAGTCTATTTTTAGCGTTCTCTAGTGTGCACGTATAAATGCATGTGTCTGTTGCATGCTTGAGCAAGGAAAGAAGAACATGAATTTTTATTTTTGTTTTGAGATGGCTTTAGTTAAACAGTTCACGTGCCTTGTCTATGCTTCCACATTTTGCATACATGGCTACATCCATGCAGGGACAAATGGCTTCAGGCTCCCTTTCAACGCAAATTTCTATTTGTCTCCCTTCGATTGCTAATCGATCTCCCAATGTTTCTTGTTTTGTTTTGTTGCAGGGTTGCTGGGAGAACATAAATCCCCACCAAAGCGCCTTTTATTCTCATCATTTTTCAAGAAGCCTAAAGCATGCATAGAACTGGTGAAGACCACCAGAGATGTTCTAATGGTTGTCGATACAAAGATTGTTGTAGAAGTCAGGCTTGTCAACAAGGTAAAAAAAAAGGTCCATTTTGTGCATATCCTAGAATATACTTTAGGTTTACGCCTCTTGCAATGGGGATTATATGGCAGGGATGCAATTTCAATTACTGGTGATTTGGGAGATAAATTTTCCAGCTTTTTTGAGTCCCCATTGCCAATGTATTTTTGTTATTGTAGAATGTCAATACATTAGTGGTAATATTTTTAGCAATGATATAGTAATAGTTTTTCTTGTTCCAAAAATATATTTCAAATCATTATATTTCGCTGCTCAAAGGTTCACGTTATTTTTCCTCTTATTCATTTACAAATTTCATTTATTATATATTTTTGTTTAGATTTCTTGTTTCTGTTGTACATGTATCTTTTTTGTTTTGCAGGCTACAACATCCTTGTGTTCCAAAGCCCCAATTTCATCACAGGCAGGCAGGATGTTGGCAGAAGTTGTAAGCTTCAGAATTACAACTACCAGCTCTATTTGCTTGCAAGTTTTTAAATCCTTTAAAAAAATCCATTTTGTACATATCCTGCAATCTATCACATTTCTTTGAGATATCCTTTATCTAATTGGTTTTTCTTCGTATTGGGTTTTTGGCGGATTGAAGATTAATTCATCGGCAGGGAACTTTAAGGTATGGAGTTCACTCAAGTTTTTAGTTTTTCTGCGAATTCTTGCTTGATTTAGTTTTATTTCTACAAAGTGACATTGGTTGTTTTTCAATTCTGTTGTCTGGGCTAGTTGTTGCCCGCTCCTTTAAATATCATAAACTTGATTATAGTTTGGATTTTGGTGCAAGTAAATGGAAGATATTTTATTTTCTGTTAGGTCTAGCATTGGCTGTGCTTTGAAGCAACACATTAGATGTTTTTGAAGGCTTCAGAATCCCTTGTGAATAAGAAAGAAGTGGAGACGTCAACTTCATTCACTATGTTGAAGCTCTAGGGAGTTCATTATATGCTTTGGAAAACTTGTAAGGAAAATAATTATTAGAAAAAATAAAGGATGATTAGTTTTTAAATATATTACAGAATTCTTTTGCAAGTAGTTTGATTTTAAATTTGATATTGACTTTGATTGTTTAGTTTTTTTCAATTTTTCAATTTTCAATTTTGTTTAGAAGTGCAATAGATACAATGTTCACTGCCATTATTTTTTGTGGTTATTTTTTTTTGTTTTGTTTGTTTAGCTTGATTTGTTTTAATATATTTTACTTTAGTCTCATTATTATGTGTGATTGATTGCATACGTTAATAATAACCTCGCATCTTTCAAAGCCTCAATTGGCAAGCTTCTACATGTTCTTAACTCGTCTTGAGGAAAATCTCAAAGCCCATTTGAGTGCACCAGCTAGATGGCTAAAGTCAAACATAACATGTGGCAAGCATTAACAGTAAAATATGAGTACACATACTGAGCTAAGTATACTATGCATTTTTTTCTTCTTTTTCATTTGTTCGTGTCTACTGAAATGGTTTTCAGATATATGGACTGTCGCATTTAGACAGCTTGGATGTTTTTTGATTATGTGGAGGACCATGTTATATACCTTTAGCTCTGAAACAATTTTTACTCATTTGGATGCATTACAATTGGTCTTATTTATTTTCCATGTATTTAATTGAGTTTCAACTTTCCAGATTGCAGTAAATTGGGTTTCATGGTAATCTTATCCTATTCAAACAGAGTTCCATTTTTGGAAAAGCAAGTTGTTATTTGATTTCCCGTGGAAATTGTCATGTTTGTTCATGCCATGTATTACACTTAATTGGATTCAATTGAAATTAATTTCATTTTTGTCTGCTAGGGCATTTACGGGATTGGAAACACCCAATGAATGTCTTTGACTAATTTATTAGTAGGTTCATTCTATATGCCATTCACTATTTGACGTGGTCTCATGCTATGCCAAGATTGCAGGATATGAACAAAATGTTTCTTTTTTCCACAACTTTTCATTGCATTTTGCTTCCCTTTGCCAAAATGGGGGCTTTCATCTCCCATCTATCTAAGAAAGCTCTTTCCAATTCTTCTCAAACGAATAAATCAACTTTTCTCTTCCTTTATTTTGTATTAGATCCCCATACTACCTTTTTGCTTCACTAGAAAGTTTTAGACAAAAAGCAATTCTCCAACGAACATACATATTAATGAGACAACACTTCTTTCAAGTTCACTTTTGATCACTGTTTTCCCTACAAACAGACCTGCTCAAGGCAGGGACTCCGGCTCATGCAGAGCGCTTGTTATAAAAAATAAATTGCTTGAAAATTTCCTTGATAATGAGACATGTAGTAAAGGTATTAAAGGGCATGGGTTAAGTGGATACAACTGAGTATTATTTATGAAATATTTAATTTTGATGAGATTTTTTATTGCACCAAGTTAGTTTTTTATTGGGATTTGACTTTTTTTAAAATTTGTTTTCAATTTTTTTATTTATTTTTATTTTTTATTAGACTGCAGGAATCGGGTAGCACGACCCCCTATAAACTGCAGTGCGCCTGGTAAACTTTTTAACGTGACCGGCGGCGCAATTTGTTTTCAAAATTAAATATATATTAAATATTAAATAAAATTATACGTATAATGATGTGGTAAAGTTAAATATAAATAGAAATTTTAATTTTTTAAGGTAGAGATATGGAAGAATGGGAGTAGCAAATCTTCTTATTCACTTGTGATTAGAGGTTTACGACCTTTCTAGCACAAATGAATTTACATGTTACAAAGATAAATAGTAATTATAAAAGACAAATTGACTTTTGGGTAAGTGGTGATCCTCCTTGAAACTAGCCTAAAAAACAAACTAAAACATTCTTCTATTTTTTCAAAGTAAGGTTGAACAGAAGTCTATGTATTTATGTAAAATAGATGTGAAAATTTTACATCACTTTTGATGTAAATCCAACATGATTTTTTTTCTCAATTTTAGAATTTCAAAATTTGAAAAATATCAAATTTTGACATAAATTTGACACTAATTTTGATACACGTCACACTTTATTTAGTAGTGTATTGAATAAATCTAAGTCATCTTGAAACTAGTGGCCTACTTAGATGTGCGTTGATTTTAATATTGTGTAAAACATCAAGATTGACATCAAACCTAACTATATAGTTGAAGTTTTATCTCTTGCATGACAAAATTGACACATGACTTTTTTGTGAGAGTTGATCACCTATTTGTGAAAGGATATTCATAAGTTCTAATTGGTGAATGTTGGGTGCTAGCTATTAGGAGCTTTATTCTTACTTTTATCCTAATTTCTATTGTTTTTAAAAATAATAACTAATCCACAAATTAATTCAAAATGATGATATTAGATTGTGCGTACCCACTCTAATTTTTATTTATTGAATCATCTTAATCTTAAATACATTATTGGTTTCGAGGAAAATATTTCCCAGTGATTCTTCTTTGTGTGTGATATTTTCTCCATTTCCAATAACCACAAAGAGATGGGCATGGTGTTGTGCATGTTTGGGTTATGATTTAATTCCCTTTTGAGGAGTCACTAAATTTTTTAATCTCTTGAATTTTTTAATTCTCACCACATTACTATAAATAGATTCACATCTCTTTTTCTCATAATATTATATCATACTATTGCACTTTTATTAAACTCCCATGGAAGATTCTAACATAGAGTGACGATCCATAGAGGTTGCAGTTAGGGAATTTTATATGTTTATTTTGTGTGCATTAGATTTCTTATTGGTGGCCATCGGGGAAGAGTTCCTCTTTGAGACACATTATAGTGAGTGTTAATTAATTTTGTTCAAAATATGCTTTTTAAAATAATTGTCTTGAGTTATTCTACTTGGTGATGTGGTCTTTAGTATATTTTGAGGGCTAAGGAACTTGTAATGTAGGATAAGAAAGAAGTTCAAGGGAGCGTATCCTTCAAATGTTCTATTATTTTTTCTATTGAAACAACATTAGATTCTCTTATCGTCAAGTTTCATTTCTATTGTACCTCCCTAAACGGATTAGTCCCTTCTCTTCCTCCCTATAAAAAGGCATTGCCTTTATAATCTAGATGTTATATTATACAAGGGATACAAACACAACCTCTTAGAAATCAAATTGGATGGAAATTTACCTGGAGTGACAATTTTAATGTGGATTCAATGTTTGAGGTCATTGTAGGGACTAATATTTATCCTAATTTAAGTGAAAAAGAAGTAACCCATATTTTTGTTTGACTTGGTTCATAGCTCAAGGTTAGCACTTCAATTTTTTTGGATCATTGATTATAGTTTTTTTTTTTTTGTTAACAATAACATCTACTTTTACTTTATATGATAGTTTTTGGGTGTCCATTTAATCCAATGTTATGCCCTATTTTTTATAATTGATAAAATAATTATTAATTAATTTTGATATTAAATTTATGTTCAATTGAATCAGATAAAGTAGTGGAATGCTTTAATTTTTTAAGCAATAATTATTTTTAACCAATTAGATTCATAATGTTAATTATTGTCACCTAATCAATTGATAAGAAATAATAGATGACAGCCAACTCATCTCCTTAATGCATATTCACAAATGTCATATATAGTAAATAAAAATAAAATGTCAGTATTGACATAGTGTGATGGTTAAGTTGTGGTATTGGTGCTATTGCCATCAAGGTTTAAACCCCACCGGGGTGTTATTGTTGAGAGTTTATATTGGGGACGAGGTCCCTTGTTTGTGACCTCACCAATTCATAGCTCTAGTTCAAAAGCGTTTACCCCTTAAAAAATAAAAATAAAAATAAAGATAAAATAAAATATTAATAGCCCTCAACAATATGACTGTCCAAGTAACCATTCAAAGATTATTGAAAATGTGACATTGATATATTAGGATTGCAATTAAAAATATCACAATTTCATAACAAATCCAATCTTAATGAGATTTAAAATGAAAAATGGGAGTAATAAAATATATTAGATATGAAACTAGAGATATAAAAAGGTCAAAACCTTAGGGTAAAATTTTAAAGGGGTTTGAGCGTCAAGTTCACCGAAATAAAAAGAAATAAACAAAAAATTATTTTCTTCTTTAGTAAAATTTTGTTTAATGACCATAACAAGTAATACAATCTAATTAACCTAATTTAGAGTTGTGACAGATCATATGATAAAATTTAAAAACCTGGAAATTAAAATGAGTGAAAGTACCTAGCTATTATAATGGCTGATAAGTAGTTGTCTATTACTTTGATTATACAATTTGAATTGTAACTCATAATCACCTAAGATTGGATGCAATGGAAGTAGAATGAAAAATTTAAACCATGCCATTCTTAGAGTTTATATTAGATCATTTTTATGCATGTAGATTTAAACTTTAACTCATGAAAATGACCTTTGATTGTGAATTTAACATTGTGATTTCTATAACTATAAATAGAGACTTTCCCAATATATGTAAATGTAATAGAAAATTGGGGTGTTAATAAACACCTATAGGATCTTGCTAATCAAGTCCGTCTTCTCATTATAATGAGCCCCTAGGTTTAATTTAATAGTTTTGATAAAAGCTGGAAGATAATAAGCAATAATGCAAGTGATGTTGATGTCGCTATGATGATGCTAGGTGATTAATACTTTTGACATGGTACAACAAAATTTAATGCAAAAGGATGATAGAGTGACCTATTGCAATAGGTAGAGTTTCACCATGTTTTAATACAAACATTGATGTGGAAGGTTAAATGATTATTGATAGGTGATCCTTTGTGACAATAAATATGGCGGGGTTTTCCTATTGATAGGTGAATATTAGATGCTTGGTAGATGGTGGGTGATACTTAAAAATTCAAATAATCTAGGGATATGCCCTATAATAGTTGTCATAGATGCACAATTTGAAAATTTGGGTGCAAGAGATACAAAATGACTAGTTGGAAGGTGGTAAACTTGGGCGTATGGTTAAATTAAATTCAAACAAAAATGGATTTGACTTGGACATAAGAACAAACAATATAAGTTATGATAATTGTCTAAGCATGTCACATATTTTGTTTTATGAGTGTCAATTATAAATTAGGGTTAATGGGAACACAAAATCAATTAAAATCACGTACTAGCACCAAGTACTCAAACCACTCACATAAAATAATATAAAACAAAAAGTAAAAATATAAAATATACATTTTTTACCTTTACAAGAATAAAAAATTGTACACTTATAACAATAAAAATAAATTTTATAATAAACACAAAATATATAACCTTAAGTGTGATACTCTATGATAAAAAGTGTATATCATATAAAAGATGTGGACGCGGATATAAATTCAATAATATTTAAAGTTATAGTAAAACAAAAAATATATTAAAGTATTAATTGAATTGATATTATATGGTACTGTTAAGGAATTGAAAATTTATTTATAAAAGCATAAATGTTGATTAAGAATTTTTTGTTGTTGTAACTGTGTAAAGTATTTATAGCAATGATAGTAAGAATCATTCATAACCATGAATATGGATTATAGAAATATCACGTCTCTTAAATTATGTATCACACTTATGATAAAAACATATTTTTGATTACTAATATGGATTGTAGAAATATTATGTCTTTTAAAATAAATATTGATTAGAATGAGAGGAACTGTAAGTTTTAAAATACTTTCAATCATGCAAATAAGAAATCTTACGATCCATTATTTTTTTGGTTTAAGTTACTATAATGTAGGTGCTTATCATGTTGTATTTAAGTTCATTGAAGATGTAGACATTGTCCTCTATTTATGACCTTACTGACTAGGTTGGTTAAGTCTACAAGTTTAGTTGAATACAAGAAATTGAACATTTATTCATGTTTTAATAAGAGTATAAACATTTAAATTTTGTTAGCAACATGTTAGTATTAAGTGCATAATTGACTTAGGTACACAACTGACTCAAGTGCACAAATAATCATTTTCTTCCAACTTAACACTAAAGCTTAAAAGGTATCGTTTTGACCAAAATCATTTGAGACATAATCCTAACCTCATTCCTTTTACATTCTCCTAATGCCAATAAGATAACCTCCGCATCAATTCGGGTTGCTACATTTGAGTAATTGAGGTGTTTTTTTTTTGTGTTGTTGTTCTTGACTACGCTAGATCTCATTCATAATGGCATTGAGGGGTGGCTAACCAACTACTCTCCCTCATTCTCTTCCATCAATCAAGATACATGCTTCTTCCTCTTCTTTTGTGCCTATGAATGGAGAGTGAGGGGTGGGGAAGTGCTCGACTAAAGAATGGGGCTTATAGCTAGTGTTTATTTCCTTGCTATAGTTCAATTTTGTCCACTTTTGTTCCATGTGAAGAAAACGAGGCTCTATATCCTAGTGAGCAATCTTTTGAGATATAAGTGAAACATTCTTTCAACTATAGTTATGGGAAAACCCAAATGAGGTTAAGAGGCGTCCCCCCTTTTCTTTGTTGTTCTCATTCACGGGGTGGGTGGGACAATATACATTGGGAACAAAATTTAATCATTGTCCACATGTATGAATCCTTTTCATGTAAGAAAATATTTTTATAATTTAAACAAGGATGGTGTAAATAATTTAAAAATTCAAATGTATTTGCTTTGCAAAAAGAATATCTAATTACATAGTTTTAAAGGATTCAATCAATTATCAGACCAACATTATTAAATAATAATATGTAGTTACTTCCACTATCAAATAAGTCAATAATCGATTATTTATCAGTCTCGATTTAAATCTAATAGTGCTATTGTTTGTTCATCAATCAAGAATTTCATGACATTAAAAATTGATCTACATTGAATTTCATTTTCAATCGAATTATATGAATCTCATTCAAAATAATCTTAGAAATTTGAATAACAATTTTTAATTGAGATTTCTAAACCAACTCTAATGATAAATAGTCCATAATTCAATTAAAATGAACACTCTATTTTCTAAATTATTTTGCTGGGAAATGTATTCAACAAAATTTAATCTTTAAAACCATTAAATCCTTTATTTGAATGTATTACTTTCAAAAGTTTTTTCAATGATATTGGTACCCGTGATCTACTTTAAAGAAATATAAGTAGTCAAAGTTGGTAAGCAAAAAGAAAAAGGTGATGTTGAAGAAGAAATACGTACATGTGTGTGAAACGTCCCGCTCATAATCTAAAAAGGTGATTGGAATGATTATGTCCCCCACCGAATGATTATTAGGGTTTCCTTTTTTCATTGCTCAACACCCAAAAATCACGCATACCAACTCAAATGTTTTTTTTTAGGGTTAGATGGGGAGCACAAACTTAGAAAATAATTGTTTATATATATTTGTTTATTAAATCCAACACTATACTTGTCCTTTGTACAAATTGGACGGCCCCTTTTGTAAGGATTTCTTTCAGCTGGATTCAACTTCACATGTTTTCCCTCCATGGTGAAGGGATTAGGTTATTGCTTTTTAAACTTGAAAGCAAATTTGTTTACCATTGAAAAAAATATAATATAATATAATACAAGACTTTTTACATTCACGAGGTAGAATATAGTTTATGGGATGACAGATCTTATCATTTTTGCTTTTTGAAGTGCTATCAATTTGATAATGAACTTTTTCATTCTTTCAATCATTGGTGTAGTTGGTTCAAGTCTTGGGTATGCTCGTGAGTAGTCTTGGGTTCGACTCTGTCTATATTGGGTTCACTTGATGAACATGGCTTGTAGGTTGCTACGTTCATCCCCAGAGGACTAGTCTTGCCTCAAATTGCCCTTTCTTATCCCCAACTTGTCAATAAGTAAAACCAAGGTAAGGCGGGTTGGGCACTGGGTGGGTCGCGGGGATTCCTCTGAGTTATCAAAAAAAAAAAAACCTTATGAATAACATAATTTATAGGTGTCACCTCAATTGATAACCATTAAAAAGAATTAAATCATCAAGTTTGGTCTTTGATAAAGATTTTTGAGAATCTCAAGTGTAACTTTTTATATTATCGGTTATGATTAGAGATGGATTCATGCACCTTACATGAGTCTTTGGTTGTCAAGTAAATCTTGTAGGGCTTTTCAAGTTGTGTAATGGTGAGAATTACATATATGTGTGCATTTCCTTTATGTTTTGGTACACTTCGATTAGGGTTTCCTTTATGCAATAGTAAGTTTATGAGTGATATGTTTTTGCATGAATTTTGACTCATAACCTTATCTTTTCTCATTCCCATTATTACTCATCCTTAAAAATTGGACCTAATCTCTAGATCTTCTATTCACCACCCTGGGTTAGATCTACAAGCGCAAAATTGACATGTTATTTTAATAGTCAAAGATCTAAACCATAAAAGAGAGCAATCATTTTATAAATTCTAAGATATTCATCTACCATCCAAAATCTAACACATTGGTAAGTTAATTCCTAGCATCTTCAACAAAATATTTTACAATTAAAAGTCTAGCTAAGTATCACATTTAATTTATTTAAATTATAAAAAATTAATTATGTATTCTAGTCACAACTCTAAAACCTTAGCATAGATTGATAGTTGAATTACTTATTCTAGGTTTATTATAGTGAAAGCACACATTTTCAATACATTTTAATGGTGAACCTAACTTTTTTAATCTCCCTAGGGTTTGGTCCTTAGTGTCTATTCCTTCTCCATTAGGGTTTTAGATCTACTATTCTTAATTTTATACCTTTCATTTAAGATCTAATTAAGGTTTGCATTTGCCCTTTTGTTTCATTATTCTACCTTAGGGTATTGACTATCATTATTTTGCACCTTTTTGATCCCTACCCTCCCACTCCTTGGATTTAGGGATTGACCTTTAATTTTTAGGTCTAATCACTTCTGATTTTTCTAAGTCTCATATTAGATATGACTTATGATATATCCCTTTTTATGCCCTAATGTTGATCCTTCTTGTCTTCTTCATGATACCACAGGCAATGATTGCATTTTTACATGATGATTCCTCATATGATATCTTGCATAGAATTCCTTGTTAAGTGTATGGTTTTCATAATGCATACATGTTTTGTAACCCTAAATAGGATGTGTTTTATAATGTTTACACATGTGTGCTTTGATGGATATCTTTCATCAAATAGTATGTAAATCTAAATGCTAGCTATTTGTGTGTAATTCTATGATTTATCATGCTGACATATTATTCCAAGTTTATTCTTATTTATTTATTGCATATGGTCTATTGTGACATATAAGAGTGCTTCATTATTTTATTCTTCTAGTGGCCACACCTTTGAGTGCCTTAACGACTCACATTTCATTATATGATGCTATTTCTTTTGATGCTCCTCCCTCTCGCCATGATATTTTATCTTTGTACACCTCTCCTTCCCATGCCTTGGTTCATGTTTATGATACTTTGACTTTGACCTATCATGATATATGCAAGGCTTTTCCTTCATGTAACGATAATATACTTAATGAACATATCCTTTATGCATCTCATGCTAGTTTTCCTCGTTTACTTATGGGTTCTCCTACTGATTCTATTGCTTAATCTTTCCTTGATGATCCTAGTGATGTTGATACACATATTTCTATTAATATAAATAGGGTTGTTTCATATGTAGTTAGCATATCACCCTTTCTAGGTTGACCCATTCACACTAGTTAAGCCTCCACTTAGGGGCTTTTTTCTTTTTATCTCACTTCATGTGACCAAGACACATTTACTCATCTTTTGAGACACTTATTGCATGCACACTTCACACATGCTCACGCACTTGTCATATGAGCATACATGTGTTGCACCTTTGGAAGGGTAGTTAGAGTTTCACTCTTACCTTCTCATCTCCTTATCCTTTCCTATATATGCAAGACTCTCATTGTATATTTTGACATACTTTTGTTGTAGCTTTTTTTGGCGAATTTCTAATACAATTATGCCATCCTAACATTTGCATTCTCTTAGAATCACAAGTTTGATTTTGTTATGCATTTATAGTTTTTCTATCTTATTTCTATTAATTTTTTTGGTTAGACATCTATTTTCAAAATTCTATCATGGTATCAAAGCAGAGTTTTGAGTTCTTAGATTCTTGATTGAGAGAATAGAGTTTTCTATATGATCTTGTAAATTACTATATGTTTCTCTCTTGCATTTTGAATGATCTAGAGAATCAAAAAATAATTATGAAGAGTTAACCTTTCTTTTACACATGTGTTTTTGGCTACACCTAGGTGACTAGAATTTTCAAATATATTAGGGCAACATTTTTGATTGATTGAATGTGTTCAAAAGGCTCGAGAAAGTCAATATTGACTTTTATTTCATCTGATTCAATCATCTTATGACACAACGAACATGAGTTTGAAGCTACTTGATTTAGTGAACAATCTTTAAATGGACGAAATAGATAAATGTTGATGTTAAATCTACCTACTTTTCATTTTGGGAGCATCTGAGGCAATTTTTTTGCATAGGAGATCATTCAACCCCCTCCACGTAGATTGAGGCATCATTTAAAAAAATTAAAAGTGCATAGTGCTAAGTGCTCAATACTAGCATTATGTGTAGAGCCTAACACTAGGATTGAGGGCCCAACACTAAGGCACCTATGTAGGGGCTTTAAGCCTCGTGACCATAAGGCCAATGCTACTTTAAATCGCTTGCTCCAAAGTGAGATCACCTCTGCAACCCAAATCGTGACCTCCGATTTGCTGACCATGACAACTACATAATTTGACCACCGCCCAATGACCACCTTTATCAATGGAACTATCCACAAGCTGCCCAAGAGCCACCAAGGCTCTTCCTTTGGCCTTTAAAAGGGCCCTTTCTAATTTTTTCATAACTCTTGCCCTAAGAGGACTTTTTTAACAAATGAATACTCGATGGAAAGATGATTCCGTTAGGGACATAATGGTGTCCTCAATCTTATAAAATTGTGTTGTTTTTTAACAATTTTTTTTTTTTGTCTTCGAGGTCATGTTTTGTAAGTGATTTTTTATGGGGCAAAACTTTCATTCCGGTTATCAGAATTTCGTAACTTTTTTTTCTATCAAAATTTCAAAAGGAATTCATCTATGCATGTAATTTTAAGATTTGGATAACCCATTTGATCAAAGATGTAAAAATCACCGTGTGTTATAAATGATTAATTTGACATCCAATCTAAACAACTTGCAATTTCTCTTATACATATTTCTAGGGGTGTATGTTTTAGCACTAATCATTTTAGGGGTGTTTACAATATTGAATTAAGGTGGGGTGTCTTGTGTTGCATCTTTTTACATTATGTACTTCCTCTCACACTCCATTCTACTTTTAGTTTCTCTATTTAAGTGATCATGTCTCTTACACTAAATCCCTTCTATTTGAGTATTATTCATAATTCTCCTAATAAATGGAAAATCAAGTGTTAATATTGTGGGAAGAAAAGACAAAAAAAAAGATTGTATGCATCATCAAATTCATGAAATGGAGCAACTTCTTCATGATCATGGGGTAAACGTATAAAACTATGTCACACTTTTATAAAGGAATCGATCAACACAAACAAAAACTCTTAACTTTGACTACATAAAAGTGGTCTTTATGTTTTGAATTTCAAAATGATGTAAACTAATAAAATGTAGAACTCTTAGTTAAGTTTATTCTTGTAATTCTTCAATTTAAAAAAAAAAATGTTTTGTTATTTTTTTATTTATAAATTTAAGAGAAGATTTTGAATTGTTAAAATATTCAAGAAAAAGTGATGTTGAGTTGACATTAAAAAATAAAAAAAACAATTTTATTTTCTCCCGATTTTTTTCCCAAATAGATATCTTCAATATCTAATTCATGAAAAAAAATTGATGTATATTTTCCTTGTAATATTGTGTTAAAGTCAAACGTACCAGAATTTGATAGTTTTCATTTGACATCAACTATCGTCTAATTTTTTTTTATCATTATAAAAAAATATATATACCTTTTGGAGAGGATTCTCTCATCTAGTGCACTGTATATTTTTCAAAAATTTTAATATGTTTTGGCATATTTTTCTGAATTTCTAATCAGCCTAATTTTTTTATTATAAAACCCTACTTGCATTATTTAAAAAATATATTAAAACTAATCAAAATATCAAAATATATACATATTTAGATTCTCAAATCCGAGGTCTACAAAATGTTATTTCTTAGTTTTTTGAAAAAACCATTTTGATTGAGGAAATATCATGTTCAAGTGGAAAGTTTTAAAAATTTCTTGAAAAAAGATGAGGTGGCTACCAACAAGGATGTCGCATAAAAGGTTTTAGGTGAAAGGGTTTTGACCAAAACCCTTTCAATTGAAAACATACATGCAAATTGAATCACATTTTAAATTGACAAAGGAAAAAATATTGTTTTGCTATTTTGGGTGAAAGGGTTTCATCGAAAACTTTATGTGCCACATTTAGGCCATGCAGTTTTGGGAAAAATTGTTTCACCTGAAATTGTTTAGGGTGAAATGTTTCACTCAAAACTATTTAGTTGGTCGAAAGTGTGACACAGGTTTGTGCTTTTACCCCATGGTATTGCCTTATTTGATCATCTAGTTTCAACACACCTATACATATCATATTGCTTTACTTAGACATCTTGTGATACATCCACTTCATTCAAGGATGAATAATCTAGCCTTATGGATTGTATTGAGATCTGATATCCCATATCACCTATTGCTACATATGAATCTAGAGTTGGTATCTCCATGGTTTCCAACAATTCTATGCACTAAGACAACCATAATTTTTCTAGATCTGCCACATTGGGACACATTTCTACTAGACATATCATCATTATTTGTAGAGTCCCACATTGCAAATTTGGAAGACATTATTGAGGACATTGGTATTCTATTTGATGCCAACCACATCAATATTATTGTCACTCCATACACATATTTGGTTCTTTCTATCGTCTTGCCTACATCAACTTCTATAATGGAATATTCTATAGATATTCATGAGTTGACATATCTAACTTAGTCATCATCCAATTTGACATCCTCTGTGACAATATTATAGTGCCCTCCCATTTGCAACTTGTTGATGTGAGATAAATGTTCCGAATTCATCATTTCCTTGTATTTTTGTTGTGATTGTATTATTGCTCTGAATGGTGTGTATGAGCCACCACATGTTTGAGATGAGGTTCCTCAACATGTTAATTGTTGACATTTTGTATGTTTATATTCCTAGGTGATGCTTATATGCTTGGTTTATCATTATGTTTCAATTTAGTGATTTGCATTATATATTATGTGATTAAATGTGAATGTGGTTATTGATGTTCAAGGAATTATTTATATGATAGATGTATGGATATTATTTTAGGTTTCATGATATTGTACCTCATTGGGTGTTTATGATTATGTTGTGCTTCGATATATATACATTGAGTAGGCACCCTTGATGGGCATAAAGTGGTTATAGGTACATGGTTATTTCTCCTTGGCATTTTGTATGTTTATATTCTTACGTGATGCTTATATGCTTGGTTTATCATTATGCTTCAATCTAGTGATGTGCATTGTATATTATGTGATTAAATGTGAATGTGGTTATTGACGTTCAAGGAATTATTTATATGATAGATGTATGGATGTTATTTTATGTTTCATGATATTGTACCTCATTGGGTGTTTATGATTATGTTGTGCTTTTCGAGTATATATACATTGAGTAGGTACCCTTGATGGGCATCGAGTGGTTATAGGTACATGGTTATTTCTCCACTTGGCTACATAGATCCAAGTTATTCCCCAATGGTGGTTAATTTAGAGATGTCACATCGAGCCTCCCTATCTACTTCTCAATCATACTCGAATTGAGTACATGTGTCATGTTTGACCCTATGTGAACCCATATTTGAGTTAGGAGTTATTCCAAAATCCCTTTTGTATCATGAAATGTTAGTGTATGCATGATTTAAATGATTTATTAAAATTGGCATTTTTCGAAAAAATATTCTATGAATTGCATATTTGTTTGATTAATCATATTTAATTATAGAATCATATTAAGGTAAATATTTAAATAATAGTTCAAATTAGCTTTTGATCGTAAAAGAATGCTTGATGAGTTAAAATATTATTTTATGTTTAAGGGTTATTTTCGTAATAGTTGGGAAAATATAATAAATTAATTTCAAAAGATTCCTAGGCTAAGAATGTGTAATTTATATTCGATTTAATCATATTGTTAAATAATTGCAAATGAATCAAGGCAATTTTTTTTAGGCAAGAGGCAGTTTATGCCTATTTATATTAATTTATAAAATATGTATACAAAGTATGTCTTTGATTGTCGACTAAAAATGATAATTTTCCTTAAACCTGTGCTTCCTAAAACTGCTAAAACTCCACATATATCTATCCTGCAATTCTTGAAACCTTTTCCCCCAATCCCAACAACATGATAACAATGCACAACACACATTCCTGATAACATTGCACAACACACTCCTTGCAAAAAATTACATAACAAGGCTCGACACATTCCTTGCAACATATTATAATATTATAACAACTCACCCCTTGAAAAAGGACTTAAACTAGAAAGGGCTTAACAAAATTTAGACTAGTTACGTTACTATTTTAAGCCCAATACAGTATAACCCATATCCAACAAAAACAAGAGACATTTGATGTTGGATATCATATATTGACAAAATTTCCTAAAATTAATAGACCATTACAGTCATTCTTTCATAAACACCGAATTTTTTTCATCTTGTCCCTCTTCCATGTCAACTATAGGCTGCACTCGAAATATTTTACACATAGGAGCCCTCACATCTCGCTCCACACCACTTTCTGGAAAATGTCATGCGCTTGAAGCAATGTATACCTATGTAGCCTCTTTCAACTACTCCAATTGAGGGTTATTATCATATAGAAAACAAATATGATATCGCAAGAAAGAAATAATTTTTTTTTCTCTTATATCAATCTCTAAACTAGCACAAAGACATCTAAAATTCTTCCTTAGAGCTTTCAAATGTTTTTGTCATTGCTATGCTGATAAGCTAGTTTTATTGCATCATATATTTCTTGATAGCCTTGGTGTTGTTTGAGAAGTTTTCATGAAAAAAAACCTCCTATGAGCCCTTTTCCCTTAAACAAATTGTACCCTTGAACTGCCATTAGCAAAGAATTATCTTGCAGGAACTAACTCTTAACATATTTACCAACAATGTCTTCCAAATCCCTTAGACACTGACATAAATCCATTAAATTTGACAAGAAAATAGAAAGCACTTGAGATGGTAGCAATAACCTCTGCGCTTTTAGACTAATTACCTCAATACCAATCACTGTTCGAATGCAGTGTTCTACCCATGAGAATTCAAGCTTAAACAAAATGCCAAGATCCTCATGTGATAGAAAGCCCTCAAAAGGATTCTCCTAGACCTGCACCCTCATGCAAATGCAGATAGTGCAAGGTTGATAAGCCATTTTCCACATGTACAAAGTGTTTTAATGCACACCACCTCCAAAGAGCTGCTAGTAGTCCTCCTTTCCTACCACCCACGATGGTCTTGCAATAGCTGCTACACCTTCCAAAAGCCACAACACTTCACACGTTCCCAGATAAAAATGAGATAAGGATGTTGAAGCTTTCCGAAAAGAGATGTTTAAATGCTAACAAAGCTATCAGAGGCAGATAAATATACTCAAGGGGTGATAAATAATGATTAAGCCAACTAGAAAATCACTTGCTCAAAGATTTGTACACTTCCCAACTCTCAAAACACATGAGAAGTAGGCACATCAATTTATGATTTAACTTGACACACTTCTTATTATTATGAACTACGTACCTACAAAATCAAAGCAACATTAGTAATAAAACCAGTGGCCACGAGATGACCTTATGCTTTGTGGAGGCTTGCATCACCATCACATGGAGAATCTGACATGGAAGCTGGAAACAACGTCTCATGATTTCTATGTTATAGTCATTTTGTATAATAAATTATGAATGAATGAACCTCATGGAAGCTTGCTCTGATTCGATCAAATTATGTAATAAAGGATAATCTTTTGCAATATCCCTAATGCCCAAAAATTTGAATTCTTGACCCTCACTACCCATACTTGCAAGCTTGTTTGCTAGCTTGTTACCTTCCTGATATACATGTGATATTTGAATTTCATTAAAAGAGTCCATTAACAACCAAGCCTTCTTGAGAATGTAACCAAGCCTCCAATTGTGGATCTTTTTTTCTTTACAAGCATTGATAATAATTAGAGAATCCTCTTCAATATGCAAATTATTTAAACCAAAATCTTTTGCTAATTGCAGAGCCTATAGAAGTTCCTTTTCCTCTGCTATATTATTTGTGTCATTTTATAAATTCACTGCTTTTGTTACTAATAATGAATCTTTCAATCACGAATACACATGCCCACACTTGATAAACCTAGATTCCCCCTCAAAGCACCATCAAAATTAAGTTTATGGAACCTTGAACATGGAGGCATCTAATGAACCTTAGATCTATCAATCTTTTTCTTACAAATGTTCTACTATGCACCTATAAAAGGCATTGAAATATGCTCCCAACTACTCAAGAGCCAATTGTCCCAATTGGTAAAAATGGAGGAGACATTCTTGTTATTTTGAACATATGAATTGACCACCTCTGAGATATGATTTTCTATTTTGAATTGAATTTGTTGAAGGGAATGATTCTGATTTCGAATTATCCTCCTATTATATTCCCACCAAATACACCAAATAAATATTGTTGGAGTCACTCTCCAAATGCAAGCATATAAAGATGTGTTATAAAGGACCGACCAACTTGAAAACAAATCCCATAAAGAACTAGGCATTGGAAATGAAATATGTAGTTTTGCTTTAATGAAATCCCAACATTCCTGTGCTATCTTACAATTAACAAACAAATGATCCATAGTTTGTAAAGCCTCTTGACACAAAACACACTTGAAAGGATATGCAAATCCCAAATTTTGTAAACTATCACTTGTTAGGATTTGTTGTCTTAACGCAAGCCATGCAAAACTCCCTGCCTTAGGAAGCGTCATAGAAGTCCAAAAAAAGGAATATGCTCTATGTGATTGATCCTGAATTGTGTTTGCAATAATTGATTTATAACCCTCTTTAACTTTATAATTCCCATCTTTGGAAGGGGCCCAAAATATTCTATCAGGATTATCCGAAATAAAAACAAACCTCTTCCCAAGTTCCTTATGTAGAATAAGATTTTGTTCAAAAGACAAACTTGAAAGAGAGAGGTCCTTCCATATAAATTTACCTATTGTAGGCTCTATTGAATGAACACAATCTTTCAATTTTGTGCCCCATTCCACTGATAGGATTTTTTCCACAAGTTGCAACTCCTGAATGGAGGCAAGAGGAGGAAATCCATTCCATGAATCTTTCTAAAACTAAACCTCTTCTCCATTATTAATCTCCTAGGACAAATAAGGAGTAATAACCTCTCTACAAGCAATGATAAAATTCCACATAGTCGATCCATTTGGGGGATTTGCAATTGTAAATTTTTTGTTTGAACTGCCATTATCTAAGTATTTATTTTGCATTAAAGTGCACCATTTCAACCTTGGTTTTTTATACATCTACCATGTCAGTTTTTCCCCAAGACCTAGATTCCTTGCCGAAATACTATGCAAACCAGCACCCCACTATATTTATTCATGCACATGCTATCCAAAGATATCAAAGGAACTTTCCTTTTCTCATCTATGCTACCCCTCCACAAAAATCCTTTAATAATTTTCTCAATGCCGTGGATTACACATTTTGGTGCTTTTAAAACAACAAGATAGTAGTCTGGGATGGATGCTAGAACAATTTTAATCATCATTATTCAACCAACTAAAGACAACCATCTAGCTTTCAATGCAAAAATTCTGGATTTTATTCTTTCACTAATTTTTTGCCAATACTTAACTCTATTCACACCCATAAAGAAAGGAATGCCTAAATAAGTGCAAGGCAATTCAGCCTATTGGAAACCCAAAACTTCTACCATTTTTCTTGATATGGAGGCTTTTGTGTTAAAAAATAAATCTTGGATTTACTTACATTAATTTTTTGTCTTGAAACTGAAGAGTATTTCTCAAGAATTTTCTTTACCTACACAACTTCTTGCAAAGAGGACTTGCCAAATTTTAATGTATCATCAAAAAATAAGGAGTGCATGGCTATAATATGTGTATTTGGAATAGAAAAGCCCTGCCATAATCCCTGATTATGCAAACTTCATATTGATTTGCTCAATGCTTCAACAATTAAGATAAATAAGAATGGAGACAAAGGGTCACCTTGTCTAACCCCTTGAGTGGAACTAAAAAAACCAACTGGAGAACCATTTATAATTACTGAAAAATTAGCCCTTGCTAAACATGACCAAATCCATTTACACCATCTATGACTAAAGCCAAATTTTTGCAACACTTGAATTAGAAAATCCCAATTCACTTTGTTGTAAGCCTTCATCATAGCAAGTTTAACAATGAAGGATGGGATATTATTAGTTTTAATGGAATGCAACACTTCATGAGCAACTAATTCTCCTTCTAAGGTTTCCCTCCCAAGCAAAATGCCACCTTGCTCTTGTGAAATTACTCTTGATATAAAAGGCTGAATCCTAAGATAGGTGGCTTTTGTAAAGATTTTATATATCGTGTTGCATAATGAGATTGGCCTAAAATATGCAAAGGTTTTTGGCTCCTTCACTTTTGAAATAATGGCAATATGTGTAGTATTGAATTGTTTAATAATTGTCCTTGTTCTCATCAATTCCTCCAAAGCTAGCATTATATCAATACCTATAAAATCCCTTATTTTTTGAAAAAATAATGCTATGAACCCACTTGGCCCCAATGCCTTATCAAGAGATAAAGAAAAAACCACCTTCTTGACTTCTTGAAATGAAAATGGTCTTAGTGGCCAGTTATTGTCCTCTTCATGAATTGTTGGGATGCTTCCAAAGAGTTCAACTCCCTCATTAGTTGATTCCAATTATTTATTTTTTGGATCCCTTAGAAGTTGTGAGAAGAATCTAACACCCTCTGTTTGAATTTCATCCTCTTTTGTAAGAAAATCACCAAAAATTGAACTCTGAATTGAAAAGATAGTAGCAACTAACTTCTTAAGCTGAGCTGATGCATAGAAAAAAATCGTATTCCTATCACCCTCCTTTAGCCACAACTCCCTTGATTTTTCCCACCAATAAACTTCTTCTCTTACCACTAACTCAACCCACTCTACCTTTAATTTTTTTTGCTGCACATAGGTGTTGGCAGCTAACCCTTGTTCTATAATCTTTTCATTTATCTCAGGCAGTTGCTTAAATACCAATTCTTTCTGGTGAAAAATATTCTTAAATACATGAATATTCCAATACTTAATCTATGATTTAACATAACTCAACTTCTTACATAGTTGCAACATTCTAGAACCCTTCACAAAAGGAGCACTAACCAACCACTGTTATAATAAGCTTAAAAAATGTGGATGTCTAAACCACATTTTGTGAAACTTAAAGGAAGTTTTAATCTTAGACATAGAGTTGTTTACTTGTATATCCAAAGATATTGCATAATGATCAAATGCAACAAATGACAAAATTTGTGATGAAAATACCATTTTACCCAAAAACCAATTAGGCGTAGTAAAAAACCTATCCAACCTTTTTGTAATTTACAAAAAACCTTGCCTCCTATTAGTCCACGTGAACTTTCCATTATCTGGTACAATATCTATGAATGGTTGTCTTTTATAAATGATGCAAAATCCTCCATTACTCTATCTGGTGGAAAAATGCCTCCCTTTTTCTCTTGCAAGTTGGTTATAGCATTAAAATTACCTACTACAATCACCTTCTCATCGTTAATCCCATCCAAAACTTGTGAAATCATTTCCCAAAGAAGTTTTTAGTCCACTGTGGTTGTTGGAGCATAGACATTAAATAAGTAAAACTGCAAATCAAAGTGTGATATTTTCAAAAGCTACCAGTTCTTCTCATTAGAAACTAACTCTAGCTCAATTGTCTTTGGATCCCACAATGTGATAATACCCATCAAAGCTCCTTGTGCTTGGGAGAATGAACTGACTTCCATTTCTTCCATTTAGCTACCAATGCTTCATAAACCTTGTCAAAGGTTTTAGTTTCATGTAACAAAACCACATGAGCTCCACAAGCATCAATATGCTGCTTGATCTGAGATTTCTTGTCAAGGTCATTAATTCCCCTGACATTCCATGATAGGATATTCATTGGTATCGAGGAGAGCAACACGCTCTTCTCGTGCATTTGTTAGCTGGGCACAATAACTTGCTATCCAATGTAGTTTGCAACCCTACTATAATTTATTGTTTCATCTTTGTGGCATGAGACTTCCTTCCTCTTTTACCCAGGGTTTTCATAGGCATCATTTGAGTGCTCAGAGTTTGTGAGATTGAAAAAGTCTAGGAGTAATAAAAAACCCCCAAATACTTGTTATTTGCTAAGACAGTTTGTACATCAACAACATCCAAACCTACTAAATCTGCTAAACTTCCTTTCTCCATGGATATAGTTACAATCTGAAACAATTTTTTAGCAGAGAATGATCTTTCTAAATGAATGTTTAGCCCCTCTTCAAAATCCTCTGATACTCCCCATTCTAAAGGAGAATGATGGAATTCCTTTGAATTAGATTGCACATTTTTGACATCTTCATTCATAATCTCATCCTCAATCTCTTCAATTAAATCTGAACCAGCATAAAATAACATTTTATCAATAAAGTCTTCCAAATCCTTTGTCTCCACTGACCCCTTAGACTGTGACCTTGAGACCAACTCCCAACCTATACTCTGAGACACCTCTTCATGAGACTGTAATGCAATATTTTTTTGTAGCATTCACTAAAATCCTTACTCCATTGAACATAAGTTTACTTGTTAAAGGGCAAGATAGGCAAGATCTAGAGACCCAATAGTGCAGAACACATTCCCTTAACACTAATACAATAGAGGAGAAGAGCATAAACAAGTTTCAATAGCATCTAAAATACTTGAGATAAAATACATGCAACATAAAAGAGATTATAGAATTGAGCATTCACAGTTGACACAAGATATACATGGGAAAACCTTTACAGATAAAAAACCCACCACACAAAGTCAAGACAATTGTATTACAGTAACAAAAATAGTTACATACAAAATTACAGTCTTCTCTGATAAGCTCACAACAACACTGCTTGAATTCTCTCATTGTTACAATGTTATCTTTAACATACAGTTCAAACCAAAAAAATCTCTCTCCCTGCAAACACGTACTTGACTTACTTAAGTCATACGTTGTATTCAATTCTGTCAATCAACCGCCGATCACAAGGTACATCAATCTCTGATCCAATCGCACCAATGATCTGCCCATGTCGATCTTCCTGCATCGAGCCACCCAGGCATTAACGCCATCGCCCAAATTGGGTCTTGTTCGCCAACCTAAGTTAGCCTGCACCTGCTGTGTTAGTGTAATTAATATTTAATTGCACTTGCATAACTTTACTTAGGTTTTGCTTAGGTAATAATTAGTTTACTTAATTAATAAGTAAGATTTATTTAGTTGAGCGATTTTTAGGTCAACATTAGGGTTGCATACTTTTATTTTATAAAGAAAATCATCTCATTGTAATCTTTGAATTCCTGAATAATATCAATTTGCACATTTCATGCAAAGCTCTGCTTTTTCATTGTTTTTCTCTTCTGTGGAAGGTGTTTAGGTTTGCATGTCTGATCTTGGTTTCTAACATGGTATCAGTGCCTTGACATGCAACCCCTTCTCAAATTCTGAATAATATCAATTTGCACATTTCATGCAAAGCTCTGCTTTTTCATTATTTTTCTCTTATGTGGAAGCTGTTTAGGTTTGCATATTCGATCTTGGTTTTTAACATGGTATCAGAGCCTTGACATGCAACCCCTTCTCAAATTCTAGAGAAAATCATTGCAGAGTTTGTTCAGGGTTCCTCGAGGGTATCATGCCCTGAGTTCATCTATGTGGCGTTTTGGATCAGATCGGGTATTTCCATTGGATTCAGAGTGCTAGAAAAATTCAGGAATGACTTTTATTTTTCTAATTTTGGTCATTGTTGAAGAAATCTGTGAGGGTTTCAAGCTCGATGATTTTTTGCAGGCTCTGGAGGTACCTGATTTTTTAGAGCATTTTGAGCACGAATGAAGGTCACCATCGTGTTCGTAATGGCCAAAAACCCTAAGGATGCTTGTCGTTTGGTCGATTTCTGAGCACTTGATCCGGAAGGCAAACATTTTTTGCTAGGAAGGCCGTACGACCTCCCCAACATGCACTCCGAGGCATGATTTTTGAAAAAAACGCAAAAAAATGACAAAACTATGTTTTTCAGGATGCAGGCCAATGCTCCTAGTTGAAATCCGCCTACCACCAAGTGGCCGCCGGGTGGCCACCACCGGGCTGCGTTGCCAAAACCCTCCACTTGCCGAGCTTTGCCCCTGTGGTCTCCCTGCAGCCAAGCTGCGGTCCTATGGGGGACTGGGCGCTATGCGCCCAGCCCCCAGCCGACCTTCCAAACACTTGCGGTCACATGGGCGACCAGGGGCTCCACCCCAATCCCCTATATGCCAACCCCTGGTCGTGCATAGGACCAAGGGCCAAATTTTTTTTAGCCCTCTGGGCTGCCTATAGGCCAAATTGGCCATTCTAGAGCACTTTCACCAAATCGGGCATAACTTTTGCATACGGAGTTGATTTTTCGCAAACAAGATATCGTTGAAAAGCTAGTTTTGAGCCCGTTCTATTGGTGTAGGTTGTTTTACTGATTATGTTCCAGTTTTATGTTGCAGGTCCTTGAACTCAGATGTTGTTATTTTCACTCCAGAGGGCATATCTTTTGACTCAGTGATCCTTTTTTCGCCATTCTTGTGGCATTGGAAAGCTAGTTCAGTCCTCTACACAGATTTGGGGTATATTTTTATTTTATGTTTATGAATGTTTAGTCATTTTATCTTTTTGCAATCATTGGGTATTGTAATAAATGAACTGATATAAAGTTCCATTAGGGGGGTTTCTTGCATAATAATCTGATTAGAGTGTGCATGCACTTTAATCTTCATTGTGTTTTGATAAAAAATCTCATGGATTGTAATCTGGTTTCTTTGTTTCTTTTGGCCACTTTTTTGTCTTAGCTTGACACATATCAGATTCATTTCGGATCCATCTCAGTTTGAGGGCCACTAAATTTTTGGTTAATGTTCCCAAGTCTTTATGGTACTTGTTCCCATGGAAAAGTTTTAGTCTCAGTTTGGCATTGACATCGAGATTCACGGCTTCCAGATTCTGTCATCATCATATCATCTACTGTTGCTTTATGGATTCCAAGGTTGTTCCCATTTGGTGTTTTCGAGTGTTTCGTAGCATCGGGCCTGCTATTGCATTATTATGATTCCGATATGGTTTATTGTAGATAAAAGTATCTTTCCTTGCTTGCAGGATTGCGGTTCTAGTGTTACTCCATAGTGTTCTTCCAGTGCTTCTTTGCAGCAGTCATCGCATTGTAGGGGGGGTTGTCCCACTGGGTTTTCCTTTTCTACCTCATTATTGCATTTGTACATGGGTACCTGATGAGGCCTTGTTTTCGGGACCCATTCATGCTTTCTTGCATTCATCTTAGTTTTAGGTGCATGCTTATCTACTCTCCCTAAGTTGCACTTATGGGGGGTGTTAGTGTAATTAATATTTAATTGCACTTGCATAACTTTACTTAGGATTTGCTTAGGTAATAATTAGTTTACTTAATTAATAAGTAAACTTTATTTAGTTGAGCTATTTTTAGGTCAACATTAGGGTTGCATACTTTTCTTTTATAAAGAAAATCATCTCATTGTAATCTTTGAATTCTTGAATAATATCAATTTGCACATTTCATGCAAAGCTCTTCTTTTTCATTGTTTTTCTCTTCTATGGAAGGTGTTTAGGTTTGCATGTTTGATCTTGGTTTCTAACATGCTGCAATTACTACTTTGGTTTCCAATTAGTTATGGACTGACACAGAGCCAAGTGTCCTTTCTGCATTCGCTGACACGCTTTGACTTTTTGGTCCAACCGGTCAAACTCGGCCTCAAGCTCAACCGAGCTCCCTAAGTCCTTTCCGCGCTACTGCAGCCCTACCCAGATCGACTCACGGTATGGCGGTGAGCTTGACCGAGCTCACTCCGACTTCACCGAGCTCTGCCCTCCAATGTACCACACTACCGCTACAAGCTTCAAAACTCACTGCGGTATGGCAGTAGTCGACTTGGTTGACTACAAGCGGTCTTATCGCGGCCACCATGGTCAGTCACTTGACTGGCCACGGTATGGCGGTAACCGCTAGCCAGGTTGTTGGCGGTCTTACCACGACCACCGTGGTTAGTCACTTGAATGGCCGCGGTATGGCGATAACCGCCAGACCCAACCGCAGGTGATCTCATCGCGCTACTGCGGTGAGTGGATCCACTGCCTGCGGTATGGAGGTAACCGCCAAGACAGTCACCGCCAAAGCCAGACTTAGCCGCCGCGACAAAGTGATAAAGCCATAAATGAAACAGTTTAATGCCATGGAAAGAAAGATGGGGCTTCAAGATTGAAGTTGAGACATAGTTTCTCAACAAGCTCCCACTTGGAAAACACTTCCAGCTAACCCCATGGCTTCAAAAAATCAGTGTTTGCCATAGGCCCCAAGGCCCATTGATTTTGCACACCATTTGAACTTGTCTGTACTCATAGGCTTCGTTAAAGCATCTGCAAAATTCTTCAAAGTATCCACCTTTTCTAGAATGACCTTGCCATCTTCAACCATATCCTTCATGAAGTGATACTGCACATCAATGTGCTTGGTCCTGGCATGAAAGGTCGGATTCTTTGCCAAATAAATGGCACTCTAACTGTCACAACAGATTAAAATTTTCCTAGCATTAAAGCCAATGTCTGAAAATAGATGGTTTAACCAAAAAATCTCCTTGCAGGCATGAGTTGCAGCCATGTACTCTACCTCTATCATGGATAAAGAAACAACAACTTGTTGCTTGCTCATCCAATTGATTGCTCCACCATTAAGCATGAAAGTGTATCCACTAGTGGATCGCCTACTGTCAATGTCCCCTATCCAATCTGAATCAATATACCCATGAATGCTGAGAGTCCTCTGTGATGCAACCAAATTGTCATGGTAACATAGTGCATAATATGAAGTCCCCTTCAAATACCTAAATACTCTCTTCATGACATTCCAATGTGATCTTCTTGGATTTGCCATAAATCAGCTTAGAACTCTCACTACTTGTGCAATGTCTGGCCTTGTACAAAACATAATATACATCAAACTACCAACAACACTTGCATAAGGCACATTGGTCATGTCCTCCATCTCAGTAGCAGATTTAGGACAATCTCCAACAAATAGCTTCATTCCCTGCATGATTGGAACAACTAGCTGCTTGCGGTCATCCATGTTAAACCTCTCCAGAACTGTCTTCACATACCTACTCTGACTGACCCAAATATTTTTGCTTGTTCTGTCCCTGGTTATCTCCATTCCAAGAATGTACCTAGTTGCACCAAGATCTTTCATTTCAAACTTTATAGACAACTGAGATTTAAGATCATAAATCATAGTCTTGTTATTTCTAATGAATAACATATCATCCACATACATGGTAATAACAAGCATACGATCATTCTCAGATTTATAATAAATGCAATGATCAGATTTTGATCTCACAAATCTAATTGACAACACAAATATGTCAAATTTTTTGTACCACATTCTAGGAGATTGCTTTAAACCATAAAGAGATTTATTTAACTTGCAAACCAGATTTTGTTTACCTCTTTCAACAAAATGCTTAGGCTGGGACATGTAGATTTCTTCTTCTAGCTCACCATGGAGAAACGCTGTCTTCACATCCATCTGCTCAATTTCAAAATCATACACAACTGTCAATGACAATAAAAATATGATGGATGTTAGCTTTGCTACAGGGGAAAAATCTCTCCATAATCAATTCCCTCAATTTGAGAAAACCCCTTTGCAACTAGTCATGCCTTATACTTCTCAACACTGCCATCAAGACCTGTCTTCTTTTTGAATATTCACTTATAGCCAACAGGCTTTCGCCCTTTAGGTAGTGGTACCAAATTCCATGTATCATTCTTTTTCAAAGAACCCATTTCTTCATTCATGGCATCCAACCAAGAATTTGAATCATCCATGTTGATTGCTTCTTTAATAGTCATAGGTTCATCAGTGCTGGTAATTAAAGCATAGACATAGTTTGAATCTAACATAGAGAAACCATACCTTTTAGCTTGCCTTTTTTCTCGTGTAGATCTTCTTATAGGCTGAGATTGTTCTTCATCATCAGAACTTCCAGAGCTGCTTGAGCTCTCCTCAGTCTCAGGTACACCATGCAACTCTTCCCTTTCTGGAGTTTGGGGAATCTCAACTGCATTCTTCTTCTTGTCACTCTGATATGTCCCAAGTTGCTGATCACTTATTGAAGGTTTTAGCTCACGAAATATCACGCTTCTGCTGTACAAAACCTTCTCAGTAAGAGGGTTCCAAAGCTTGTATCCTTTCACACCAACTCCATAGCCGATGAGAATACATTTGACAACCTTGTTATCCAATTTAGATATCTTTTCATTTGGCACATAAACATATGCCTCATAGCCAAACAAACGAACATGCCTCAGAGAGGGCTTCTTACCAGACCATGCTTCCAAAGGCATCTTGTCAACAAGAGCAGAGCAAGGAGATCTATTTATTAGATAGCATGTTGTAGCCACAACCTCAGTCTAGAACTTCTACTCCAAACTAGCACCGCTCAACATACTCCTTGCCTTTTCCATCAATGTCCTGTTCAACCTTTCAGCAACTCAATTTTTCTATGGAGTGTAAGGCGTTGTCTTATGCCTTTTAATTCCATGATCAGTGCAATACCTTTCAAAATCCGTGGAATAAAATTCACCACCATTGTATGTCCCCAAACATTTGGTTTTCCTTCAAGTCTGATTCTCTACCAAAGATTTAAATTCTTTAAACCGACTGAACACTTATGATTTAATTTTAATAAAGTATACAAATGCCCTTCTCGAGCAGTCATCAATAAAAGAAACATAATATCTAGACTTCAATAATGAAGGACCATTAACTAGACCAAACACATTAGAATGAACATAATCCAGTATACCAGAAGATTTATGAGGACTAGAGTAAAAAGAAACACGGTGTTGTTTTCCATAGATACAATGTTCGCAAAAATCAAACTCAAGGTTACAATCATCAAGCCCTTCTACAAGATTTTTATTCAAGGTTTTTAAACCTTTCTCACCAATGTGACCAAGTTTGTGATGCCATAGCATAGTCTTCTCAACTGGAATTTTTACCTCCAAATCATTTGCAGCCAAAGAAGTGACTTCATCTTTCTCTACAGGTGCAACATTGCGTGACTTTACATAGGAACTGTTACAAAGAATAGGTCATGCATCCAGCTTGTACAGAGTGCGAGTACGAACACCCTTAGCTATTACCGTTGCACCTCTAGCCATTTTACATCCCTTACTTGAAAAAGAAACTTCTACACCAACATCATTTAACTTACTAATAGAAAGAATATTTCGAGCCAGACCTGGTATGTGAAGTACGCCCCCAATACCTTTGACTCTCCCGTCAGGAAACTAAATTCTGACTCTTCCTTTTCCAACTATCTCCAGCATTGAATCACTTTCCAAGTATACCTTTCTACCGTCATACATCTCGTATTTAGAGAACCTTTCTCTATTGGCCGTCATGTGAAAAGATGCATCTGAGTCAACCAAACAGACATCATCTAATGCCTGAGTTGTCAAGGCTACTGCAATGAAGGAATCTACATCACTTTGAGAAGATTCATTATCAAAAGTATTCTTCTTCTTCTTCTCCTTGCAGTCCTTCTGGATATGACCATATTGCCCACAGTTCCAACATCTCACCTTGAAATTCTTACCAGGAGACTTTGATCTCCCTGCAGATTTGGATTTCGACTTCTTGTCCTTCTTCTTGCCTTTTTCCTTTGGTCTACCTCAAACAACAAGAGCCTCTTTGGCCATCTCTGAAGACTTCCTCCATATTTCTTCAAATAGCAATGAGGCAACAACATCTTCCATCTTGAAAGCAACGATAGTGCTTCCAATGGTCATCACAAGATGATCCCAACTTTCAGGTAACAAACACAACAGGAGCATGCAATGATCCTCCTACTCTATCTTTACACCTACAGATGCCAGCTGAGTAACACTCATATTAAATGAGTTCAGATGGTCTGCAACAGATGCACCTTCTTCCATCTTCAAGGAGTACAACTTCTTCCTCAGGAATAGCTTATTTACCAGAGACTTTCCCTGATAAATATCACCAAGCTTCTTCCATAATGAAGTTGCAAAATGCTCCTCATGGACGTTCAGGAGTAGGGAATCGGCTAGACTCAGTCTTATCAAACCTCTTGCTTTTCTAACTGCAAGATCCCAAGCTTCTTGCATCGTCCAGAGGTCTCTATCCACAAGCAAGTCTTCTATCTTGAGTTTCCATAACTCAAAGTTACTGCCATTAAAATTCTCAATATCTACTCTACCCGATGTACTCACCATCTCAAACAGAAACAAGTTTCAACAATGGAAGACTCGCATTGAAACAGTATTAGCACAAAAAACTATTTTTTCCTACAAGGATAACACAACTAGCCAGACTTTGATACCACTTGAAGGGAAAAACAGGCAGGATCTAGAGACCCAATAGTGTGAAATACATTCCCTTAACACTAATACAAGAGAGGAGAAGAGCATAAACAGGTTTCAATGACATCTAAAATACTTGAGATAAAATACATGTAGCATAAAATAAATTATAGAATTGAGCATTCACAGTTGACACAAGATATACGTGGGAAAACCTTTACAGGTAAAAAACCCACCACACAAAGTCAAGACAATTGTATTACAGTAACAAAAATAGTTACATACAAAATTACAGTCTTCTTTGATCAGCTCATAGCAACACTGCTTGAATTCTCTCACCGTTACAATGTTATCTCTAACATACAGTTCGAACCAAAAAAAACTCTCTCCCTGCAAACACATACTCGAATTACTTAAGTCATACATTGCATTCAATTCTGTCAATCAGCTGTCAATCACAAGGTACATCAATCTCTGATCCAATCGTACCAATGATCTGCCCATGTCGATCTTCCTACATCGAGCCACCCAGGCATTAATGACATCACCCAAATTGGGTCCTGTTTGCCAACCTAAGTCAACCTGCACCTGTTGTAATTAATACTTTGGTTTTCAACCAATTGTTGACTGACACAGAGCCAGGTGTCCTTTTTGCATTCATGACACTCTTTGAATTTTTGGTCCAACCGGTCAAACTTGGCCTTGAGCTCGACCAAGCTCCCTAAGTCCTTACCGCGCAACCATAGCCCTGTCGAGATCGACTCGCGGTATGGCGGTGAGCTCGACTGAGCTCACCTTGAATTTATTGAGTGGTACTGCTACAGGCTTCAAAACTCACCGCGGTATGGCGGTAGCTAACTTGGCTGACTGCAGGCAGTCTTACCGCAACCACTACGGTCAGTCACTTGATTGGACGCGGTATGGCGGTAAACACCAGCCAGGCTGCTGGCAGTCTTACTGTGGCCACCGCGGTCAGTCACTTGACTGGCTGTGGTATGGTGGTAACTGCCAACTAGGCCACTAGCGGTCTTACTGCAATCACCACGGTCAGTCACTTGACTGGCCGTGGTATGACGGTAATCGCTAGCCAAGCCATTGGTGGTCTTATCGCAGCCACCGTGGTCAGTCACTTGACTGGCCGAGGTATGGCGGTAACCGCTAGACCCAAACACAGGTGGTCTCATCGTGCTACCGCAGTGAGTGGATCCACCGCCTGTGGTATGGAGGTAACCGCTAGGACAATCACCGCCAGAGCCAGACTTAGCCGCCGCGGTAAAGCTGTAAAGGCAGAAATTAAACAATTTAACGCCAAGGCAAGAAAGATGGGGCTTCAAATTGGAAGTTGAGACATAGTTTCTCAACACTTGTTATATCTTCAAACTGATTGAAGGAGACAACAAGTAAAGAAGGATCATATAAATGTAATGACTTTGAAAAATCTTTCCCAGAAAATATTTCTTTTTTAACTTAATTACAAAATGCTTCAACACGAGGGTACAAATTTTTTTTCATTTCACTTCTAGTGCAAAGCTATTCCTTCCCATCTATCTTAATCCCTAATGTTCGAGGATGAAAATCATTCTTTGATTCCACAAATTTGTAGGGCACTATTTCTAGTCCTAAAACTTTAGATCTTTTCATTACTTGAGAACCTCCTATTGAACACTCCAACTCTTGATAGTTTCCACCAGTGTGCCCCAAATCATGACAATTACCACAAGTATTATCTGTAGCTTCTATAATTATATTTTGAACCCAATTTCCATATTTTAAAAACAAGATGAATTTGGGATGGGAAGACCTTTGTTGCATCTAATAATGTGCAAAATCTAACTGGTTTTGAAGGATTTAAAAAAAACACCTTATCATGGCAAAGAAAAATTCTAATCTGATTTGCCATTATTTCTATTAGCTTCAACTTTCTATATTCCAATGCCAGGTATTTCAATTGAATCCATGCAGACACATTTAATAACTAAATTTCATGGTTTAAAATTTGGGTACCAAGGCTATACAAATAAACCAGAACCTTGAAAGACCCAGACTTTATTCTAAAAATTGCATCTCTATATGATTTTTCTGAAAATAGTACAACAAAGATTCTCCTAGCTTTATCAAGGTAAAAAAATTTGCTAATCCCTTCCCATTCATCAAATAGTAAGTCTTGCAAAGCATTTAAATCCAATGATAGTTGCCAAAACTTACCTATTAAAGCCCTTTGGCGAATATCTTGGATCTAGGGTTCTAAAATATCATCAGGAAAAGCAATGTCTACACACTAGTTAGATAGGTGTTTTTGATCCTTTTGCACTTGATCCAAAACAACTTCCCCATTAGGCCCTTTTTTATTTTCCAACCCTTCGTTTGGAGTCTCCATTTTTCTCCATTGTAAATCCATCTTCTTGTTGCTAACTAATTTCTTCCTTTCGTTTTTGGAAACCCTCTTTCTCCTTCTTTTCTTTTGCCGATATGCAACTTTTCCTTGAAAGTCCTTATTTTTTAGCCCTTGTTGCCCAGTTTGCTCTTTATTTTGAATCTCCTTCTTACTTTGGACCAACCCACTTTGTGACTCTTCCTTATCATGATCAAACCCTTTTTCTTGCACATTTTTATTTGCATGAAATGCTAGCTTATCCTTTTGCCCTGATTTACCCCCATCTTTGATTTGAGATATGCACTTTTCAGCTCCTTCCTTTCTTTTCTTCTCTTTTCCCTCCTGAAAACTCCTTTTGCTTCTGCATTTCTATCTTTTTGCGCTGTTGGATTGAAGGGAGCACCTCTCAAATTTTTACTCGCATGTGATGAAACTTTGCACTGATTGTAAGATCTATAATCCATCTCCGAATCCTTGTAGAATCGATTAAAAAATGATGAGTTTTTCTCATAGAAAGATTTTTTTGTAAACCTTCGTTTGTGTGCTTGCATGTTATTATCTCTATAATTGTGGCATATATCAAAAATCGGTTGTTTGTCTTGCACCAATTGCCTATGTAAGTGAAATGGCACCCAATTAGGCTTTGTGAATTTGTGCCTAACAACATATGTACTCTGCCCTGCATGATGCCTATTTGGATTGTGAATGGGACCCTGTTGTTGTACATAATGCTTACCATAGCCTTGAGGGCCATGAGGATGTATTCCATGGGAGGGCTTGTCACTGTTAGGAATATAGCCGTTAAGCTGCCATGAGCGCTCCATTTAGGAGTATATCTGGTAATTATTAATAAGTTATTTTTCGGCGATCAAGTGTAGGAGTTGTTACTCATGAACGAAGGTAATTTTTTTTATTTGTTAAATGAAATTTTTGGAGATTTAAAAAAATAAAATTAGAAAATAATGGAAAAAAAAGGGCTAAAAGGGAAAAAAATTAGCATTTTATTCATTCTTGTTTTGGGGAAAATGGGAGTCTAAAACCCTCTTCTTGTCAAATATTTGAAAATGGAATTGGATGGGATTCAAAGCAATATGATAGGAATGGGAAGGGGATCACTCTTGTGTGTGGATTCACTCTATCTCCTCATGTTTCCCTTGTGTGTGATTTTGTGTAACAAAAAAATAGAGGTAAGTTGCTCATTTCTCCTCCTTTTCTTTATGCTTTTCAATTTGGATGCCATGCTCTGTTGGCATTGGTTGTTATTGATGTCAAAACTTGAGGAGGTTGTTGTCATGTCAGCACTTGGTGAATTTTTTCTCATTGGTCGTCAACACTTGGGGAGATTTGTGCACATGTTTGTGAGATTGTTATTTGACATTGGTTGACATTGATGCCCATGTCTACACTCAATTTGGGCTATCAATGGTGCTTTATATTATGGTGCTTTTAGTTGTATGTTGTTGATAATTTATAATGATTGGTTAGAATTGGTTGTATGTCACGCCTTTGATGCCACTGATGTTCATAGTTGGTTGTCATGCCTTAGTTGATATTAAGTAAAGTAGTATTGAGGATGGTTGCTGTTAGCAGAGATGATATCATGATGATATATTAAGACGAGGATTAGAAGCATTAAGATGAGTATTAGAATTAATGTTGATCATGGAGAGATGTTGATGGTCTCTAGTATGTTGTATTCTCTCTCCTATTGTTCTTGAGAATGTATGTGTTTCTGCAATAATTTTTTGGTCTTCGCAAGTTGGTGAAAGTCTATGTTTCAGGAAGTTGCTTTGAAGGTTGTTTGGGAGAATTCTCTTCATTCCTCCACTATTGAAGATATGGTCTTGTGGTTTTTGATTCAATGGTTGTGTTTCATGGATGTTGCACTCCTATCTTTTTTAGGTCACCAGTGTTGTCGAGAAGGTTTTTGGTAATAATAGTGTTTTGGTAGTTTTGCTGGTTATCTGGACTGGTCTGAAAAATGCTCCACATTTCTTTTGATTGATGTTTATGTTCCTACAACTTGGTAGACATGCTCTTATCTCTTGTGTAGTGTCTTAGTTCTATTTTCATGTGATGGTATGTACCACAAGTTGATCTATTAATGTTCTATCTCATGGTTGTGTATTACGTGCTTCTAGGATGAAGTACTTTGTCTCTATTTGGTTTGTGATGGCTATTTGTGGAATGATAGTGTGGAAGAAGTTTTTGGAAGTGTTTTTTTTGATAAAGTAAACAACATTTACAAGGTGTTGTACCCTTTACACATTGAGCCCCAAGGGCCAAAAAAGATCAAGTCCAAGATCAAAAAAAGCTAGCCAAAAAATAGAAACAACCAGAAATAGTACATTGACCATGGACTAACAACAAAAGCACCAAAATACAAACCAAATAATAGCTAACTAGCATTATCCCATTTCTTTGACAAGAGGTCCATGGTATCATCCCCGACCCACTCTTGATTTTCATTTGCATTCTTACCTTCTAGCTCATCTTTAATCACCTTAGATAGAGTGTTGGTGATGAAATGGACCAAGTTCACAGTGAAGCGGGTTAGGCCTCTGAATCTCTTGTCCAGCTTGTCCATTCATTATTTTAGCACACGACGCTCCTCTCCCTTGCCAGTGACCTTCAGGTCCTCAACATGCTCAACATCTTGCGGGTGCGAAGATTGAGAGGCCGATTTCTCTTTCAGCTCTTTGCTGTTGTTAGGGATGGTGTGGGGTCCTTTCACATTTTCCTCCTCTTCCTCCTCAGACATCTCCTCTTCCATATAGTCTTTACTGTTTGAATGCTCCTCCTCTGAGTCCACAATCACTTGTCTTTTTTTGTTATTTTTTGCTAATCTCCCAAACCTTCGAATAGTAGTCTCTCCACCAGTCATAACTGTCACCTCCACCACCATGTCACCCTTGGAATCCTTCCCCACAACATTTTTTAATTTACCCTCTTTCGCCATAAACTCCATTAAGCCCTTTTTGTCATCTTTGCCCTTTTTCTTCGGCGTGGCATTGTAAGTAGTTTTGGACGAAGTAGGCTTGAGCTCACACAGACTGGCCATGACACTTGTTTGAGAATTACCCACACTTCCTTTGAGTTTTTTAGCAGCATGCTTGGGTTTAGGATTATCATTATCACTCAAATGGGGTTTTGGAATGGGGCTTTTAGACTCAGTAGGGGAAATGTTAGCAAAAATGAGAGGTTCGACTTCCTCCACATGAACAATAGAAATGGGCTTAGGTGGGCATAAAGCGAGGTGGAAATGATAGAGCCTCATAATAAGCCCTTGGTGGAGAGGTAGAGGAGGGATATATTTTGAGTTAAGACTAGCAGTTTCCTTGCCTTTTTCCATCGAACTTTCTAAATCCATAAGCAGAAAGAATGAAAAAATTAACAAAACTTTGTGCCTAAGACGATTCAATAGAGGGAAGTGGTAAAAAAATTAGGTTTTAAATCTACCTTCAAGTGTTATGTATTTCATGAGGGCAAAACAAACTTGGTCCCAGGGCTGCAGAAGGGCCTCCCGTTTGAAACTCGACTGGTTGTGGACCAGTGCCTCACTCCCCACAAAGAACACATTCATGTTGTCATTATCCTGGGTTCTAGTGTGTTTCAGATAATTTTTCCCTATGCTCTGCATCCCAATAGTTTGCACAATCACATCTTCACTAACTTCAAATGATATTCCTCCCAACGCCATTGTCCGATCCTTCTAGGAATTGGAAAATTACGTGGACAGGTTTGCGTCATGACCAACGAGATTCTCCATTAGGGGAGCTAAGCCATCCTCGATAAAGATGTGCCAAACCAATGGATTTTTTTGGAATTCATCGCAATTATCACGATCAGTCCACACACGATCACCACCCATGATGTCAACCTGCACAGTAAAAAACCAAAGAACTTGTAAAAGAAAAATGTTAGAGATACTGGTTAAGCAAAGGGCTTTCTTCACATAATGGATATTTGGGAAAATAAAGCTATGTTTTTTAATCAAGGCAGTGTGTAGGTTACATGCATGAAAAGGAAAATCACCTATCATAAGTTTAGCAATATCATAAATGGGGATCTTGAGGCGATTGCAGCTAGGTAAGCAAGATATGATGGAAGAGCGAGGTTCATTAGCCATGTTGTCTTTTCACAAAAAGCTAGGCAGAATGGCTGCTAAGCCAAATTTAGTAATAACAAGGTAAACAGGTTTGGGATGCAGAGTTAAATTAGCAAAAATGGAAGAGCCAAACGGGAGCTTTCCCTCATAATGATCCGTCACATCAAGTTTTAAATCCATGGGATTAAGGATGAAATGATAACTTAACACAATCCCAATAAGGAGATATCGCAAGGTACAACCCTTCAGATTCATAATTATGAAGTACGTGCCATACTTTCTAGTAAAGCCACCTTCATTTAGCACAAGATTAGCCCAAAATTTTAAATTTTTCCAGTTGTAGGCCACCTCAACTTTTATACCTGTCTACCAAGCCCAAAGTAAAATCATGTGGACCCCTCAAATGACCCCCATAAACAAGAAATTTGAAGTCATCATAACAAATGAGGGTTTTTTTCTTTCAAGATTAGGTCTTGAATTTTTGGCGGTAAGTTCCCCAGATTTCTCCAACATTTAGAGCAATTCCAAAGGTGCCAAAGTTAGCTAAGGCATCCGCCACTTGATTACCCTCCCTATAAACGTGGGTAATTATCCTTAACCTTAGCTTAGATAAAAGGAGCCTTATATCTAGAAGAATGTCCTTTGTACTCCATCCAAGTAGTCTGCCAAAGTTCACAACATCGGTAATGGAATTAGAGTCACCTTCAATGTGAAGGTTATTTATCCCCAGAGAAGAATTTTTTTGAAGGCCCTTGAGCAGTGCACGTGATTCTGCAATCATAGAATATTGGAAGCCAATCCCCCCAGCATAACCTGCCACAAGATTACCTCTGGAATCTTTGATCACACCTCCTATACTAGCTCTGCTCGGGTTAAGTTTTGAAGCCCCATCAAAATTGAGTTTAAACCATCCTCTATCCGGAGGCTCCCAAATGGTGTTACTCCTAGCCAGGGATCTAGAGTTTTCAAAAGAGCTTGCATCCAACTTCTGATGCCAACCCTTCACCATTTTAATTTCACATTCAGTGGGTCCCTTCTTCGGAATTTTCCAATTGAAGAGGGAGATGTTTTCATCAATAAGGTGGGCACCAATACCAAAGACCTCCCTAGGACTCATCTCAGTATTCCTGAATATCATATTGTTCCTTTCCTTCCATAAACACCAACAAATAATGGGAGGGACCTGGTTCCAAATTTCACCAGGAAAGGGGTGGATATAAGGACCGCACCAACCCAAAATAAAAGATTTTATATCCTTACAAATGGTCCAAAGAATACCCAATATTTCAAAATCCAAGCCCCAAACTTCAGCAGCAAATGGGCAGTGTAACAGTAAGTCGTCTACAGTTTCCTTACAACATTTACATAACAAACATCTATTGGGGATATAAAATCCTCTTTTCCTCAAATTGTCTCGAGTAAAGATCATGTTGTGGCAGGCAATCCACCAGAAGAAATTGTCTTTTTGGATCATATGGTGGTTCCATACCTTCTTCCAAGGATCAACTGCAACACCTTAGTTTGTCAGCAGATTGTACGCCAATTTGATAGATAGATCACCCTGTTTGTCAAAGGTCCAAAAAAATTCATCTCCCAAGTAGGATGAGGGAAGCCTAGTAAGAGAATGTAAATCCTAAAGAGACCTAGCCAGGAAAAAAAGATCTTGGGAAAAGGGGAAACAAAGGGTTAAATCCTTCCACATCCTAGCCCCAAGAGGCCTAAGAACATAGTTCCTAATGTGAATACCGAAGAACATCTATGCAAGCCTCTTGAGATTCATGAAATTAAAACTTTCCATAGGGGTATCAAGTAACCAAGGATCCTCCCAGAACTTGATCTTATTACCATTTCCTATTTTCCATTTTATCCCACTCCTAAGAAGATTATGTGTGTTGCAAATGCTCCTCCAGGCTAAAGAACCCAAAGGATGAACCTTCAAATGGCAACTGACCAAAGGCCTGTTCTAAAGATATTTAGAATTCATGATTTTGCACTAATCCTTAGTGTTCCTTATTTGATCCCAGGTCACCTTGGACATCAAGGCCTCGTTAGTGTTGGCTATATCCTTGATCCCAAGACCACCACAATGTTTAGGCTAATAGACCTTTTCCCATTTAACCAGGGAAAATTTCTTCTTGTCCTCGGTCCCAGACCAGAGAAAATTCCTTTGAATTTTTTCAAATTTCTCAGGTATATACCTGGGTATCTTGAAAATAGAGAGGAAGTAAATTGGTATACCTTGAAGAGCAAAAAAAAGAAGTTGAAGCTTACCGACGTGGCTAAGAATGGAACCTTTCCATCCAACAATTTTCCTTCGAATTCTTTCAACCACCGAGTTCCAAAAGCTAGGGGTGACCTCCTTGACAGTGAGAGGGAGCCCAAGGCAAACTGAAGGAAGAGTCCCACTCAAGCAACCCAAAACCACAATCACCCTAGCTTACAAGTTACGAGTGTTGTTAAAGAAGTAAATCATGCTTTTGTTGTAGTTAATGCATTGACCAGAGCAGACAACGTAGTTGTTTAGACAATTTTTCCATTTTATAGCTTCAACCACAGAGGCTTTCCCAAAATGGAAGGTATCATCTACAAATTGTTGTATCACAATTGGGTCCAAAGAAGAGGCAACTTTGATTCCCTTTATAGAACCCTCTGGCAATAGACTAGAAAAGTTCCCGCTCAACACATTCACTATCATGACAAATAAATATGGTGAGAGGGGATCACCCTATCTGATCCCTCTATCAGTAGAGAAGAACCCAAAGGGGGCCCCAAGAACAAAACAAAGTACTTAACCATAGTAACACATTCCATTATGAGTTTGACCACAGGCTGGTTGAACCCAAACTTGATCAAGAATTTAGGGATGAAGTCCTAGATAACCTTGTCATAGGCTTTTGAAATATCCAATTTGAGGGCCATCCTCGCATAGTTGCATCTGTCCATGGAGTGGATAAGCTCATGGGTGGTCACAGGAGCATCAAGAATATGATGATTAGGAACAAACCCTTTTTGGGTGGGGCTAATGAGTTTGTCAAGAAGGGGTTTGATTCGGTTCACCAAGATTTTGGAGATGATTTTGTAAAAGGTATTACATAGGCTAATAGGTCAAAAATCAAACATGGATTGAGGATCACCGATCTTAGGGATTAGAGCAATGAAGGTGTGGTTCAACTATTTGAGAATTTTATGAGTGTTGTTGGATGTTCACGAAACATCTCTTTGTGATTCACATATCAATGGTTGAGTTCTTTGGTGCTGTATTTAGTTTGAGTTGGGTTTTTGTGTAACTTGTGGATATCTAGTTGACACAAATTGTTCTCTTGTGCTAAGTTTTTGGGGGGTTTGTCCCAACATATGAAGTTGTGCTAAGATGTATTTGGGTCTTGACCTATATTGTTGTGAACCGAATTGAGTAAACTCAATTGAAGTTGTGTTTTGGGATGAATGGTATTATGGTACATGTTTTATCTACATGTTTCCTTGTGCCCAACTTGGGTTGATGTGTGCCAACGTGTGAGTTGTTTGGATCACATTGGAAGATTTAATAAGATTGTTTTTGGTACTCTCTATCTTATGAATAGTTTCACATTATGTTTTGTGGACGACTTGTTGAAATCATTATTTTTATTATTTCTAGTTGACCTAATTGATGTTTGGATATCTTGCAAAGGATATAAATGCAAGAAAATTTTTGTTGCAAGAGGGATGAGAGAGTGGATATGTGCAAAGATGAATTAAAGCAGTGAGGTAAAAATAAAAGGGAAATGAAATTTAACAACTTAGTCAATAGAGTGTATTATTGAAAAATGTTGTAATTCTTAAATATTCATGTATCCTGCTTTGAGATAGTGAATCTCTTCAGGTCCTTGTAATTTATATCTTGTTGTAGGTTTGTGCACCTCAATACTACAAGTCTTTTTTATCTTACCCTAAGGTTGTGTGACTTAGCCTACAAGTCCATAGACAATGAGCCTTAATATTGTAATTTTGTAAGTAGTGAGCTTCTATATTGAGAGATTCCTCTATGTGGTTTTTCCCTTCTTGGGTTTTCCACGTAAATTTGGAGTTGTCTTGTGTATGTGTGTTCATTTCCTTATCCTTCATTTCTATTGATTAGATTAAGTGTTTTTGATCTATGAATGATTTGTTGATCTTGCTAAGAGTTTGAATTTATATATTGTTGAAGGGTTTATGATTTGAAAGGGTTTAAGTTTTTGAAGATATTGATTCATCCCCCTCTAAGTATCTGAGTGTGTTCAAAAATTGGTATCAAAGCCAAGTTAATTTGAAGAAGCTTAACCTCTCGAGGAAAGGTTTGGGATGACACATGATGGAGATTACAAAGGTCTTAGGTTTGATGGGATGAATTACACCTTTTGGAAGTTGAAAACAAAAGGCCATATAAACTCTCTTAAGTTTGGTGTTTGAAAATATATCAAGGATGGTTATACTACTCCTACTGATCCTCCTGTAGATCCAATTGAGATTAGATTGTATGAGAAAAATACCAAGGCTAAGAGAGATATCTTGTGTGGGTTAGCTTATTTAGAACTTTTGAAGGTGATGAGTTGCAGTTCTACTAAAGATGTATGGGACAAGTTGAGAAAAATTTATGAAGGTGATAATAAGGTGAACCAAGCCAAGATGCAATTTTTCAAGAGAAAATTTGAGACCCTAAGGATGACAGAGGATGAAGATATTGCTAGTTATATTCTTTGGGTGGATGAGGTAGTTACTAGCATCAAAGGTCTTGGTGGAGAAGTGAAAGAAGATGAGATTGTGAAGAAGGTTTTGAGATCTCTCCCTAAAACTTATAGTCATAAGGTGTCTACTATTGAGGAGTCCAAGGACTTGGATAAGTACTTTAGATGAAATTTTTGGTGCTCTCACAACCTTTGGAAAGAGATATTTTGACAAAGATGATCCAAAGAAAGAAGCAACATTCAAAACCAATAAAAAGGAGGAAGATGAAACAACAGATTTGAATGATGAATTTGATGAGCTGGAAGAAAAATTTGTGAGAAGATTAAAGAAAGGCATCGAAAAATACAAAGGTAAGTTACCTTTCAAGTGTTTCAATTGTGGGAGGATTAGTCATCCCCCCCTAAATATCCTTTTAAACAATCAGATAATAATGAAAAAAGAGTTAAGTTCAAAAGAAGTCTTTATTCCATGGAGAATAGTTGTACTTAAAAAGATGAGGATCATGGTGATTCAAATGATGAAACACTTTCATGGCCTTGAAAGTTGGTGACAAAAATAGTGATATTGGAAAATGCAAAGGGTATGGTACCTTGTAGACTAACAAGGATAATCATAAATCAATGGTTGTATGGACTACCTTTCACGGAAAAGAAGTAGCATATGCTTAGGTAATTGATAGTGGTTGCTCTAAGCACATGAATGGTGACAAGGGAAAGTTCATCAGCCTTGAGAAGTGGAATGGTGGAGCTATCAATTTTGGTGGTTATGAGTCAACACAAATTTGTGGAAAGGATGCATAAAAATTGATGGAAAGAACATGATTGAGGATGTCCTCTATGTCAATGGTCTGAAGCATAACCTCCTCAGTGTCATTCAAATGTGCAACAAAGTATATAACCTTACATTTCATGCCAATGAATGTGAGATCAAGATGCTAGGGTTTGAAAGATTAGTTGTAAAAGGAACTAGGATAAATGGAAATGTCTAGCATCAAAAGGAGTGTCAAATGGGAAAGTAGACAAAGAAAAAGCTCAAGAGCCAAGTGCCTTTGAGTAGCCTAACAACTAAGGTAGATCCTACATTTGAACACATGGGATTTGAAGCAACATTTGATGATATGTTTTCTTCATAACCGAATCTAGAGTCAATGGAATCTGAAGGTTGGGACATCAATTTAGATGTTTGGGAAATAGATTTTGAAGGAAAAATCTGGTCTACTCTTGAAGATTTGAATGAAGCAAGAGCACTAAATCAGAAATATGAGAGCATGATTGAAAGATCAAAGGAGACAATTGTCAAATTGGAGGCACAAGTTGGAGAATCAAAAGAAGAAATTGGAAATCTAAAAGCTCAAACAGAAGGAGGTAAAGGATGTGAATTTAAACTCAAGGAGGTAGAGGATATGATCTTTAATTTGAAAGTTAAGGTTGAAGAAGGAAAAAGGATTGAATATTGCATAAATTTGTTTCTGGATTTGATTGTGTTAAACATTTGTTCATCAATGTTTCAGATCACACTCTATGGTCCATCATCAGGATGGAAGAGAGCAATAGGAGAAAAAAAATCTTTTTTTTGTTTTTGTTTTTTTCCTCTTGCTCTCTTCCATCCTAATGATGGATCACATAGTGTGATCCAAAAGGTTGATGAAAAAATATTTACAAAAATAAATTCTAGAAAAAAAATTATGCAACAATATGGATTGTGGAAATTTATTATCATGGATTGAAGATTGCTTGAAGGGCAAGCTCAATAATAAAACTGTTGAATGTTCAAAACTTGAAGAAGAGGTTGTTTCCTTAAGAAAATAAATTCAAAAGGATAAATAAACAATTAACAAAGGAGGTTCTAAAACTCTTGAAGGATTGATTAAATCTCAAAAGCCATAAAAAGAAAAATCTAGTTTTCTTTTTGAAAAAGGGAAAAATCCTATAACCGGTGCATCTGCAAACTTATATGATAAAATCAAAGAAGGAAAGTCTGATACAAAGGAGGAGAAAGCTTGCACTAAATATTATAAGAAGAATTCCTCCAGAGATGCAAAAATAGATCAAGATAGCAAGGAAGAAGGTGGATTCACTCTTTTCTAGAGATAGATTTTTCAGAGGTCCTCCACCTGCTAGACAACATGCACTTACCAGTTCAATCAATCCTTTCAAGATTATTGTTTTTCTTGCAATATATTTGGGCATAAGGCTATTGATTGTAGATCTAGACAAATAAGGAATGATAACATGAGTAGAAGATCATTTGTGCCCCAAAGATACAATGTTGTTTCATTTCATGGATATTTATATGCATGCAACAATTTTGGGCATATGGCTGCTAAGTGTAGATCTAAGGTGAAGAGGAACACCTTTGTTCTAGATAAAAAAATTGTGTGGTACAAATGAAACAAGATGGGACATAAATAAAATTGTTGTAGAAGTGGTTTTGTGAAGTCACCAAAAAAATAATGAAACCCTTAATCAGGAAAGGAAGGGTAATGAAAATATTTGGAATGAAAAACAAGTTCAAGAGAATGAGAAGGATGATTCTACACCTGTGCATTCTGCACAAGACCCAACAACAAATAGAGATAGAGCATTATGCCAGGGGGATATTTCATTTGCAAAGATTTTAGCTCCCTTAAAAGGACAAGATGCTAAAGATCACAACATGTAAGAAGAATTGGTTCAGATCCGTTGGTGAGAAGATCTGTTGTACAGGAATAAACCTTTTGATGAAGGTTTTGGTGCAAATAGATATTTTACTAATAGCCATGATGTTTTGGCCCGCATCCTTCCCCCGAGGAAAAAATGTCTTTCAGTCTAGAAGATAAGCCGGTTGAGTGGTGAAGGTATCATATCCAAGATTTCAAGTCTCTACACCTTCTTAAGTGAAAGTTATAAGTGACAGAGTTCCAGTCTATGCTTTGGCAGGTTAAAGTGATGCCAAAGGCTTCTTAGAATGTTCCACATTCCTCAGGAAATGAATATCTTTCCATGTAATTTTGTGGAAAAATTCAAGGATGTTCAATACATACTAATTTGAAGTATTAGGTGATTTGGTGGTCCGCAAGTTCAAATTTCAAATGAAAAAGTGCTATAGATTGTTCTAGATGCCTACAAAACATATGTTTGGGCACTTGCGCTAGTTGGAGATGTACACATTAGTTATATAGGTTTATATGGACATTTACATGTATCAGAGTATTTTAGGTTGTGAAGATGATTGAAGAAGTACTAGTCGAAGTGCATTCTTCTTGGGAGACAGGTTGGTCTCTTGGTTTAGTAAAAGTAGGACTTAGTGTCCTTATCCATAGTGGAAGTTGAGTCTATTGCTGCAACATCTTGTTACACCTAGGTGCTTTGGATGAAGCATACTTTGAAGGACATAAAGGTGGTATATGATGAACCCATTCCCATATTGTGTGATAATACCAATGCAATTAACATTTCCAAGAATCTAGTGATGCATTCAAGGACCAAACAAATTTCTATCTAGATCACTTTCTAAGGGAGAAGGCTCCAGAGAAAGAAGTCGGAATGGATTATGTGCCTACTAAGGATCAGATTACAAACATATTCACTAAGGAAAATTCAAAGGATACTTTTGAGTATCTCCGATAGAAGCTAGGGGTTATTACCCCTCAATTTTCTAACTAGATGAATAGATAGTGCATCTATCTAAGGGGATAAATTCATGTCATATCCTTTTCTCCTGGATTGATGTGAGCTACCTCTCAGGGGGATTAGGTAGTTAGTTGGTTTTTTCTGATAGGGGGAGGTGGTATGATTAATTGAAGAAGATGTGCAGTTGCTGAGCATGTATAGTTGGTCAAAGGGGGAGATTGTGTAGGTGTGTGTTGCCATCTATGCCAAAGGGGGATATTGTCAGCATTGGTTGTCATTGATGTCAAAATTTGAGGAGGTAATTGTGATGTCACCACTTAGTGAGTTTGTTGTCATTGGTTGTCAACACTTGGGGAGATTGTTGCACATGTTTGTGAGATTTTTGTTTGACATTGGTTGTTATTAATGCCTGTGTCTACACTCAATTTGGGTTGTCATTGGTGCTTTTTGTTATGGTGTTTTCAGTTGTATGTTGTTGATACTCTATGGTGATTGGTTGAAATTGGTTGTATATCATTCCTTTGATGTTGTTTTTGTTCATGGTTGGTTGTCATGCCCTATTTGATATCAAGTAAATTACTATTGAGGATGGTTGTTGTCAACAGAGATGATATCATGATGATATATTAAGATGAGGATTATAAGCATTAAGATGAGAATTAGAAGTAACGATGATGGTGGAGAGATGTTGATGGTCTTTAGTATGTTGTATGCTCTTTGTTATTGTTTATGAGAATGTATGTGTTTCTGCAATAATGTTCTAGTCTCCACAAGTTGGTGAAATTTTATGTTTTAGGAAGTTGCTTTGAAGGTTGTTTGGGAGAATACTTTGGATTCCTTCGCTATTGAAGATATGGTCTTGCGGTTTGGGATTCAAAGGTTGTGTTTTGTGGATGTTGCTCTCCTATCTTTTTTAGGTCACTAGTCTTGCCAAGGATGTTTTCGGTAATAGTAGTGTTTTGGTAGTTTTGTTGGTTGTTTGGACTGGTCCGAAAATGCTCTGTATTTCTTTGCATTGATGCTTTTGTTCCTACAGCTTGGTGGGAATGCTCTCGATGCTTATGCAATGTATCAATTCTATTTTTATGTGATGGTGTGTACCACAAATTGATCTGTTAATGTTCTATCTCATGGTTGTGCATTTTGTGCTTTTGAGATGAAGTACTTTATCTTTGTTTGGTTTGCAGTGGGTCTTTGTGGCATGAAAATGTGGAAGAAGTTTTTGGAATTATTGTTGGATTTTCATGGAACATCTCTTTGTGATCTGCACATTAGTGGTTGATTTATTTGGTGTCGCATTGTGTTTGAGTTGGCTTTTTGGGTAACTTGTGGATATCTGGCCGACAAGGCTTATTATCTTGCTTGTGCTAAGTGTTTGGGGGTTTGTGCCAACATATGAAGTTGTGCTAAGACGTATTTTGGTCCTGACCTATCTTGCTATGAACCACATTGAGTAAATTTAGTTGAAGTTGTGTTTTTGGGTCAACTGGTATTGTGCCACATGTCTCATCTACATGTTTCCTTGTTGCCAACTTGGATTGATGTGCGCCTGTGTGTGAGTTTTTTGGGATCAAATTGGAAGATGTACTAATATTGTTTCTGATCCTCTCTATCTTATGCATATGACCACATTATGTTTTTATGGTCGACTTGTTGAAATCATTTTTTGTATTCTTTTTGGCCAATCTAATTGATATTTTGAGATCTTGTAGAGGATATAAATGCAAGAACATTTCAGTTGCAAGAGTGGTGAGAGAGTGGAGAGGTGCGAAGATGAATTGAAGCAATGAAATATGAAAATAAAAGGGAAATGAGCTTTAATGCCTCAGTCAGTAGATTGTATTGTTGACAAATGTTATAATTCCTAAATCTTCATGTAACCTGCTTTAAGATAGTGAATCTCATTAGGCTCCTTGTAATTTGTATCTTTCCCTAGGTTTGTGCACCTTAGTACTATAAGTCTCTTGTATCTTTCCCTAAGGTTGTGCATCTTAGCCTGCAAGTCCATAGGTAGTGAGCCTTACAATTGTAATTTTGTAAGCAATGAGCTTTTATATTGAGAGATTCCTCTTAGTGGGTTTTCCCTTGGGGTTTCCACATAAATTTGGTGTTGTCTTGTGTATGTGTGTTCATTTCCTTATCTTTCATTGATGCTAATTAGATTAAGTGTTTCTGATCTATGAATGAGTTGTTGATCTTGCTAAGAGTTTAATTTGTATATTGCTAAAGGGTTTATGATATGGAAGGGTTTAGGTTTTTGAAGATACTAATTCACACCCCCTTCTCAGTATCTGTGTGTGTTCAACATGCTCCCCCTTAAGGGAGCATATGACTTCCCTATTAGAATTTCAATTTGATAAAAAAGGATAGTTGGATTTAATTTAGAATTTTTTGAAAAATGTCAATTTTGTGCCCTCACCATGTGCCAATTTTTTTAGAAGTGCTTAAAATTCAAATTTTATTGCATGAATTAAGTGTTGTGCATATTTCAACTGAAAAGGCACTTTTCATTTTTTGAAATTTTGAAATTTTGAAAAATGGAAAATTTGAAGCTCCATTAATGGAGTTTGCATGTAGATTTTGGTTTTTGACATTCAAAATATTATTAAAAATTTGAACTTGAAAGTGAATTATGAATTCTTTATTTTAGGGTAAATTGAGTCTCCTCAATGGATTTTTGTAAGGATCATTTTAAGATAATGTTTTCAAGTTATTAAGAACACAAATTTATGCCATGTAATTATTACATTGTTTTTCATATCACATTTACTAGAGGATATGATGAGCTCTGGGTGTAGATATTAGAGAGGGTTATGGGAGTGTCTCCCAACATGAACCTAGCCCAAAGTAACAGGTAGGAAATCACAGTGTGGGGAGTTTGGTTAAGAAGTGAAAACTAAAACAATACAAGTAATTAATTAACCAAGATAATGAATATCCCTGTTGTGCCTTGAGTGCTCATATAGGCTAAGGATGATCAAGGAAGACAAGCCGCTCATGAAGCATAATACTTTTAAGATCAATTATTTTCATCTGTATGAGAGGACACTCAGTTTTGTGTTGAGCCCCACATGAGTGTCCATGATGACACTCCCTCTCTTTCTCTCTTTTATCTTATCCTAGTTTAGTTGAGTATCACTTGAAAGATGATTATTTCCTTCCATGTGTATGTTGTTGAGTATATCATTGGTGAGGTTTCTCAATAAATATTCTTATGCTATACCATTGGTGAGTTTTCCCAATAAGGTTTATGAGATGTGACATTGGTGAATTTTCCAAATGTAGATTTGTGATGTGACATTAGTGAGCTTGCCCAATTTGGATTTGTGATATTCGATTAAGTTTGTGTCCAATGTGGACTTGTATTTGATACTACCTATGATTGATCCCCCTTGTGATACTGGATGAGTTTTTTATATGTAATGTGTATGTTGAGTGTATACTTCATGTATGACATGTGTGTAAGCCATCTCCCAATGAGCTTGGCATGAGTTTTGTGTTTGTGGCCCATGTGACTATCTCCTAGCATGGTGGGAGTGGATATTTTGATTCCATGAGGGGTGGCGTGGTAACCACTGTTGAGGATCATGGTAGAGTCGATGTGACTTCATGTAGTAGAGTATTTCATGTTTCCTTTTAGTTGGTTCATTGATGAAATTGTAATTAATGTTGAAAGACATTTGAGTCCTCTTGCAATTATAATATATTATTGGAACTCCCTCTTGGTATGGATTGTATATGCCATTTAATTGGAACCTTAATTCTATCTTGTTACATGTCTCAGAGCTGGAACTAGGAACACATGTAATCTTGTATGAATTCAATATTTCATGTTTTAGATAAAATAAATTAAGAATCTTTTATTTGCGTTTAAAATTAACTTAGATTCTTTCTTTCCTAGTTGGGTGGTCTAGTATTGTACCTAAGCAACCTTGTTTCACCTCAATTTGACCCAAATTTCTTGAAAACCAAGTCTACTTAGGTAGCCTTATTTCCAATGGAGCAACCTAGTAGCACAGTGGCAGTGGCATAGCTTGGTTAGCAATGGGGTGGCCTATTATATAGTCTAAAAGTCCAAAGTATGGTTATCTCTGTTGGGGCGGTCTTATCATGTGATTGGGCAACCTCATTCCCCATACAAAAAATAGAATGAAAATCCTTTCCACCACAACTAGCTAGTGGTTTTCCTAGCCCAATGTCATAGATGAATACATTTTACACTTCATATCTTTTTTGTTTCAGCCATTTAGTCAACTACACCTTCAAAACCTAGTCAAAACATTTTTCTCTTAGAATATGAACATTCCTATAGGTTTCGAGTCCTCGTATGGGAAAACCATGTAAACCAAAGTTGCTCCTCATGGTCCCAAGGGTCTAGCAGTATTTTGAGATTTTAATTTTGTTTCACCATTAAGGACTTGTGGTATCTCTTGCATAATTTTGTGTGCATTCTTTCGAAGTTGCCTGATTATCAAGCCTAAGGTTAGGGAGATTCTTCACCTAATCTTGTGAATATTTGGGAAGGTTGAAAACTTTAATGGCTGATCTTTTTTGTGCTCTCAAAATTACTCATAGGTCAAGGGTTGTTGTGTATTAGTATCCTTCCATTTTTGGTATGTCACATTGTGACATGATGTCTTGGGAAGTGTGTAGTTTTTTGGAAGTGACTAGTCATTCCAGTTAGCGGAGAGTTTGTGCCTCTTGGTTAGGAAATATATTATGAAGTTTTTCCCTTGTGTTTAAATTTATGAAGTGTGTTTGGAGGTGGATTTGAGGTTGATGATTCCCTTATCCTATCCTAGTGTGGTGTTGTGAGAGAATGTGATTGTAGGTTTAATCTTCTCTCTTGTATATTCATTGTGGTTGATTTATCCCATGAGTGGTTAGTCTTCCATTATTGACACCTTTCTTATACAATGGTGATGTTGTCTTGTTGTCTTTGTCATTGTGTTAACATGACACTCATGTCCACATTATTGTGCAAGTGCAGCATGCCATTGTTGCATTATCGACATTGTTGTTGTGGTTTCAAAAAAAACTATTCTGTTAGGTTTTGTTTTGAGCATGTTGGCTTGGGGCATTACAAATATTAAATTCACATTGGTCCACTTGTCACCATATATCCATAGTTATCAAATCATCTATGGTACTTGAATCATCCTATTAGCATTGGCTTAAAGATCACTAAACATTATTTGAAGACATCATGAGAATCATCTAAGTCTTTGGATCATGTGTAGACTTTAGATACCTTCATCCTTCTTCTTGCAAATTCCCGTCTAGAATGGGAAGTCATCTTGCACACATTTGTGGTGTTGTTTCTTCTCAAGGGGAGAAATTTTGTTCAACGTTCAGGGATCATCTGCAACATCTAGTGCCAAGCATCTACTAGCACTACAAGCATCACATGGTTTCTCTTCTCATCTTAATTTTTGGAGGGAGGATTTCCTCACAAAGAGTTTTTTCCTTCTCAATCTTTGGAGGTTTACATAGACCTTCTCCTTTCTCTCCTATGGGAGGGAATTTCTTGTAATTATGCGATAGAACTAGTCCTTGGGGGATCGTCACGAGTTCTTCTATCTACTATCTTATTCACTTGTACATTGGTATCATTTCTCTTTTGAGAGGAGTTTTATTTTCCATTGGGTTTTCTCTTTTACTCCATTGAAAAATCTGTACATGAGTACATAACAAGGCATACTAGAGGGGAATCATCATCTTTTCATAAATTACTCCCTATGTTGCACTTAAGGGGGGATGTTAGTGTAAATAGGGTCATTTCATATCTAGTTAGAATATCACCCTTTCTTGGTTGATACATTCACTCTAGTTAAGTCTCCAATTAGGGAATTTTTGATTTTTTATCTCACTTCATGTGGTTGAGACACACATACCCACCTTTTGAGACACCTATTGCATACACACTTCACACACACTCAAACACTTGTCATATGAGTATACATGTGTTGCACCTTTCGAGGGGTAATTAATGTTTCACTCCTACATTCTCACCTCCTCATCCTTTCCTATATATGCAAGGTTATCATTGTATATTTTGACATACTTTTGTTGTATCTTATTTTGGAGAACTTCTAATTCAATTATTTTATCCAAAAATTTAAACATCTCTTGGAATTACTAGTTTTCTTTTGTTATGCATTTACATGTTTTTGTAGCTTATCTCTATCTTAACATTTCTTGATTATACATCTATTTTCTAGATTTATAACAATCTCTCCTTCACATGCACTTATAAGTCCACCTTCCCTTTCTTGTGCCTCTTAGTTTATGATGTTATGTTTAGTGAGGAGCATAGTGATAGTTCCTTATCTTCACATGATGAGGTTGATAACTCTTTGATTCATCATTATTTAGTTTATGATGCACATTCTTCTAACAAACTCAATATAGAGTTATTTCGTGGCATTGAAGATACACACTTACATGTTAAATCCTTCTTATCCTCACATTATGCTTCTATACATAGCTATTCTACATTGACAAATGCATTTGGTGATGCCTTGATTGATAGAGCTAAGCAACAATTTAATTCACCCCATGATTATTATACATTCTTTCGTAAATTTTCATGTCCCTTTATCATTTATTTTAATATTGGCTCTAGACCATGCTTTCAAATGGCTCTCATATTTCACATTCTAGTGGCCCTTAAGCATTCAATGGATTTTTTTATGCATAATGATCATAAACCACTTTTGATGTCTATAGGATTCTCCTTTTGGTTACTTTATGCTTTCACACAATGTCTCTATGAGTGGCTAAGGAGTGCATTATTACATTCCTTCTATTGAAAAAACATGTGATTTAGACATGATTGAGGATGAAGAACATGGGGATAATGTGCCATTAGTTTATGTTACATATTTTCATCCTCCTCCATTATTTATCTTGGTGACCATTGTAATTTAATTATTTACATATGACAATCTAATAATAAATGGTAAATAATGTGCATATCTCCAAGAATCATGGAATAGAAAAAATGGATGCTCATGTGAGGGTGGGGACATATCTATTTATTCTTTTTTGACTTGGAAATAGTATTACAAGTGGGCATTGAATGGGGGTTTACACTAGAAATGTCAACTTGAGAGATAGTGAAGTTGTTGGTGTGAATTAGGTTTTTACCTATCTAGTTCTCCTTTTGGCTCCTTTAACACCTAGTTAGTTAAGTTTACTTAGAGAATTTAATTTGTATGTATCAAGTCATGAGATTATAACACTTGTCACAATAATATTTTATCCTATGTTTCATACTTGCATATATATACAAATATCTTTATGTTATTTTCATTCCATTGCATTGTATTCTATGTACCAATATTAAAAATATAACATTCTTTTCTTGCTTATCTCTCTTTTCAAAAATTATTTGGTTTTATATAAGATTATTTCTCCTAGGAAGTTATATTGGTAGGTTCAACATAGTATCATAGCTCTAAATCTAAAAGATCCTTCTCTTTTTCATGAGATTTTAAAAATATTTTCCACTTGGTGCATCTTGATCCAAATATGTATGGATCAACATTAAACTTGATAGGATTTGGATCTATTGTAGATTTGACATTTTTGAAGGCTTCAATTTTTTTTGTCATATAGTTTCTACACACTCCGTACACTCATGCAATTGTATAGTTTGTACACTCATACACTTGTATAGTCTATACAAGTTGTACCATGTCTATGCTTGAAAATTTCCAAAGATTTGAAATTTTGTAAGCATGATTTTTTTTAGTTATATTATTTTTATTACATCATTGATTGTAATATGAGGTTTTACATATTTTTAGGTTTTTTGACAATTCTATTTGCTATAGAGTACACATGCATCAATTGTTTCATAAGTTTCTTAGCCTTGTAATGTATCATACCTAGTCTGGGATGCTTTACCACCCATGTGACATGACCTGTATCACTATCGACCATGCTATTTATAAAAACTAATCTCTTGGGGTCGACCCTTGGTCATAATAGCTTTGGGCATTAAGACTTCAATCCACAACTCAATTCCACCTCTAGAGGCATTTTCAAAACCTCTACCTAGATCTTTATGCTCAACCAATGGTGATATTCACATCCTTCACTTCACCTATTTGATGGTCCTCCACTTAGATTTGCCAATCATCATTCTACCTAACTAGTTATGCCACATCCATAAGTCCTAGAGGCATTATTTTTGTTCAAGGAGGAAGTTTTTTCTAACAACCATAACTTTTTCCCAAAGAGGTATTTTTTTCTTCTTGTATGCATTGAAAATTATTTTTGAGCATTATGGAATGGTCCAATATTTTTTTCCAAATTATACTCCAGGTGACTATATTTTAATTTGAAGCCATTTCTTACAAACTTTTTGGGAATATGCATAACTTTTATTCATTGATCGAATTTTAGAAAGTTTTTTTGAAATTAATTAGAAACACACAAGGAGTAGATTTGTAACCTCTAATTTTCTATTTAACAAGAATTTATTAAATTTGAAGAAATATATTTATGTTATAAATAGTTAATCTAGGCTTTTCCATGTCTTTCACTATGCTTTACTGTTGATGGAGGTTGACGGGTGCATGCAAATTTAGTCTGGTTTTGTTCTCTTATTTTGGCCTCTATTTTATTTATTTGTTTGTTTCCCTACAACTTTGTATCTGTGGGTTCGGTGTTGGGTGGGTGTTCTCTCATGGAACCCTTGAGGGGTTCTGGTGATTCCTCTCATTTGTCTTTCAAATCTATTGCTATTAATGGGGATTCTTCTTCACCGGGGCATGGAGATGCTGTTGGTTTCCTCTTGCAGGCTGCAGAGGAATCAAGGATCAATCATTGTTTAGAATCAAAATCAAAACCAATTAGTTGCTTGGAAAGGAGCAAGGATCGCTTGATTGTGGTGATCAATCCTAAAGTTGTTGCTAACGATGTCTTGTATTTAGCAGAACATGCTTTAATTTGAAAGCTCATGGGGGTTCATATTTCGTTGCTATTTTTGGAGGCATGGGCTCAAATAAACTAGAACCCAAAGGGAGATATGGAGATTATCCTTGGCACAAATGGTTATTTTTTTCTGTGTTCTCCAGGCTTGCAGATCGACATATGGTTTTTGAAGGCAACCCCTTTTTCCATAATCAGGCTGGGCTTTTTATTAAACCATGGCATTTAGGGTTTGATCCCTTCGAGGAGCTCCTATCAAAGATCCCAGTGTGGGTTCAATTTCCTCAACTTCCAATGGAGTTTTGATGGAGAGATGTTATGCATTCTATTGTTGCATCTTTGGGAAAACCCTTGGGTCCCTCTTGTCAAACCCTTGATCATAGGGTGACCTCATTTGCTTGCCTTTGAGTGGAAATTAATTTGAACATTCCATAACCAAAGTCTATGGAGATTAAATTGGGATGCATGAGCTGGATTCAACCAGTGGATTATAAGGCTCTACCTTTCCATTGTAGATTGTTTCACGAGTATGGACACTTGCAAAGGAATTATCCTAAATCAGGAGGTAATGCTCAACATTCTTAGCCCAAGTCATAAGTTTTTGATTCTATAGAAAAGGTCAAAGACCCAGTTCAAAGTGAGGGAAATGATTTGAAGGGGTTTATTCTTGTGAAAGGACAATCCAAAACTAGGGGGCAACCCATCCAAACAAGGCAATGCAAAAAGGAGGTTTTGGTAATAGGTTCGACATCCTCAAAATTTTTGAGGACCTGAATTTAATGGAGAATGATCTTTCTCTTGAAGGTCAAGAAGCACAAGCTTTGGATCCATCTACCCATATTTCCCAAATTCCTATTCATGGAGTAGATTCATAGGATGCTTTAAAGGAGGGAATAACAAAGTCTCCAACTCTAGTTGAGACATTAGGTAATAATCAAGAGCTTGGTGAAGTTCCTGGGGTTGTCATGGTGGCTAACCCTCTTTGTGAGAACCATCTGACACTGGATGACAATGAGGTATATATTGATTTGGCTATAGACTTTAGAACAAAGGAAGACGACAAAAATAAAATTATACCCCAACTAGGAATAAATGAAAAGAGCTTATAGAAGGGAGCAATGGATAATGCAGGCAAGGTGGATAGAAAAACGATATGGAAAAGATGAAGATTATGGGAAACTCCTTAGTGGAAGCGAGTATTGTTAAGACTCTAGACTCTCACTTCACTTCATCCCTCAAAATGATTGTACTCTCATGGAATGCAAGGGCTTTGGGTAGCATCCCTAGAGAAAAGGCTTCCTGTGATTTGATTCGTGATCACAGTCCTAATATTATTTTCATCTAGGAGACTAAACTTTCTATGGATGAAATGAGTAATGTTTCTTCTAAATTTTTGAGGAGAGGTTTATGCCAGTGTGTTGGAGCCCAAGGATTAGCTGGGGGTGTTGCTTTCCGTTGGAACCCCTATAGGATAACTCCTCTTTGGTGGGTGGCTTACAATAATTCCCTCTTTGTGTTGGCATCCTGGTTTGATTTTGGAGTGGTTTGTCTTTTTTCAACCGTGTATGCACCTAATACCAGGTAAGATATTGTTATGGTCTCATGTAAAATTCATTAGGTCTTTAGCTCCTGGTTGTCCTTGGATTCTTGTGGGTGATTTCAATTCTATTTGTTGTGTGGAGGAAAAATTAGGGGGATTGGGTCACATGGGTCTTGCTTCGTCTTTGATGTGTGATAATATCTCTTTCCTCAAGTTGGTGGATGTAAACCTGTTAATGGTACTTTCACCTGGCATAACAGAAGGTGTGGAGAGGTTTCTATTTTGGAAAGGCTTGATAGATTCCTAGTCTCAGACCATTGGCTTGGGGATTGTTGGGTTTCTTCTTCTAAGATCTTGAGCTAGAAGGGATCAAATCATTGACCTATCAAATTCTCATCCCAACGATTTTCTTTATCTAGAAACCCTCCTTTTAAATTCCAACTCATGTGGTTTCGTGACCCTAGTTTGTACTAGTTGGTTGAGAGATGGTGGTTTGAAGGGAAGCCTACTTTTGAGACTACCATTCTTTCCTTTTACAAGAGGCTTTAGTTTGTTAAGAACAAGCTTAAAAGATGGAATAAAACTTCTTTTGGAAAAAAATTCCTTAAGAAAAAATAGGTTTAGGCTCATTTGGACAGTACCACTTTCAAAATTAAGGAAGAAGGCATGACTATGGTTTTTCTCCAGAAAGAGTCTCAACTTTCCAAAGATCTTGATGAATGGGATTTATGAGAGGAGATATTTTGGAAACAAAAGTCCCGTATTGATTGGCTTCAAGAGGGGGACAAGAACACCGTTTTTTTCATAAATTTTTCAAGGAGAGAAGGTATGGTAATTTAGTTACTTCTATTATTTCAAGGCAAGGGAATCTTCTATCTTCTTATCAAGCCATTTTTGAGGAAGCTATTAGTTTCTTTTCCTCCATTTTCGTTGAGGAAAATCAAATGGTAGCGGTGGAGGAGGACATGGTCCTTGATTGTATTCCTTTGGTTGTTTGCAGGGAAATGAATAACTTCCTTCTAAAGCCTATTTCCCTAGTAGAGGTTGAGAGAATTGTTTTCTAGATGAAGAAAGGCAAAGCTCCTGGTCTTGATGGCTTTCAAATAGAGTTTTTTCAAGAGTTCTCGGATATCTTGAAATTTGATCTGCTGGAGGTGGTTAGAGAGTCTCAAGCTAATAAACAGATGCTCAAAGCCTTTAATTGAACCTTCCTAGCTCAGATTCCCAAAAAAGAAAGAGCCAAGTCCTTTGACTCTTTTAGGCCTATTGCTTTATGTAATGTGGATTTTAAGATTATTAGTAAGCTGATTGCAGAGATATTAAAAAATTGTTTGGCTTCTTTGATCTCATTGGAGTAAGGGGGTTTTGTCAAATGTCGTCATATTGTGGATGGGATGGTGGTGGCAATGGAAGTTGTGGATTCCATGTCTTCTTCTAAGGAAAAAGGCAATGTTTACAAAATTGGAAATGTCTAAGGCCTATTGTTGAAGTAATGATCAAATATGAACATGAACAAAACAATTTGATATGTGTTTGATGGTATTCAATCTACAAGAGAAAATATTTGTTAATTTATATATCTATAAGTGAGGATTGAATGTGATTTAAATAAGTCAAAGGGAGACATGCCCCATGAGCAGACATGTCTCCACAAAGTGGAGACACGTCCGTTCATGGGACATGTCCCTTCTATTCATGCAATTTCATCAACTTAACCATATGATTACCAATCGGTGGTTTAGTCACTCAATCAATCGTATTTGAGATAAGTTCGATATGAACTTTAAACCACATAAATAAGTAATACCCGATCTGGAAGAGATTGCTGAAAATATTCATTATCAAGATTTCAATGAAGAACAGTGAAAGCCAATAATCTACAAGTAATATCTTCCAATTGTAGATCAACAGTATACTTGATATAAGACATATATCGATATATATCTATAAATGATGATGTTGAATCAATTCAATCATCATTTATATATCTGACCGATGCTATCTTATTTCAACACTCCCTCTTAGCTAGGGAAGATAACTCAATCAAGTATATAGTCATATCACCTTACTCGTGATATCAAGAGATATGGTATGCTTCTAAGAGTGTTGTCACATAACATTCTTCATAACACATCTTCATTATTCAACACTCCCTCTTAGCTAGGGAAGTTAACTTCAATCAAATATAAAGTGATATCACCTTACTCATGATATCATAAGATATGGTATGCTTCTGAAAGTGTCAAGTCACATGACATTCTTCATAACAAATCTTCATTATGGTATGTGCACTAACATCAAGTCACATGATGTCTACCATAATAAATCATGGCATATCCACATAAATATATACATATCCACCATGAATAAGGATCATAATGATCTTCAAATTTATATCAAGTCTCATGACATCTATCAAAATGTCCAAGAGATACTATCATGACATGTCCACAGATATCAAGTCACATGATATCCATCATGACAGTGAAACTAATCATTGTAAAGTCGTCACCTTACAATGTCAAAGTGTTCATTATCAAAAGATCGTCACCTTTCAATAATGTACACAAGGGGGGGTAAGCCCATATAGTCATGGAGTCACTCACATGACAAAAGAGTTTACACATTAAAAATCTTTAAAACATATTAGTAAAAAATAAACAATTTGAGTCTCAATAAAAAATAACTTACATTTCAACCATACCAAGTTTCTTCCTGAAGGGTTCAATCTTAACTCTGGAGAGAGTTTTGGTGAATGTCTGTTGTTTGATAATTTGTACTACTATGCTCCAACATTCATTTCTACCATGTATTTCACATAGTGGTAAGGAAACTCTATATGCTTTTGATCAATTAATCCCACAAGCAATTTACGAAGCCATACTGCTTCTTTGCACCCATAGAGGCTGAAATATATTTGGCTTATGTTGTACTTAGTGCCACAAAAGATTGCTTCCTGCTACACCAGGATATCATTGTAGACATCAACCTGAAACAAACCTAGAGGTACTCTTTCGATCATCTTCTTTAGGTTCAGTAAGCTCCCTTTGAATCTTCAAGCACTTGTATCAACCTCTTGACTTTATCATCCAAGATTTCCTGCAACACTTGCTTTAGAGAAATAGATTCCAACACACACCTCTGTGGAGATTCAGGGTTGTCCTTTTCAACCTCATCCCACATCCCTCTATTATAAATAGGATTGCAGAGCTACCAATGTTAAATCTAGGTTGACTGACTTGAGTAATTCTAATCTCAACGGTTGAAGAGGTACTTCAAGGATTTAGCATCAACACTACAACCCTTACAGAATCATAGAGCTCCCTCTCAAGGTTAATTCTTCCTTTTAAGAGATGTCTTTAGTCAGTCTCATGGATGCAAGTAGTGTCTCTATTCTCTTCTTCTTTTGAGAGAAATTTCTTAGTCCATCCTAATGCACATTAAGAAGAGATTCCTTAATAGTTCATATGAGCCAACTATTCTGAAGAGAAATACAAATGCTAGAAGCATACAAGATTCATTTATCCAATGTTATATCATGAATTAATGACTACGTAAGAATTCATGAGCATTATTAAGAACATGAAACACTTATCTCTCAATCAAAGATTCATGTCAGATTTCAATCTCCATAACTTTCCCTTCGATTGTATTAATGGATTCTTTTACGCACAGTCAACACCAAAGCAAATAATTGAAGGATGAATTCTAGACTATACCAATTACTGGTTATGCCAAACACAAAATTCCAATATGATATATTTAGGTGAAACCTCCAAATATCTGTGTATGAAATTCTTCTGAAGATAGGCGCATTTCAACCAATCGAGACCAAGATTGCCTCCGCCATCCAGGCAGAGCTGATGGCTCTGGCCGGCACTCATATTCTGTCACCAGGTAGTAATCGGGGTTCGCTAGATAAGGCAAATCACACACACAACACCGATAAACTCCAACACTCCTAATAATCAATACTTCTGCTAGAAACAAGTATCAAGGACCTGAACGGCTGGAGTGAGATATACTAAAATATCGAATGATCCTGATAATCACCTTCCCTGTGACTTTAGCCCATTATCTACTACTCACATCTTTGCAAATAAAGCCCAGATGTACTCCTTTAGTGCTGGTTGGAAGTAGCAACATACATAATCGTTACTTTGCACTCTGCCTAAGAAAAAGTGTCAGCTACAATACTTTGAGAATATTACTCTTCAAATATTCAATACCACCAAATATTATTATTGGCTGGTAATAAGACCCGATAGTCTTAAGAATATGAATCGAATTCTTTTAGAATTTTCAAACTTGTCGCTATTCTCCCTTGACTCAATCTGACTTCCACTTAGGCGATTCCTATATGAAATTTATCTGTCTTTATTGATCAACAGTTTTATTTCTCCATTGGTCGACTCATGTCCCAGGTGGCGCTCAAACATAGATCTTTAGAAAATATCAATTGGAAACTCCCTTGTGTATATTTCACAATCTCATGTTTTGTCTTTTTCCCCTGGATTTATCTTTATCTCTCTACTGCAATTTCCTTATGATGTCCCGTTGGTGATTGTTGACTCCACATCACCTATCGATCTGAGTGGAATGTGATACCTCCAAAGTATTATTATTAATCGAATTCCAAATTTTGCCAATGACATAAGTCCACCCAAGCAACACCATCAGTGATAGTTGCGTTGAATGTTATATTATTCCCGAAAAACTTAATGACATAAACTTCTTCAACCAGTCGGATATATTATACACCAAAACTTCACGGGAATGGAAAATAAAGGTTGTCATTCATAAATGAAATTCCAATTGACAACTAAGCCTCCAAGAGAACGATATCACATATATTTGTTGTTAATTCTAGGCATATAGGGATTTGTGAATGAAGAAGATCCTTCCCGTGAATAGAACTGCCCGACAATACAACATTGCTTGATGAGATAGAAATCCCAACCTCACTCAAAGAATCCATGGTGGCAAAAAAATCAATTAATATGCAAATACTATAAGGTATCAACTTTGTTGGTATTCATTACAGAGCCTGATCAACATAAAGAGCGAAACAGTTCCGTGTTTCATTGTTGGAAGGGATTACATCCGTTGTTACACATATTGCCAACATAAGAAAACTCTCAACTCCTATGTTGATCAAATACAATGAACACGACCACTAGTCAATATAAACCGACCCATCCAACATTGAAGATGCGAAGGCATTACTAAATAATTCTTAGTTGCATCAGAGATAGACTCTCTGCTCCAACAAATTTGATCACCTAAATTCTTCCATGAAATTATTTACTACAAAGATCTCATTAGAGGCTATGTCCTCGAGTGGCTATTCCTAAAAATTTCCGTTCTCAGTTACCAAACCCAAACATAATCAATTCTTCCCTATTGCCACAAAGTAAGTGCATCTCCTTCATTTAAGGTAGAATCGCCAAACTTAGTCCAATCTGATCAAATTTATCTTAAGCTTGGCTCTGATACCATGTTGAAGTAATGATTAGATATGAACATGAGCAAAATAGTTTGATATGTGTTTGATGGTATTCGATCTACAAGAGCAAATATTTGTTAATTTCTATATCTACAAGTGAGGATTGAATGTGATTTAAATAAGTCAAAGGGAGACACACCCCATGAGCGGAAATGTCTCTACAAAGTGGAGACACATACATTCATGGGACGTGTCCCTTCTATTCATGCGATTTCATCAACTTAACTGTCCGATTACCAATCAGTGGTTTAGTCACTCAATCAATCGTATCTGAGATAAGTTCGATCTGAACTTTAAATCACATAAATAAGTAATACCCGATCTGGAAGAGATCGCTGGAAATATTCATTAGCGGGATTTAAATGAAGAATAATGAAAGCCAATAATCTACAAGTAATATCTTCCAATTGTAGATCGACAATATACTTGATATAAGACAGATATCGATATATATATAAATGATGATGTTGAATCAATTCAATCATCATTTATATATCTGACTGATGCTATCGTATTTCAACACCTATGATAGAGTTTGGTGGTCATTTATTCAGCGTATGCTTGTGGCCTTTGGGTTTCATCCTGATTGGATTTCTTGGGTAATGAGTTGTATGACCACATCCTCTTTATCCGTTTTGATTAATGGATTGCCCTCCTCCCCTTTTTTTTGGTTCAAGGGGAATTAGGCAAGGCGATCCTTTATCTCCATGTCTTTTCATTATTTTGGCAGAGGGTCTTGGCAGGTTGCTGAGACATCATAAGGATAGTGATCTTATCAAAGGTTGAAGTTGGAACTAGGGTTTATAATCCCAAATTCACCTCCAGTTTGTTGATGATATTGCTTTGATTGGGTTGGAAAGAATTAAGGAGGCCACTAATTTCAAGAAGGCTCTGGACATTTACATGGCTGCATCTGGGCAAAGGATTAATGAGGGGAAGTCTAATATTATTTTTTTCAATACCCCCGAGCTAATCCAAATAGGATTGCTCACATCCTTCATTTTCAAATTGGTGGCATGCCTTTGGTCTATCTGGGTATTCCCCTCTATGTTGGAAATATGAATAAGAGGCACTGACAACACATCTTAGAGAAAGTTCATTCAAAGGCCAATCATTTGAATTTTCGCTAGCTATCCTTTGTTGGCAGGTTAACTCTTTTAAAATCTATTTTGTAGGTTCTCCCTTTGTACAAGTTCATGGACTCATCTGCTCCAAAGGGTTTTCTCAAAGAATATGATGCTCTCTCTAGGCAATTCTTACGGGTAGGAAATATTGTGCAGCGTAAGTGGAGCTTGGTGAGTTGGGACCAAGCGTGTAAACCCAAGGAGTATGGAGGTTTGGGTCTTAGGCAGTCCGAGCACAATAGTTTGGCTCTTGTGGTGAAATTATATTAGAGGTGGTGCAATCTATTTGATCAACCATGGACTCACATTCTGAACTTCAAATAACTTGGTGGTGTGGTTGATGAGGATATTCCTCGTATAGAATTAACTGGAAAGGGTTCTTTCATCTGGAATACTTTAAAACGGGGTTCTACCCTCATCCAAGAGGGGCTCTTCTAGATCATTAGCAAAGGTATTCTTGCTCATTTTTTATTGGATTCTTAGGATGGTCATTCGTCTATACTTTCATCTCAACCTAATCTTCAAGCTTTAAGTGATTCTTTTATGGGGGTTGGCTGGTCAAATGTTGATAGCTTCAAGCTCTCTTCATTTTTTCGGACCTCTATGGTGTATCAGTGGAGACACTCTGATTCTTGGCCTGACCAAGGTTCTTTGGAGGAGCGAAGTTCCTTGGCTTCAATCCTTGCTTAGCGAACTTGTAGTTATTTAGAGGTGATGGATGGGTTGGCTTGGGGAAATGGACCCAAAGGGAGGTACACGGTGGCTCAAGGTTACATTGCTTTTCTTGGTCAACATGATGACTTGGAGGAGAGTCCCTAGTGGAAGCGTATATGGAATAAGAATGGCTAGCCCAAGTGTAATATGTTTATGTGGCTTTTGAGTATAAACAAATGCCATACTTGGGAGAACATCAGGAAAAGGGGATTCAGTGGTCCTTCGATTTGCTTTCTTTGTGGAAATAGTGAGGAAAGCTCTAGACATCTTTTCTTCCTGTGTTCTTTCTTGACTAAAATCTAGAATTTGTGGTGGCATTTATGGAAGAGATCTTCTGTTCATGCCTTGTCTCTTTATGATGTTTGGATGAACTTGCACCTTCCTTCGGCTTTTGCATCCTTCCTGGTGGCTGCTTGGAATTTGGGTCCTTCCCTAATTATTTGGAAAATTTGGTTGGAGAGAAATAGGCTGGTTTTTCAAGACCACAGGTAGGTTGCTCTTAAGATCTAGTTTAAAATTAATAAAATTCTCAAAGAGACTATAGAGGCTAAGTTCAACCTGGATGAGCCTTTGACCTTGAATGGTTCTAGGTTCTTTTCCCTTTTGGAGCTTTTTAGGGCCTCTATGGCTCATCCTAGACGTGGATATTTGATGATGACTTCTAAGAAGATGAGCTATGGGGGTAAGTGGGTTTCACCCCCAACTAGTGTTTACAAAATAAACATAGATGGCTTTGCTCATGGTAATCTGAGGCTATTGGCATTGGTGGAGTGGGATGTGATAGCAGGGGTCATGCCCGAATTTTCTTCTCTATTTATATGGCGGTGCACTCCAATAATCAAATGGAGGCCTGGGCTATTCTTAAGGAATTGGAGAAAGCTTGTGAGTTGAATTGGAGGAAGGTGATATGTGAGATGGATTCAATGATTCTTGTTTCTCTTCTAAACAACTAGGATTTCCAAAACCGTTCCTAGAGATTATGGGTAATTGCTAGACAAGTTCTCAATTTGGCCTCAAATTTTGTTTCTATTTCCTTTGTGCATATTCCAAGGGAGTGAAACAAAGCAATTGATTGCCTAGCAAAATGGGCTTCTGATGAGATGGGGGATTGGTTTGTTTGGAGTTGGGGTCAACTTGACTAGCAAAAGTGTCAGCAATTGGTTTAGTTTTTTCATGAGGATCAAAATGATTAGGTGTGCTGGGTTGATTTGGTTGTATGCTTTGTGGTGTTGGGAGGATGGTTGGAGTGGTGGCCTTTTAGAGATTTTGGGATCTCTCCATTGGTCCTACCTTTGATAATTATTTGAAGCTTTGGAGCCTTAGGTCCCCTTTTATGTAATCTCTAATTTTCTTTCAATAAAATTTTCACCCCCTTTTAAAAAATTAAAATTAAATTTAAAAAATCTGGGCTTTTCCATTATAAAATCACATATGCACTCATTATTTTTACTAGGCAGTTATAATTTTTTAATATATTTTTTTGTGGTGGGGAGGAAGAGGGCTATGAGACATTGTAGGAGACCCACAAATTTGCTAATATCATGCAAGTGTCAATATTGGATGAATCTACCTCAATCCAACTAGGGTGGAATCTTTCACCACCGAAACTAACTACCCGTAGAAATAATTCCTAGGGTTTCAAACTCTGAAGAGGTCCTCCTGAAAATAAAAACCCAAATAATAATCTTCGCATAATGAGAAATGAGGTCTCATGTCTTTTTTATAATACCCCTTTAGTTTTCTCACCAAAATCAATTAGCACTTTATTATAAAGCGACTTTATTAATTTCTTTTAAATATTCCCCAATGTCACTTTATAACTCCAGTTAATTTAATCATTTAATATTACCTGAATAATTACACGTTTTGCCAAGCAACATTAAATAATTAAATTAATTAATGTTTGTAGGGCGGGATAGAAAACAAGGACATTGCAGTCCTCCCTTCCCCGAGATTGCTTGTCTCTAAGCAATCCATAACTGCATACCATAGCCAAATACCAGGATCCCAAATGAACTTGTAGAATTCTTCATCACAACCCTATTGCGTCAACATGATACCACTACACACAACTCTGTCAATCCTATAATTAAACGAAGCAATCTACCAGTCATGAAATATTTTGGATTCCATAGCCAAATCAAAATCCATTGTCCTCGACACCTATTGACTTTTGTTGTTTCACTCTAATAACCATTGGAATCCAAATGAGCCAAGTCTTAGAGCCTTGTTTCTGGAAGCAACCACCTGGAGAAAGAAAAGTAAGAGACTTACAAAATTTGGATTCATCACATGTAGTTGGAAACACATCATACCAGAGTGAACTAGATAATCCCTTGTCTAACCCTCCTTTATGTGTCATCAACAACATGGTCAAATCCTATGTATGTGGGCTGAAAGAAAATTGATGAACACACCTCACCATGCAATCAAGATGAAATTCACCTTCCTGCATCAATGGAATACCAAAATAGTCACATGGATTCCATACTTCACTGCCACCACCAGAAGATAACTCAGAACTCAGATCATGATGTACAAACCTTGCAGTAGCTCTATAAACCATCTCTGCAACCTTGATGGTAAGGTCTATGTCTGAAAGTGAATAGAGGTAATCAGATTTTATTACCTCTAAAGCATGCATGATAATTCACATGCTTGGGATCAAAGCTCCAATTGATACCCCTCTTTGCCTTTGCTCAAATTCAGCTGACTAAAGGAGGTATTCAATGAACTTGTGTGTGCTATCAAAGCAAGTCAAGGTCTGAGCAACCTTATCTTTAGTAATCTTCAACTGATTCTTCCAATTATGTGACTCATTAGACCAATGATCATAATCAACTGCATAAGATGAATTTTTTGATTTGCTTTTAGGAGAAAGAAACACACCATCATGAATGCCATGTTCCTCACTAGTTGATGCCCTGCAATCCAGGTGGAATAGCGTTATGATATAACATACAAGTCTCAGAAGAAACCACCTCCTCCTCGCAAGGCTGACCAATAACAATCTAGAAATTACCAAAGTAGAGCTTTGTGCCCATTTCAATCATGGATGCACTAAATGGTTCATTTTCATGGATACCCATCATATCATTTTGTGCACTCATTCCACTGGTGACACCTGAACCTATAACCAAGATTGATGTGCCCACGTCATCAATTACCCATCCCACTTTGAGTGGTCTCTTGTGGATGTGAAAGATGCCCATCACAAGTGCATAGAAACACATACCAGCCCCTCCCAAGCTGCTGGTATAAATCAAAACAACACCATGCAAACTAAAAATCATGTCTATGATGGAGCAAAAGGTATCTCCCATGTCATAAGATGATAGAACTCATCATCGAACCAACCTCCAACACCAAGGTGGTGATTCCAACCTCTCGTATCCATCCAAACAACTATTCTCCTCAAGTTGTACCTTGAAAACTTCTTGACTAGCAAAGTAAGACAACCATCAACCAACAAGTTGGGGTTGTAATACTTCTACCCTCATGCATAACTCCATACCCTAGACCATAATTTATCTGAACCTCAAGCATATACCTCTCAAAATCAAGTACATTGCAACCTCCATCAAATGAATCCATGACATGAGTCACCCATTATGAAATCAAGGAGGCCTTATAATCCTTATAGGAATCTTCAACACAAGAAGACTCCTCAAGCCCACACAAATCTGAATGTTCCTTGTGCTTGACCAACACAAGAGGTACTTCACTCACATCATGAGTATCACCATCATCCTCATGAGATAGGGTTGTCATAGACAACTAAATTTATGTTGTGGATGATGAAAATCGAGCCAAGCTTAACTCCAAGTGAAGCTCATCAAGCTAGATCTCAGATTCTTGAAGAGCCATCTGAGTGCTCTTCAAGGAACTTGTGGTAATCTTAAGCTCACGAGTGAGCTTATCAACTTCCTCTTCTTTCCCTTTTAGTGCATCACAATAAATCCCATCAAGCATGGTAAGATGTTCTTTATTTGATAGTACTTGTAGGTAATTAAATTTCATTATCCCGAACACTTCTTTGAGTGCCTAAAAATTTGCAAGGGAAAGTTCTTTATCGTGGATCTTGTATGTTCCCGGAGCCCTCCAACAACAACTTGCCATCAACTCCTGAGCAACATCAAAATGTTTTATGGCTACAATAATCATATCTTCATTTCCACACAAATTTCCTGATTTATTATCAGCAACCTACTTTCCAATTTCAGTTTCCTCTTTGTTAATCTCCAAACATAACTCAATTAGATCAACATCAACGGAAAATTTATCCAACACCACATCTTCATCACTAAGATATGATGTTGAATAATCATCACTCACTGATTGGAAAACATCCTCATTTGTGCTATCCACAAGCCCTTCATGTGCACTAGTGTTATGAACCTCATAGGATAGCTCTAATGGAGTATTAGAGACTATTGTTTGGAGACCAAATTGATTTGCATATGATATTGGGAATTCTTTGCCCACATCTGAACTATATTTACCGGAGTGATGTAAAGATTCTTCACTATATGCTAATTTATAAGCTTCAACATACTCAACTTCATTTTGCACTATTTTTGAAAAAACAATAGTAATCTCAATACCTCTCTCATTTTCATATCCAAAATTAGCTACCTCACTAGATTTTGCATTGCAATTATTTTGAATAAGTGGTAGGACCTTATTATACTTGCTCACAAAATCATCAAAATGTCCATGCCTTCATATGATGTTTCAATAGTTGTTGATTTAGCAAACTCTAGATCAAAATACCCTCCATCCTTCCTCTATCGAGAGGACTCATGCTCTCCTTTCTACTAGCAGATGCCTTTGTGAAATTAACTTCATCCACACTACCAACACAGTTTGAGGCCTCATCAACCTTTAATACCTCATTGCCATGACAATTCACATACTCCTTTATTTATTTCTTCATCTGAACTAACAAGCGAGGTTCTAACAATTTGAGGTGCTCTAACAATGTAGTAAGATTCTTATGATATCCCTAAAAGACTTGCAAGAACTCTATGAGTTCTTGATTTGTCTTCATTTCTCCAACCCAGTAACCTATTGAGACTAAACGAATGAGTGTTGGTCACTAAGCAAGCAAACTGAAATTTTCCCTTTTAGTGATCACCCTCAAATTGATAGGATGCACAACTCTGATACCATTGTAAAATCCCCACTAAGACAAGGCGATATTTTCACGATATCTGAATTTGACATATTGCCATTTTGTCAAATAGATTGTAGTCTGATTGAACTAAGCATTTTCATGGGTTGATATGTGAAACACTTAAATAACAAACTCAGGAAATGAATAGCATTAAACTTTGCACTTCATCATACTAGAGAATGATACATTATATTCCATGGAATATGCAAACTTTATTCATATGTTTCTGAACATTCACAATTATAGAAATATGCAACTCATAGTACAAAATACCGAGATTGTCTAAATACCACTTGATAGATTCCTTGAATGAATCGTTGTCCCTGATAATTGATACACCACTTGCAAGTCCAATCTGTTAATAAAGATTAGTTCTGAGTATGGTAGCAATGTGCACTGAGAATATTGTTAGTCCGATTTTTGCACTTTCAGGAAATCATACGCTAATCTGTCAGGTTCTACGCCTCTTTGTGCAGCTCTAGTTATGCCCAAAACAAAGCGATTTACCCTCAAGATCCCACGCCAACTGATTGCAGACCTGTAGCTAGCAATTTGGGGCAACAACTAGCTTCCTGAGACACGACCTAGGTAAAGGGCGTGGTGGTTGATACAACAGCTACAAACCTCCAAGAAACGCTTGCCAAACTCCTCATACAGGCCCATCAATCCCCCTTTATAAATGCCATGACCTGCTGATTGGAACCACAACTCAAAGGAAATAGGGCAACGATTGATATTGGCTGATGATGGTTTCCAGAAATCGTGCCAATATGTACTACGCCCAACAATATTAAACGACCCCTTCACAATATAGGAAACATTAGCAATGTTTGGTGTCTGAGTGCCAGGCAGACCTCCACCCTTCCTCCAATCCTCGCGACTCCTAGATAGAGTCTCACATTGTCAACAATGATAATTTGCCTCCTTCAATGGTATAGAAATGGTTGCGCAAGTATATTTGCAGCTATTGGTTGTCTACAACCTCACGCCTAAACCAATAGGAAGACAAGGTATGGACGCCAAACTCAATTTAACAAAACAATATGTCTCCCTAGACCCCACATCCAATCGAACATCATCTCAAAGCTTCATCGGTGTTAAATTCAATCAAATCTATTCAGATTATATTCTAAGGGAGAATAAGAAAATCCTAAGTCTCAATTTTCTTGAATTTATTTTAAGTCAGATTTCAAAAGTTATGTTTCAGATCTTCTATTGCAGAACGTCTATTGATTTTAATGTCTACAAAAGAAGTTTGTCATCATGCTTTATACTTGAAGGAAGAGACACATCTTCAAGGAGAGACGCGCCCCATGAGAGGACGCGTCCCTTAAGGGCACAGGTTCCCTTTAGTCAACCAATATTAATCGGTTTGGCTAACACAAAACATACGGATGAGTTTAGCAACCCACGATTCATAATATGAAGTTCGATCATCATTTTATAATTTCAAATTTTATTCACACAAATTCTAATCTCTTACTTTCAAAAGTTATTTATTTGATAAGTAATTTTGATCACATATAAATGATGATAATGCATAATTGCAATCACCATTTATATCTAATCGAAGCTACCTTAATTCAACACTCCCTCTTAGTTAGAGAAGATGACTTTAAGACAAGTAAGAATAGATATCACCTTACACATGATATCAAAGATATGGTATGATTCCAAAATTTGTCAAGTCACATGACATTCTTCATAACACATCTTTATTATGGTATGTGCACTGACATCAAATCATATGATGTCTACCATAATTGTTCATGGCATGTCCACGGATATATAAATATAGCCACCATGATTATCTCATAGGGAACATAATGATCTTCGAATTTATATCAAGTCACATGATAACTATCAAGATGTCCATGAGATACTATCGTGATATGTCCACAGATATCAAGTCACATAATATCTATCATGATAGTTCAACAGATCATTGTAGAGTTGTCACTTTACAATGCCAAATACAAGTGTTCATTATTAGAAAGATCACCACCTTTCAATAATGTACATAGGGGGATAGAGGACCCATAAAGTCACGGAGTCACACACATGACAAAAGAGTTTACACATTAAACATCTTTAAATATATTAGTACAACTAAACAATTTGAAATTCAATCATAATATCAAATTACATTTCAACCATACCAAGTTTCTTCCTGAAGTGTTCAGCTTTAACTCTGCAGAGAGGCTTGGTGAGAATGTCCGCGGTTTGATCATTTGTACTAATATACTCCAATTGGATCACATTCCTTTCTACCATGTCTCTTACATAGTGGTAAGGGATCTCAATATGCTTAGATCTATCATGGAGTATTGGATTTACTGAAATCTTGATGCAACTTTAATTATCACAATGGATAATGGTAGGATTAAAGGGCTCACCAAATAACCCTACTAGTAGTTTCCGGAGCCATACTACTTCTCGTGCCCCCATAGAGGTGGCAATATAATCAACTTCCGTCGAGCTTTGTGCTACTGAAGATTGTTTTCTGCAGATCAAAGAAATCATAACCGATCCTAAACTGAAGCAACATCCTGATGTGCTTTTCCGATTGGTTACACTTCCAGCCCAATCTGAATCAGAGTATCCATGTAGATCTAGTAGGTCATTTTTGTAAAGAAGACCATATCCAATAGTGCTTTGAAGATATCTCAATATGTGTTTCACAACCATAAGGTGAATTTCCTTTGGATCACACATGAACTGGCTTAGAGCATTCACTGCATAGAAAATATCGAGTATGGTGTTAACCAGGTACATCAATGATCCAATCATTTGTCTATATAGAGTGAAATCTGCAAACTTAGATTCTGCTGCTGCTTCTTTTAGTTTGTGAAGATTGGTTTCCAAAGGTGTAGACATGGGTCTACAATCCAACATTCCAAACCTCTTCAGAATATCAATACTATACTTTCCTTGATTTAGTATGATGCCATATGATTTTTGCCAGACTTCTAAACCCAAGAAGTAATGTAAAATGCCCAAGTTTTTCATGTCAAATTCTGAATTTAAATCCTTATTTCCTTGAGCAATGAGGTGATCTTCTCCTGTTATCAGCAGGTCATCAACATATAAAATAATTATTAGCATATCATCTTTAAATACCTTAAAATAAAGATTTGGGTCTGCATCATTCTTGGAAAATCCTAGTCCCAAGAGATAGCTGTCAATTCTTTCATACTAGGCCTTGGGAGCTTGTTTAAGTCCATATAGAGCTTTCTTTAATCTGCATACATGTGACTCAGGTTTATGTATCATAAAACCTTTAGGCTGCTCTAGATAGACTTCGTCTTCAATGGTCCCATTCAGGAAGGCAATTTTCACATCCATTTGATGGATCTTCCAACCTTTAGCTGCTGCAATAACTATCACTGCTCTCACAGATGTGTACCAGACAACATGTGCAAATGTCTCTTCATAATCAATGCCTTCTTTTTGTGAAAAACCTTTGGCCACAAAGCGTTCCTTGTGTTTTTCTATACTGCCATCAATAACATGTTTGATTTTGAAGAGCCATTTGGAAGAAACAACAAATTTCTCTTTTGGTCTAGGCACTATATCCCATACATCATTTTTCAAAATGGACTAATACTCTTTTGTCATTGCATCCTTCTATACTTGATGTTTGAACGCTTTTGTAACACTAGTGGGTTCAGAATTGATGATTTCATTCATTAGGGCAACATAGCTAGAGAACCTTTTGGGTTTCTTACTTTCCCTAAAGGTTCCCTTGGGTGCTGCATGATTCTCAGCTTCTTTAATCATTTTCCTAGCCCAAAGTGGTCTCTTCTTGCTATTGTCATTTGAATTTTCTTCTGAACCAGATTGAAATTCATTTATAGTTTCTTCAGGATACTCCCTCTGAATCTCAGAAGTAGGTTCCACTTCTAAGGCTTTAGGGGAAGTATGATTTTCTATCTCACTTGAACTTCTTGCCCTTTTGAATGCAAGGTTTTCTTCAAAGATGACATCTCTGCTTAGTTCAATTTGCTTCTGCCCAGGTATGAATATCTTGTAGGCTTTGGAGGTCTCATTATATCCCACAAATATCCCTTTCTTTCCAGAAGGTTCTAGTTTGAATCTTTTTTCTTTAGGTACATGAATGTAGACCGAGCAGCCAAAATTCTTTAAGTGACTAATGTCAGGTTTTATACCTGTGAAAGCTTCTTCAGGAGTTTTGTTATCTAGATGAGAATGTGGACATCTATTTTGGATATAAACAACAGTCCTAAAGACTTCTGCCCAAAATGAGGTTTCTATATTCTGGTCAAACAACATTGCTTTTGCAGCTTCTACAATAGTTATATTTTTCCTTTCAGCAACACCATTTTGTTGAGGGTTTTAGGCTACTGTAAACTCCCTCTTAATCCCAACATTTATGTAGAATTCTTTAAAGATTTCAGAGGTATATTCCTTCCCATTGTCTGTCCTAAGAATTTTGTTTGTTTTTTTTTTCCGGAGAAGTTTTTAGTGAGAGCTTTGAACTCCTTGAACCTTTTAAGGATTTCCATTGACTCTTTACACTTAAGAAAATAAATCCAGGGCTTCCTAGAGTAGTCGTCTATAAATATTACTTAGTATAGGAAGCCTGCCATGGAGGGTACATACATAGGTCCACACAAATCATAGTGAACCAGTTCTAACACTTCTTTGGTCTTACTCAAACTATTATGTAAGGATCCCTTTGTATTCTTTCATAGGGCACACCCTTTACAAGCTACTTCATGAGTTTGTTTTAATTTAGGCAATCCTGTTCTAATTTTTCCACAAAGCGTAAGACACGGAAATGAAGGTGTCCTAATCTTCTATGCCAAATTTCATTTGAATCAAAAGTATCAAGGGTAAGGGTTTGCTTGACTTTAGTGCACAATTTAGAAAGATAGCCTTGTCTTATACCTATGGTTTGAGCTTTCTTTATAGATGAGTTCTTAGGCCATGCCAGAACTTTCACATCCATGAAGGTAACCCTATATCCATTGTCTTCAAGAGCAGAGATAAATATTAGATTCCTCTTTATTCCAGGTATGAATAAAACTCCAATGAGTTGAAGGGAGAGACCAGATTTCAGTTTGATGAAGCAAATTCCAACCCCTTTTATAGGATGTGCAGAATCATCCCCAATCGTTACTTCTTCATTAGTCTCTTCAGTCATAGTGTCAAGGTGTTCTCTGAACCATGTGATGTGCCTTGAAGAACCACTATCAATTACCTAGTTGTTGATATTGTTAGATACTTGACTTGATAAGACTAAATAGAATACAAGTTTCTCAGTCATGGTCTGAATTTGATTTTCCTACTTTAGCAAAGGATGCTTGTTGTTTTGTTCTGTCAGAGCACTTCATTGCATAGTGCCCATATTGATCACATCTAAAACATTGTATTTGAGAAATGTCTTTCCTCTTCTTGAATGATCCTTTTCCATAGAAATTTCTCTCTTGAATGATCCTTTCTCGTAAGAATTCTTCTTACCCCTTTTATTAGATGTTGTGTTAAGCACATGGATATCCTCATCTACGAGTTTATGTTTGTTTTCTTTTGTTGATAGTCTTGTTTCTTCTTGTAAGCAGTCAGTTCTTAGCCTATCAAATTTAGGGAGTTTAGATCTCACACTTATTCTTTGAACAAATGACTCCCATGAGTTTGGTAGGCCTCTTAGAGCTATCAACGTTAACTCATTGCTATCAATTTGGTATCCAATTGTTGATAGTTGATTCCTTAGCTCAGTGATTCTCATGAAGTATGCATTAATAGTTTCTCCTTTGTTTATTTGAACATTGTTGATTTGTTTTTTTAATGCAAGAGTCCTACTGGTGTTGTTTATTTCAAAGGTGCTCTCAAGGGATTTGAACATTAGATATGCAGTCTCATGTTTTGACAAGATAGGTACTATATGGTCCCTAACTGCATCTACTAAGATTTTCATGGCTTTCTCATTGTTCTCAATCCATTGAGTTTTCTCTGGATCATCCTTTGGTTCTCTCTTGTTTTCTTTCACAAAGGAGTCTAACTTATTTTCTTTTAGAATCATCATGATTCTGAATTTCCATGATGTGAAGTTGTTTGCACCTTCAAGACGGTCTTCAAAGCTGATCACACTTGACATTATGAAGAATGTGATGTGAACTTGATTTCCCTTTTAAAAATACGATTTTTCTAAAAAACCTGATTATTTAATTGATTCGGATTTTTCTCAATGTGGCTCTGATACCATGTTAAATTCAATCAAATCTAATCAAATTATATTCTAAGGGAGAATAAAAAATCCTAAGTCTCTATTTTCTTGAATTTATTCTAAGTTAGATTTCTAAAGTTATGTTTCAAATCTTCTGATTGCAAAACCCTATCGATTTCAATGTCTACAAGAGAAGATTGTTATCATGCTTTATACTTGAAGGAGGAGACAAATCTTCAAGGAAAGACACGCCTTCAAGAAGAGACACACCCCATGAGAGGACGTGTCCCTCGAGGGCGCAGGTTCCCTTTAGTCAACCGATATTAATCGGTTTGGCTAACACAAAACATACACATGAGTTTAGCAACCTGCGATTCATAAGATGAAGTTCGATCATCATTTTATAATTTCAAATTTTATTCACAATTACAAATTCGAATCTCTTACTTTCAAAAGTTATTTATTTGATAAGTAATTTCGATCACAGATAAATGATGATAATGCATAATTGCAATCACCATTTATATTTGATCGAAGCTACCTTAATTCAACAATCGGCAAAAAAAATCTCTAAACCCCATGACCAACCAGAGTGTATTCACAACTTCAACAACAATACCAATATTCCAACTATGAAAAGTCTTCAAACCCCAAAATATGCAATCCTCCAAATTGAATCAAATGATAAATGCTACTCTCCAAATTTGTCTCTATAGAAGACCAACAAATTTGCCACTATCGTGCAAGTGCAAATCTTGGATGAATCCGCCTCAACCCAGCTAGGGTGGAATCTTTCACCACCGAAACTAGACACTTGTAAGAATACCTCCTAGGGTTTTAGACTCCAAAGAGCTCTTTCTGAAAATCGAAACCCAAAGAATAATTTTTGCATGATGAGAAATGAGCTCTCGTGTCTTTTTTATAATACCCTTTTAGTTTTCCCTCCAAAATCAATTAACACTTTATTAATTTATCTTTTAAATACCCCCCAATGTCACTTTATAACTCCATTTAATATTACCTTAATAATTGCATTTTTTGTCAAACAACATCAAATAATTAAATTAATTAATGTTTGTAAGGTGGGATGGAAAACAAGGACATTACAAAAAAAATACGTACGAACATTGAGTTTTACAATGGTGCAACAAAATTAATGATAATGTGTGAAGATCATGCTAATTAAGATTCTTATTTATGGATTCTCCTTTTTGAAGTTTTGCCCCTTTTTACGCTGTTTGTATTTTGTTAATGGCCATTTGGAGCATTATCAATTGGAATAGAAAGGACCATTTGGGAGATGGCTCCATTTATTTGCTGAAATATTTTGCCTAGTCAAAATAATCTAGCAAACTAATTAAATGACATTTTCAACATCTTTCCTTATACTTCTGAAAATTGCATATCGACAAAAATGCTATGGTCACCATCTATCATGAATTCGTTACTAAATCACACAGATTTAGGATGAAATATTAATTTACAATATACAAGGACAACTTTTTACATATTGGGAAATTAATCCCCGAATAAAATTGCCACTGGTGACTACCATAAGCATCAAGGCATACGTAACTTAATTTATTGATCTTGTACGCTTGATATTCAACATATTTTAGCACATACATCAAGGGTTTTCTACTTTAGTAATTAGAGGAATGGATGGATTTCCTAAATATTAGAAGGATATAGCCTTTTACGTTTCCTTGTGGTCTGATTTAAAATAACAATCTTGTATGCAGAGTTGTTCAAATGCATCATAGTTTGCTCTTAATCCTGTAAATTGACTACCCTTCTGTGCACATTCTACATCTGGCCATTTACAACTTTCACCAGCCCGAAACGGGCAGAAGCCATCCCCACTTTTGCGAAATAAATTTGCAGCAAAGTCAGTGTCTGCTACAACAGAAACTGATACAGACAGACTTTGTTCCTGATGATCATCTATATTTTCCCTGTCCAAATCATTTTGTAACATATTTACTGTATATTGCTTTATTTCTTCCAAGCTTTCAATATCCCTGACACCACCATTTGTACTTGAAATGTGAACTTTGCACCCTATGGAATCCATTGCTCGCTTAACAGCAGTGTTTTCTTGGCATGCCCTCTTAGCAAGGGCAACTGCTGAACGGCAAGCACGTGCTTGGGATTTTAGTTTCTCATTCATTGCTTGCAGTTGAGTCTCCAGATCTTTTATTTTTTCATCGGAGAGTGTTTTTGCCTGCAGCAAGTTTCAAATAAATGTGAACCATCTCATGGATAAAATAAATAATAGTTTTTTGATAATTACTACTGAGTCACAGACCAAGTCCCTAACATACATATAAAGGAAATTAAAAGTAAGCTTTACACCTACCCACCTACTAGAAGAAAATATAAAATATGCATCAAGGAATACATATACGGACTAATTAATGGGAGGAAAAAGCAGAAATTCAATTGGAATAACCATTATCTGCATTAACACAAAAGTGAGCAAAAAATTCATCTCAAAAATTTCTTTGATAAGATCCACCCAAAAAACCTACATATATGTATGAACCCAAAATAATTCATGAGAAGTGCACAATTTTACATATTGATCTACAGACATTTTTATTTCAGAATAAATTTGGCCATGCCTTAAAAACTGATGAGGTAGAAACAAAAAAAAATCAGTAGTATGCTTTAGGTTAATAAAGTTCAAAGGAAACATGAGACTATTAATAAATGAGTGTAACAAAAAAACAGCTGTTGAAGTATTGTCTTTTATGATAGACCTCAAAACAATGCCAAATCCATGTAAAGGAGCAAATTGAACATGAGAAACTTAGCAAGATCCCTTATGGGTTGGAAATCAGAGAAAGTTCATGCATGCTGGAGTCCAGCACACATATTTAAAAGCTTATCCCCAAAAGCAACCAATGCACACCTTTGCTTAAGAATAAAAACCAACAAACACAAAGGAGTTCCACCATTGATAGCTATGGCTGAATCCTGCTGCAATCTAGTTTAGAATGAAAGGGTCAATGCATGCCAACGTAAAGGAGCCCATAAAAGAGTAATAAGCCTTTGAAAACTGGCACGAATATCATTGGTTAATAGTATGATGAATTTTTATGGATTATTACCATATAATTAGGTCATTAACACTCAAAAGGTAGCAGAGGACTATTGGATATATATTATATATGTTTCAAGAAAGACTACTACCAATGTTTGTGTCTACAATATTTATGCATCCTCATATGAATAGTGAAGCCATAGGATAGCTCATGTCTGCTAACATTCACTAAGAGATTAATCACTAGTGTATTTTGATGTGCATTCTTGATAAACTGATTACTAAGTTGTTTATATATATATAGAGAGAGAGAGAGAGCATAGGTTTTTGGTAGGGGACAAACAGATGATGTTTATGGAAAAATAATTTGCTTTGCAAATGAGGATTCCAAAACAAACCTCACATATACTTGATATAAAACATAACAGGAATAAATGGAAGATTTAAGCACTCATTAATACAGATTCTTAATGAAAATGAAAATTATAAATTCTTTGTGATCCAGAAACAGGAAGGAAATTTCTCACTTGGTCATTAACAATGGATTTAAATCTTAGTTTAAGAGAGCAAACATGATAGAATTCAAATGGCATTAATTGAGCAAGCAAATGAAAAACTTCAATAAGAGAAAACACCATAAATGGAGACACATAACCATGGAGAAACCCTCTTTGGGTCAAAATTCCAGCTAAAAGTTGAGAAAAATCTCATCTAGTGTTAGTGTTTCTTAGATCAGATCATAAACAGAAGGTACTTAAAGTATTGCAACACATAAGATAATAAACACAGCAAGATACCCTGGGAAAACCCTCCTCTTGAGGGAGAAAAACCCAGCAAATGATTCTCTTGTATAAAGTAGAACAAGAGCAGAAATCTGCTTACAACTTAGGCCCAACAATGGCCAATTATTGATACAATGGAATCACACCTCTCCTAGATGCAAGATATACAAATGAATGAGATCTTCCTTGAATTCGAACTGCTGCTATGAAGGTGTGAACTTCTGCTCTTAATTGCGAATTTACTTGATGAACTTGAATGATGATAATGACAATACAAGACCTTGTATATATACAATTTAGGTGCCTCTCCAACTTAGGTCGGCCCTCTACTAATAAATATAATAAATGATATTTACAAGGTAGGTCGGCCCAAGCACTAATCAATTCATGCGAACCATTAAGGGGTTGGCCCTTTAAGTAACCAATGATAATCTCAAATGCATATAAATTAAATAGCCGATTAGGCTAACATTTAATTTATGTTTTCTACTTGAAACGTGTGCAATGGAAGTGCAGCCCTAAGCTGCTATAACATCAACACTCCCTCTCAACTAGGGATGATACTTCCACCTGCACAAGACACATCATATCAATATGAAAACAAAATAGAATATCACTTCATTCTGATATCAACTATCATGGCTACCTCCATAGATGGTATGAACAAATGCTCATCACTTAATGTGATGTTGTCGCCTCAATGTGACTTTCACCATGGCTCCTCCAGAGGGTGATACACAAGCACAAGTAAATCATCACGGATTCCCTCACGTGATGTTGTCATGGAGTCACACACATGACATCCACCATGGCTCTCCCAGAGGTTGGAAACAAGGGCTTTCACCTCAAATCTCAAAGAGAAATGCATTACCAAGGGCTTACACCTCAAATCTTTCTCAATAGAGAAATGCATTATCAAGGGCTTACACCTCAAATATCTCTCAATAGAGAAATGCATTATCAAAGGCTTACACCTCAAATCTCTCTCAATAGAGAAATGCATTACCAAGGGCTTACACCTCAAATCTCTCTCAATAAAGAAATGCATTATCAAGGGATTTCACCTCGAACTTCTCTCAAAGAAGAACTCATTAAACAAAGGAACACTAATACTGAGACTCCCTCTCAACAAGGACTTCATTCTCCACCATATCAAGCTTGTCTTGAAGGTACACAACCATTATCCCAAAAAATGCTTGATGAGAATGATTGCCATCTGCTCATCCGTGCTGATATACCTCAACTGAATATCTTTCCTCAATACCATATCTCTGATATAGTGGTATGCTTAGTTTTGTCATGAAACACATGGAAAAACAAAAAGCTTCTCAAAGCTTTGATTAACAGAAAGGATGAAAGTTGGCTTCAATACTTGTTCAACCAATCCTGCAAGGAACTTTCGAAGCCACAAGCTGCCACACAATTTGTAATGTACTTAGCCTCTGTTGTACTCAGTCGCACAGAACACTGCTTCCTATTGAACCAAGATATCATCATAGGCCTCAACTGAAACAACATCAAGAGAAACACAACCATCTTCTTTAGATTCACTAGGCTCCCTCTAAATCTTCAATCTCTTGCATCAACCACTTGAGCTCATTGCCTGCAACCTTCAATTCTTCTCAGTGAGTCATAGAACTCCCTCTTGATCCCGGCTTCAGAGATTGCAAAGAAGACTTCTGGAGATGTACTCCCTCTAGCCACCAACTCAGTTCCTCTAGTGTTTACTCCCTCTTGATCATTTCTTTGGTTGACATGACTTCTTCACAAGATGCCTCAAGCTTTTCATCACTAAGTAATCTCTTATCATCTTCTTCCCCCTAAACCTGTCCAGGAAGCATTTTAGATAGAGATTACTAATAGTCCATAATTATCCAAAGAAATATCAAGATTAGAATCGTACAAGTTATATCATGAATGAAATTTTTCAAAAGATCTTATGCTAGTGAACACAACATAATTCAAGAGAATCTACTATCTCTCTTAATTACAAGATCCAAAGAATAAATAAATGATATAACTCAGCAACCAAAGAATACTTATCTGTAATGGACACCCCTGGATGCCCAAAAGACTAAACCAACTGCTGAAAGGAATTTTGACAAACAGTTTGCATCCAACTTCTTATTTCTCCGTTTAATGTTTAACTCCCTTATGACTTTCGGAAATGAGACATTTGTTTGTTTGTTTTATGTTTTGGCATAAACTTGAAAACACACAACATGAACAAGAAGGAAACTACAATAATATGCAATCTGGAAACAGACTACTGCTGGTAAAATATTATTTCAATAAGAAGCAAATACATGGCAAGTTATCAACTCACGAATTTCTACAGCATTATAATGTTTCATCAAATGTTTACAAATCTGTTGCTACAGTGGTATGAATAGTACCCGTGAATAGTGCCATGAATAGTGTCGCACTACAGTAGCATGAATAGTGCCATGCTACAGTAACATGAATAGTGCTGCGCTACAGTACTGTTATAATCTTCCCTCAAACGGTTCAATATCTTCTTGAAATCATTCCCTCAAAGTGACATAAGCACCGGACAAGTAGAGAGGAAGATAAGAACGAAACCCCCAATCTGCCTGTAGCTGAAAATGCACCCAATCTGCCTGTTAATGGAGCTGATAGCAATAGATTCCGAAGGCCAAACCCCAAGGGAATGACGTCTAGAATGTCACAAGAGAGGATAGACGTCCTCTAATGCCAAGAACGGATCTGCAACTCACACACCAATTTCTTCTCATATTCAACATATCTAATGAAGCCACAAACGCTTCCTTTTATTCTATTTCCAAGGGTCGAATCAACTCTCATGGGCAATGTGGGATAAAAGATGTGCAATATAAAACATATATTAAAATATCCTCTTATGTCTCCCTTGGGTACACATCCCCAAAAAATAAATATTAAAGTAACACTTTAATATTTTACAATTAAATTAAATGTTACTTTAATAAAACTTCAGGCATTAAAATGTATTAGCAATCGAACTCCGAATAATGCGAGTGATAGCTCGGTGGAAAGCTCTCACCGAGGAGTATCAAATCCAATCACCAAAATTGGTCTTCACGGTGTCCTGCTAACTTACTAAAAATAGTAAGTATGCCTAAAACTGAGTAAATCAACTTCGTTTTGGCCCAAACTGGAAATGACTAGGCCAAAACACTCTAGGATCCCCTTAAACCCTTCGTTAGCCCTCGGGACCATGTAGAACAAGGCTAACGCACACACACTTGGTCAACTGCTAAAGTGGGGACATTACATTATCTTTTTAACTTTTCTGATAGGTCCAAATGTTGGACATAGTATGATACGTTGTACTTGAGCTCAAATCAGTCCGTACCCTTCACAGTTTGAACACAATGACGACTTGAAAGGTACTTTGTCTTCGAGAGATATCTCCAGCCATCAATCTAGTCCAATGACTGCAAGCTATGACTCCAAGCTTGATCATTTCTTCATTCGGTATGACTTCGATATCCTGTGACTTAAAGATGCAGATTGCTTGATGCTCAAGCTATCCCAATGTTATAGCATGAATTAATAAAAACAATTCATGAACATTATTCAACTGCACAATACTTATCTCATAGAATTCAAAATCTCATGAGTAATAGATAATTAATTCATCAATCATGACATGTCTTTCTTTTAATTTTTCCGAAGAGCTAATCTCAGCAAAACAAAGGACAATCTTCACAAATTAGCATGATACAACTTGCAATGAATAATTCTAAGGAATCTTATCACAGTGATCACTACACACATACTCCTAAGTAAATAATGTCAGATTTGCATAACTCAACAAATTGAATTTTAGCCTAGAATAGTAAATACAATAAAAAACAAAGAATACTTATCTCTTAAAAATTCTGAAGGGTGGACACAGCACGATGCGCTGCTCTTGCACTCAAATCAGTACACAACCTTCACAGCTTGAACATAGGCCCATGACTAGAGTAGAAATTCACTAGAATCATTTTGGGGAGAGATCTCAATCACATCTGCAAATGAAGCATGCTGATTAGGCCTGGTAGGACAATCCTTCGCATAGTGACCAAATTTGTCACATTTAAAGCATTTAACACGAGAGAGGTCCCACTTCTTCTTGAATGCAGGAGCACCATCTGACCCATTATCTCTATTCCTCTTGAAGAATCCTTTCTTCCAAACTTTTCCTTTCTTCGATGAATGAGAGGTGAGAACATGTAAATCTTTGTTCTTTGAACTTTGACCAATGCCTCTAGCTGCCAACCTCGACTCCTCTTGAATGCAGTCGGACCTCAATCGATCAAACTTGGGAAGTTTCGATCTCGCATTGATTCCTTGAATGTAAGACTCCCAAGATGAAGGAAGACCATTAAGAGCCAACATGGTCAAATCCTTGTCGTCAACAAGATGACCAATGGTAGAGAGTTGATCTCTCAATTTGGAAATCTTCATGAAGTAGGTGATGACAAACTCTCCTTCCACCATCTTAATGTGAAGTAGTTGTTGCTTCAAGGTTAGGGCACGACTGGTGTTGTTGATTTCATACATCTCTTCCAAAGTTGTAAACATCTCTCTTGCTGTATCCAATTTGAAGACAATCGGTACAACATGATCCTTGACGGAATCAACCAACACTTTCTTTGCCCTAGTATCTTTCTTCCTCCACTGCAACTTCTCTTCTTCCTCAGGTTCGGGAACTTTTGTTTTCACAAACTCAACCAAATCATTCTCTTCTAATGTGAGCATGATCCTGAACCTCCATGCTGTGTAGTTCAAAACTCCTTCGAGTCTATCCTCGATTTTTAGACCATTCACCATTTTGAAATTTGAAAATAGGAGATAGACTGAAAAAAGAATAAAGTGAGTGTTGCAAACTAAATCTGATCACGATCTTTTTCACGCCCGCTTTGATACTATGTTAGTGTTTCTTAGATCAGATCATAAATAGAAAGTACTTAAAGTATTGCAACACATAAGATAATAAACACAACAAGATACCCTGAGAAAACCCTCCTCTTGAGGGAGAAAAACCCAGCAAATGATTCTCTTATATAAAGTAGAACAAGAGCAGAAATCTGCTTACAACTTAGGCCCAACAATGGCCAATTATTGATACAATGGAATCACACCTCTCCTAGATGCAAGATATACAAATGAATGAGATCTTCCTTGAATTCGAACTGCTGCTATGAAGGTGCGAACTTTTGCTCTTAATTGCGAATTTACTTGATGAACTTGAATGATGATAATGACAATACAAGACCTTGTATATATACAATTTAGGTGCCTCTCCAACTTAGGTTGGCCCTCTGCTAATAAATATAGTAAATGATATTTACAAGGTAGGTCGGCCCAAGCACTAATCAATTCATGCGAACCATTAAGGGGTCGGCCCTCTAAGTAACCAATGATAATCTCAAATGCATATAAATTAAATAGCCGATTAGGCTAACATTTAATTTATGTTTTCTCCTTGAAACGTGTGCAATGGAAGTGCAGCCCTAAGCTGCTATAACATCAACATCTAGTACCCCAATAATGGAATTAAACTTGCTGGATATAGCTCATAAACCTCTGCCCAAGGTCTAAAACAACCACCAAGAACTCTCAAATTCCCTCAACTCTGCTGCTATGAAAGTCCTACAACTTAGAGATTTCACAACAAAACCTATAACTACAGCCTACAAAGCACCCAAGATCCCCTTACATACATTCCACAACATCTCATCAATCTAGGAAGCTGAAAAGTCCTGAAAACTGTGCCAAAAGAGAAAAACTGAGAACCAGAAAGTCATTGGACACCACAAAGTGTTGTTTTGAAATTACCACTTTAAAACTACATTGGATGCCACTGAGAACACCACTGAATGCCACAAACTGTTGTTTTAAAAACTGAGAACTAGAACACCACTGGACGCCACAGAGGAAATTTCGTAACAACACTGTAGTGTCCAATGACATTCTAGTTCTCAGTTTTTCTCTCTTTTGACACAGTTTTCAAAACTTTTCAGATTCCTAGATTGATGAGATATTATATATATACATTGTGGAATGTGTGAAAGGGGATCTTAGCTGCTTTATATGCTTTGTAAGGAGCTGTAGTTAGAGGTGGTGTTGTAAAATCTCTAAGTTGTATGACTGCCATACCAGCAGAGGCAAAGGAATTGATTTGAGAGTTCTTGGGAGTTGATCTAGAGCTTAGGCCTCAGGTGTATGAATTATGCCCAGCAAGCTTAATGGCTGAGACCTCTTTGAAATGCCATTATTGGAGTACTAATGAGATTGTGCTCCCCTTTCAGCAATTTCATTTTTGCCACAGTAGAGGCGAATTTGCTATGCTAGATGATGCTTTCACTGCTTGTTGAAACCTGCAATTTCACTACAGTCAGCACTATACTCAGTTTTTAGGGTATTCTCACATACTGAAGCTCCCACATGGATGTCCCATACCAACCAGAATCTCTCTAGCATCCAAGACGTTGTCCATTGTCCCAAATCACACCATTAAGTCAAAAAACCAGATCCTTTACAGATCACATCTACCTAATATGAAGGGATTTGGTCCCCAAAAGCTAAGGAAATTGAAGGCTGATGGAAGAAGAACCCCTCAACTAATGACACATACACCATTTTGTCTTACACCACAATATAAAACCAAAATTTGGTACATATCCATCTCCAATTGTCTGTGTAATAACAAAGTACATCACTTGAACATAGAGAAACTTGCTGAACATTAAATTCAGGTTCTTCTCAAGTTGCCCTCTGCCCTATTAAGCATACTACATGAATGATTTACCTTTGATGAGGCGGTATTTGTTTTCCTCCTATGGAACACTACTTTTATGTCATACATGTATGCACTGCCCAAGATAACATCACATATCTAGAGGAGCAAGATCAAACATTGTTTCAACAACAAAGTTAATCCTAACTGCAAATTGAAACTTGCATCACTCACTAATTAGTGTACTAGCACCTTCTTCAACCCAACCCAACCTAGCTTGGGTTGTTGAACAACTTTAAGGTCTAGTTTTTTATCAGATCCTAAGAAACCAAGTTAGTTTGAGAATGTGAATCAAATATTGCATCAACCTTAACACTGTTAATATGCACCTTGATGTTAAACAATGCTTCTTTGGCTTATAAATCAACTTTTCTACTAGTACAAGAAAGTTTAAATCCACTTTTGAAGTGCAGTCAGTGGAAACATTAGAGTTTTCTTTACTCTTCTGACCTTGCTTGTGAGGGCTATTTTTTGGTTGTAATTTCCAAATAGAGGACTTCATGACCATCCTTACCACAATGATAACAACAAATTGCAAGCAACAAACAAAATGGGGGATCAAATTTTTGAAATTTGCCACTAGGGTTGTGCCCTCCTCAAGAGTAGATTGGACCTTTGCTAGGGAGAACATCTCTAATAACGTAGAGGAGATTGAGCAACAGGTTTAAAATATGGTCTATTTTATATGAATATGAAATATCAATGTTTATAGAGTTGTTAAGCTTAAGAGATATACTATGAACATGTAATTAATATCTGTAGACCCTCTTGGAGGTTTTTGTGTAGTTCCCCATGTGGGATTTTGTAGTATATTCCCCAATGGGCCTTTTTGATACTAGGCCATCCACGACGAAGTAGCCATAAGTATAACAATGTATTCTCTTAGTTTAATATAATGGGTATGGCCCCCAAGGCAAATTTCACACATCAAAAAAAATATTATTAATTTTTTATTTATATTAATGTCTTCATAGAATTGAAAAGAGAGTAAATATTTCCATCTCGTTATCTCTTTACCCTACTTATTCTAGTACCTATGGATTATTCAATTGATATGGGTAAACCAATTCAATTCGAGTATTGTTGGATTCCCCTTTGGGCCAGTGATGTTTGAATCTATCTGTGTTCATTGTGGATATTGTTAATGTTCAGTGTCTGGAGAATAACTTCCAACCATGACTTGGAGAGATAAATTTAAATATAGCCTTTTGGCTATTCAAATTTATTCTATTATATTTAGATATGAAGGCGCCTCATTTCATGTGTCATTAATATTTAATTATTAATTGAAGAGCCGACTTTCTAAGGAGAAGACGTTTTCTTGTTGAGGCCGACCTAAATATCAAAAGTCATGCCTTTTGCTGGGCCGACTTAACAACATAAGGAGACACATCTTTTGGCATGTGTATAAATACAGGTTGCTGATCATTCATTTGATCATCAAGTTCATTTATCATAATTCGTACTTCACAGCAGAAGAAGTTCACACTTGCAGCAGGTGGTCTTTCTGTTCTGTAGCAGCAGATCGAATTCAAGTGGAAACATATTCATTAGTACTTTGCATCTAGGAGAGGTGCTATTATTCATTGTATAAATCCGGCCTTGTGCTGGGCCTGAGTTGTAAGCAGATTTCTGCTCTTATCAAATCAATATATAGGAGATATATTGGCTGGGTTTTTCTCCCTCAGGTTGGAGGGTTTTCCCAAGGTATCTTGTGGTGTTCATTGTCTTATGTGTTGCATTTCCTGAGTGCTTTAAGTTTGTATTATCTGATCATATAAAATTAACAGATATATGTTTGCATTTATGTCTACTCTCCCTTGCCACATCTATAGTTAGTCATCGATTCACATGGAAACCAATAAGATGCAAAAAAAAATTAAATTAAATAGTAACCAAATTGAAGTGGGTTTGGTCCTATAAGAGCGGATTTTTGTGGACCTAGTGTGGTTTCTTTAGGTTCATATGGGACGAACCCACATGCTTAATGCATACTCTTGTACACACCCCTGTGCACACTAGACCAACATTCAACCTTGGAGGAGATCATAATGAATCCACAGGTTTAAGTAGATTCTTGGATGCATGAAATATTCCCCTTAGTTTTTTTTTGAAATTACCAACACATAAACTTCACCGTTAGCGTTAGCCCAACAAATATAACCAGCTGAAAGGTAACCCTTCACTTTCTGATCACCAAGATCCCAATGTGGGCAAGGTGAGAGCATACAGTGTGAGGGGATCGTTAGATGAAATCCGGAATCAAAGTACAATGTAGTAGGTGGCTAGCCATCCATGAAAGAAAAGTAAATGCAGGAAAGTAAATGTAGCCGAATAACCGACCATAAGAGCTCTACCACTTATTCAACAAGAGTGAAATTACAATTAGAATTGAAACACTCGACCACTTATTCAATGGGAGTGAGATATGTAAAACATAAAGTGCAGAAATATAAGGGCTGATCAGTATTATTGAAATCAGCATTACAAAATATGCTCTCATACAATGATATTAAGATGATTTTAACCCTCTTAGCAATCCAATTGAAATGCAATATTCCCTATAACAATTATGAAGGATAAGCACCAAGGAAATATTGCAAATAGCAGAAATTATCAGGTCTGATATGAAAACACAGAAAACTGAAATCAAACCAGCAAGTAAAGGGATCACCAAAATGCTTATATCTTCCTCAATTCAGCTCCGAACTTCACCAAACTGAAAGCAAATGAAACATATGAACAAGGCAACCAAGAGCCACAAGAATAGACACCACCAAACAGCTCCGAAAATCTAACACAAACTCCAACGCACAAGCTGAAGATGGGGCGCCCTCCAAGAGAGGTCGACCTGGCCTAGAAATTCCAACTCTCAATCAAAAAATCTGTAACTTTGAGAAATGAGGCGCCTAGGAGAGAGGAATGAATGGAGCCAATACCCAAAACCAAAATAAAATCCTTGGTAGAGCTACGAACAAAAACGTGCTTCAGCCAAGCACTTCTAGCAGCAGCATAAACAGATTTTACAACAGCAATTTGCTCATATAAATAAAAAATTAACACCAATCTACACTCCTGAGTGAAGCACAGTCTTCAGTATGTCTAGCTAGGTACTATCTCTCAAGCACGTAGATTGGAAGAAGAAGCTAGGAGGTATGCGTTCCTCGAAGTGAGCTTTGAAAATATTTCAGCAACAATTCAACATAATAATTTTCCAAAGATATCAAATCAAGGAGCAAGGCTTGAATAAATAAGACTCTTGGAAAATGAAACACTTTAGCTTCTTGGAACTTGAAACACTTCATCTTCCTCAAGAGGGATGCCCAAACCCTTTTGAATAATCTATGTTACCGGGTTCATCCATCCTAGACGCAAGCTTTGGTTTAGTTCGTTGCAAGTTTGGATCCCGGTTTGGTCCATGGGGGGGTTCGGTTCTCACAATGCACATAGAAAACTGGACTTTTGTTTTGGAATTGATCTTCGTTCGTGATCGCCAGGCTGATTTCTGCAGTAGGTTTGACGTTAGATTTTCCTATGTGTAAAGGGTGTCGGCCTCTCACAATGCTCGATTTGGATGGGCACATCGATTTGGGAACTACAAGAAAACTCTTCCTACTAGAGTCCTCTATCCTCGCTCGGTAGCAAACGTTTCTCTTTGAATCTCACCGTCGCATCAAAATTAAATAATCTAGAGTCCTTCATTGACCTTAATCTCTTGCACAGAATTTGTAATGTCCCTTACACGATTTGCCCTAGAATTCACTTGTAGATTAGGTTTAGGGGTTCTTCTTTTCAAATAAATGTTCTCTTTAATGAAATGATCTTGGATTGAAATCTGATCGGCTGTGTCTTCCCATGACTCTTTATCCCTTAATCGCCTTCCTTCAATCTTACATTTGATTGATCATATAAATAAGTATTAATCTATTCATTTTGATATTAAGATCATAATTACTTATAAGGTTCAATAATTGCTATTAAATGGCTCTATATTCCAATGCACATCAATCATAAATTATATCACTGTGCTGCTGTTCCGAATGCAAATTGTATTCCTCGATGTTTTCCCCATATTCTTCTCCATTTCCCTCTATTCTCTTAATAGATCTTATATCTTTACTTCTACCCTGAAATGATACATCTCCTAATAGACATAACCTTTCATAGAGTCATGACTATTTGTTTAGTAAACATCCTTTTTATTGATTGCTGTTTAGACTAATTCATATGTTTTTATTTGTTATTTCTCCATACACCAAATGATTGCTGCTCTCCCTTATATTCTGTTTTCTACCTTTCATATCCCCCTCACCTCTTTCACCACATTCATTATTTATATCTTATGCCTTCAATGAAGTGATACACCACTTTACATGACTTTTCAAAAAGTCATGGCTCTTTTTAATTAGTAGTTAACTTTCCAAACTTGATCACTACCTATTAACAAAAACTCTTTTATTTAAGTGCTGCCTTTTAGTAAATGAAATCGCTCCCTTTACTTTATGATATATAGTTTATATTAATTGTTATATGCTTTCTTATTTTATCTATTTATTTCTATATGTACATTTAATATTCATAGTGTTATATTATTATGATATTATATTGTTAACATTTATATTTGACAATTATAATATTTAAATTGCAATTACTTATTTATATTTTAATATTTATTTGATTTAGTTATTTGTATTACAATTATAGATTGAATTTATCGGTTTATCTTAATTATATATATTTTCAATATTATAATATTATATATATAATAATTATAATTATAATATTATCTTACATTGATTATAATAATAGCATTTGTATTGTCAATCTTATAATTATTGTAATATTATGTCATGACAATTATAATAATTAAGTCGTTAATACGTATTTTGTCATTTTTTCTATTTATTTGTATTTTAGTATGTTACGATCTCGGGGGACATGACAGTCCTCCCCTCCCAATTTTGCTTGTCCTCAAGCAAAAACATCTTAGTTTCTTCTAGGATCTCTTCTTCTATCCTGTCACCAACCTGTACCCAAGTTAGTCACATTTTTATAAATAACTTAATGTTCTATAACGATTATGCTGTTTGAATGCAAATATATAAATATATTAAATGTATACTTATCTTAGATTTTCTTTTGTGATGGGGACATCACAGAATCTAAAATGCAGTCCTCTATGAATATCTAGTCCTCCTTAGTAATAATATTGAACAACTTCTTAATAATAAAAATCGATAATTATTTAAATTAATTAAATAAAGAAAATAAATTATTAATATTAGTAAATTATTAATATTAAAAAAGGAGTTTATGGCCAAATAAATTATTTTTAAAAAATAATAATAATATTATTAACTTTCATAATAATTTTATTATTATATATATTAATATTGTACAAAGGTTTATAAATATTAATAATTATTATATTAAAATATATATTATCTAAAATTATTGATTTTAAAGAATATATATCCTCCCACACCCCCCGGTTAGAAGCGCAGGTCAGGAATGGTGAAGCACATGGTCAGTGGTTCCCTCCCACCCACTGGCCAACCCGATCAATAGATAGGGAATCACATCCACCCACTGAACCAACCCGACCACCCATTCTGGATAAGTTAAAAAACCTCAGTCTTTTCTTCGCCATCTCCTTTCATTAGTAGGGCTCGGAAACACTTCCTTCTCGCCGGGTCGTCACGGGAAAGAGAGTACTGGATCGGCTCCCACCCAATCCCGACAAATGGTTGTGGCCAAGAAACCTCCTCCATAAAGATTTAGTTGTGGACGAGAAACCGGGGTGGGGCCCAAGAGGATGAAGGAGAAGCTTAGATGGATGGATGGTTAGATATGTTGTTCCCAATTACTGGCCCCACCCCTTGTTAGACTGTACTGGCCGTCCCTGCATATATATATATATATATATATATATATATATATATATATATATTTTACATGTTTTTTGTACTAACGAACCCAAAACCCAAAATTTTTTTAGCCAAACCAGCAAACCAAACCAAACCCAAACCCGAACCAAAACTGGCAACTTAGTGAATAGTATGAGATATGAAATATTAATAGATGCTCTTTATTCATCATCTTAGGCGTCCATAGGAAACTTAGCAAATATTTCAATTTTAAAATGCTTTACTCTCCAACTTGGACAACCACATAAATTACCTCTTTTAAAAACAACTTAAAAGTCATACGTCTAGGCATGGGGTCCAAAAGTAGTAATAAAACATAATATGACTTAAGTTGACTTTCTTTTTTTGAGCCCCAAGAAGATTGGAGATGCTTTTTGCTGAACAGCCAGAAATAGAATAATGAACTAAATAGCTAAACAACTGCTAAAAATAGCACTACCATAAATAGCACTTACTAAAATAGCATACTGCTAAAAATAGTAAGTGTTTTCAAACTCATTTTGAGGACAATCCAAGCAGCCGTCGTGACTTACTAAAAACATAAGTCTGAGAAAGGTTGTCAGATGCAGATGCATGTTATACCATTCTGAAGCTCTCTGAAAACCCAAAAAAACCCAAAAACTTTCCATGCATGCAAACTCCTGATTGAAAATTGAAATGCATGTCACTTTTATGAAATGCATGTCACATCTCTCTGAAGCTTTCTGAAAATCAAGAAAGTTCCAGAATTCCAGGAAACAAACTACTAGACTCCTGCATGCAAACCTTCAAAAGCTCAACTGAAACCTCCTAAAAAATAGGAAACCCTAATTTCCACTTCTGACTAGCCTACAAGTCTTCGAAAATCGGCTAACAGTCACTAAAGAGCATAGGGCTAAAATGGGGACATTAAAATGCATCTCTGCTCACACCAAACTAGTATTCAAACTCCAAAGTAGATCATCCTGAAATCTAAAAGGTAGTAGGATGAAACGATAACATAGTCATAGACAAATAAGATAGAATTGTTTCTTGATCAACATTTTAAATCTTTCCCAAGAACTAATAGGAGCATGTTTCTTTAATGCCATGGAATACATAATACTATCCAACCAAGTCAAAGCATGCTTTGCCATTCTTATCCTAGTAATGGAAATATTTTTCTCTAAGGAATAAGGACGCACGCTCGACAACCTTGAGATATTGTCCATAGTTGAAAACGATGACTGCACTAGTGGCTGCCACAGGCCTTCAACAACTTAAAGAATATTGGACCAAACCTAATTATGGACCTACTAATAAATATGTTTAAGCAAAAGCATATTGCATACCCTGTTCAGGAATCCTCGTAAGCCAGTAGATATCATTAAAAGAGAGAAGAAACCTTCTATTAAATAAAAAGTTAAAACATAAGATTTATGGTAACATGTGGGCTCATAAAGATAATAAGATTATAAGTATGGTGCCCCCGAATTGACAAGAAATTGAGGTTGATATAAAAGCAAGAGATCTTCAATTCCCTGGTAAATACAAGTAAAAAGCAAAAAAAAGGGGGATTAATTGAGAAAACTCAAACTTTGTAGCCAGGATGAACAGAAATTAACAAACAAAATGATCTTAGTAATGAAGTACAAAAGCTCAACTTTAAACTAAAGAAAAAAATGATCCACAAGACTACTATATTTCTAGTAAATCGGAGCAGCAGCATATTTTATTGCTATGACCACATTGTGCATCAAGAAATCAAACTTCAATATCAGGGCCATAGAATGAATACCTCCTGAAGCTTGATATGATTTTGTGCCATCAAATGACACTGTGCCTCAAGTTCTCCACCTTGTGCCTCTGAAGGGCAGGCCCAGCGTAAATGGAATTGAGACCAGAGAGTTGGGGCTAAGGCTGCTGCCGGAGGCAAGAGTGGTCCAGGATGCTGATCACGAGCATAGAAGAGGTTATAATGCTCATGATTCCTTCTACCAGAGGTTCGTAGCTGTGTCAAGTAAGCCCATATACATCCACATGAATCTGCAACCTGAGCCTGTTGCCTTTCCTTCTCACTAAAAATATTGAGATACTTGGAGTTAGAATAAGAGCCATCTCGAGCACTGCCATAAAAAACTATAAAGCCACACACAGCATAAAAGAAAGAATACACCCACAAATTTTCTTGGTTTCTTCCCCTTATGAATTGTTTTCCTGTAACATTCACAGTGTTCATTTATATTTTATAGTAATGGCTACTCAAACTGTCTTCAGCTGTAAAACCTTTCACTAATATACTTACAAAAACAAAATTGCTGGCACAAACCTCTCAATTATAACATTTACACAGATCATTATTACCAAAGCGACACAATAAACACAATCAATACATGTAATGGCTGATACCAAATGAGCACCGAGTCTTTGTTCTATCTTTAACTATCCCATCTTTTATAGAAGATACAGACAAGACTCAAAACTCCATGTTTCACATTGTGATTTCAAAACACATGGACATTGGAAAAATGAAATATCCCTCCTGTCTCTGAATGCAAAATGCTATCCAGCTGCTATATAGTTTTTGGTTTTTTTGAGGTTTTCTTGTTTTTTTTTGTTTTTTATTTTCTTTTGATAATGATTGCTAGGAAATGAAATGCAAGAGAGATATACAAGCAAATGCAAATAAGCAATGCTAATGGTTGGTATCAGATGTATATATATTTGATGTTGAATTATCTTTATTGAAATCTACAGAGTAAGCATACCAGGATAATTGACAAGCAACATAAGATAATCTGGAAATGATTAATTGCTGTAGCTAAACCCTTAATGCAATCAATCTGCTCCTGATAATGACTTTCCCAGCTAAACAATAACAGCAAATGCCTTCATTGGCCTGGATGCCCAATAAAGAGGTGATTTGAGCTCAAGAAACTAGGTGCTTTGGTCTAGGAAGTAACACGCCAGCATTAAAGGCTGGTACGGCTGGCATAAAGGAGATAATATGGCCTGATCACAGCTGGTAATAATGGCAGCAGCTGTTATTTTAGGAAGGTAATCCAAGTCATCCTAGAATAATCATCTATTAATAACATGGAATAGTTCTCACCTTGTAAGCTCTTTGTCCTTGTTGGCCCACACAAGTCAGTATGTATAAGTTCCAAAGGCTTTGATTTAGAGTACTCCTTTGATTTGAAACTCAACCGTGTTTGTTTTCCAAACGGGCATTGTTTACAGATAGTATTAGGAGGCTTTTCTATCTTTGGCATGTCCCTTACAGCTTGCTTGTTGCTTTTCTATCTTTGACTGAAATTTGAATGCATCAAAATGTGGAAGCACAGGCAAGGCATGCGAACTGTTTGTCTGAATGCATCAAGGGCCCTGCCTTCAAATTTTGATGCATTCAAATTTCAGTCAAACAGTTTACATGTCTTCCCTGTGCTTCCACATTTTGCAGACCAATGATTATAAATATTAAATATTAAATTTTGAAATAACTTATAAATTTATAATATAAATAAAATAACTGAAGTTTTGAAATCTCAAATCAGAAATTTATTATTTAATAATTTTTATTTTTTTTGATTCAATGTTTGGAACCCGAACTGTTGGCCGAATGCCTCAAACGGATGTCACAAAAGGGATGTCAGATCATGGAAGAGGTGACGCCTCTTCCATGAGCTGACATCCCTTTGAGGGATTCGTTCAACAGTTGGATGAACTGTTGACCGAATGCCTCAAACGGATGTCACAAAAGGGATGTCAGCTCATTTAAGAGTCATCGCCTCTTCCATGATCTGACATCGCTTTGAGGGATTCGTTCCACAGTCCCGAGTCCATTTCCAAGTTCCAACCCGCGTTGCCCTTGCCGTGGGTTTTCAAACAAAAAAAATAAAAACCTAAAGCTAAAAATCAAAGCAACAAAATACCTGATATGCCCTTGAAGACTTGAAGTTGAATCTTGAGCTCTCCTTTCACCTCTGGTTCAACACTTCTCAGTCTAGATGTAGTCGCTTCTTGCACGGGCACGCACAAGTGAAATGAAAAATAAAACAAAAAGTGAAAAAACTTTAATATTTTACATTGACTTCAGATTCTTAGAAGTCTTAAAAATTTAATTATAAATTTATATAATATATTATTTTTATATTAAACTTTAATTTTAACTATTATTAAATTTGTGTTTTTTAATTTTTTTAAAAATTTCATTATTTAATGGGGGACGCGGGAAACTTGGAGTCTTGGAGACGCCTAGAAGACTCTGAGAGGAGACGTCCAAAAGTCTCCTTTTGAAGGAGACGTTCAGGAGACGACAGAGGGACAGGGAGACGGCGGGGGGACGTTTCCTTGACGTCTCCACGTCTCGAAAACGCCCCTATCTCCAAGACGACTCCTTTTTTGGGGGGAACACGTCCCCGTGGAACTATGGAGATAATCTTAAATAAATATCAAGTCTCAAAAAAAGGCACGGGCTTGTATCATTAAACATCGTTGTTTTCTACCAAATTGCAGGAGGTTGGGTTTTTATTAGAACAATGAAAAATTAAGGATCTTGTGGGTCAACTAATTGCTTTCCAAAGGTGGGTTGGGTGCCCATGAATCGGGGGGAGGCGAATGAACTATTAAACTCGTGCTCTACCTACTCCAAGGGGAACCACAAGGCCAATGTGTAGGTTAGCTTAGTAGGAACATTCATATTACATCTATAAAAATAATGCATGTTGGAGAAAATCACCCACGTGAATCCATGCCACGAGCAAGGAGGTTAGCCCTCATTTTACTACACTTGACCCACCAGCCCCTACCTCTACTTATTATAGTGGGGGGCCTACTCTACAATGCCCCCCTACCACCCCAACTGCACCCCTTCAATAATTGTTGATCTCCACTCTATTATAGAAAAGGTTGGTCGAGCCCTTTTAAGATCTAGGTCGATCCAATCAAGTCAATTCCTAAAGAGTACCATTGTCAACAACATCAATTCAAGATTGAGATCTAGAGAGTTGATTTCTTTAAGGTTTGATGCTAATAGATAGAGATATAAGGCCTTCCCGAGTCAATTTTGAGGTCATACCATATAGCTTAACCCCTTATTTCCCACAAATATGATTGATAGGGCTTCTATGAATGGGGGAATCCAACTATAGTCTCTTTGACCAACTTGATTGTTGATAATGGGGTGATTGCTATCTCTGTTGGGGGATTCAACTATAGTGCCAAGAGGCCATCATTTCCTTGTTGAGCTCGCTTGAAAGCATTAAACCCACTTCCTCTTCAAAAACTAGTCATTTTAAATCTCTACTTGCCAAATTCACGCCATCTTGTCACTCAACCACCCCATTATAGCCCTGTTCACCCTCCCACCCAATCCTATAGTAGAGCTCCCCATTATAGAAAGGTTTGTTTGCCACACAAGTAATTCCATTCCAGTTGTTCATGATCAATCACAAGGAATCAATCAAATGCTTCGTCTTCTAGAGCTTGATGGTGCAATTGGATGCTTTAAATCAAAGGTCTAGAGCAAATATTTAGTCATTTTATAAGGGGGGTGCTATAAAGGTATTGGCTACCTTGGAGCCATTATATTCGAATTATGGAAAAGAGAGTGGGGAGGGGAGGCAACTAAAGCCATTAAAGAATTATAGGATGCTTTCGATCATGAGGTGTAGATGCTTCATCTCAACCTCAACACAGGCGATTGAGATTTAGTTGATTACAACTACTTTTAGAAGGCCCTACCCTATATCTAGTTGGGAGGAGTGTAATGTCCCCTTCTCGGTAGCTCTTCAGGCGATCACTTAGCCTTTTAATTCCCGAGGCTAATGACGAAGTGGAGGGAATCATTTAGTTAATTACTTAATTTATTGCCTAAGCTTCACTTAAATATTTAAGGGTGATATAAGTAATTAATTAAATCTATCTTGTAAGTGACTTTATGAACTTTTATTAAGTGACTAATGAAAATATTTCATTAAAGAAACTTTATAAAATGTCACTTTACCTTTTGAAAGGAAAAAGATTAAAATGAGAAGAAAGTCACTTTATCGGGCTTATGTGAATATATGAGAGGAGCTCATATTTTGGTCGCACTTTTAATATGCATATTTTCTTCATCAAGAAGGCTCAAGCTTCTGGTTTTTGGGTTTGGAAACCCCTAGCCGCCATTGTTTCGAGTGTGAGAACATCACTCCTAGCTTGGCAACAGTAGAAGGTTTGATAAGAGAAAACAAGCTTCATTTTGGAAAGTTGTGTTTATTTATTTACTGAGTTTTTGGCTTCAATGATTTTGAATTGAGAGCTCTCATATGCTTTTGGAGGCGTGGTTTTATCAAGGAACCCTAGGCGCCATTTTGCTGAGTGTGGGGACTTCACAAACCCGTGGGAATCAAAGATATTGGGAGAGAAGCAGAAAAAACATGATTTTTGGGCACAGAACGCACTTGTCACATCTCATACCAGGTTCAGATTTTATAGAGGCTGAAAGAAACGCGCGAATCTTTCATGGCTGGGCGTTTCACTTCATGAGAAGAGAAGAAGGCCAAACGAATTTGCAAGGTAGCACGCAGGTAGACTCTTGCCTGGGACTAATCTGCACTTTCTTTGGAGATACTTTCTGAGGTCGTGGGTTTCTCTTCAGGTTGGGTCGATACCTTTCTTGCCATGGGGATAACTATTTATTAATGCTGGGTTGTATGCAATGTGTCTAATGCTGGAAGGGTATGTTAATGAGTAATTATGCATAACACTGTCCATTATACGTGAAGCTACAGCTGGGTGTGATGATATATTAAGTATTCAATCTGCTGTAGGTGTTTTCCAGACAGTTTAATACTCAGAAATTGCATTAAAATCTGATGTGAATGCCCTCCATTTAATACTGTGTATCGTCAGTGATTTCCATAAATCTTTGGTAGTAAGAGTGTCTTTATTTGAGTTGTCTCAGCCTTATAACTCCCATGCCAGCACTAAGATATATTACTGTTTGGAAATGTAATGAATATACGAAGTAAATAATTCTGTTAGCTGCCATTTATGCAATTTTCTGATTGGGTTACATTTTTATGAGATGATTCTATCTTGTGGCAAACAAAACTATTGAAAACGGGACACACCAAACAATCATACATGAAATCCCAAACAAGAACTTTTACCAGCAGATAGTGTTTGCGAAAGAAGTGTGACAAAGCTTCCAAAGAGATCAAACTGAAAATTTTGGGTAAAAATCTACAAGGCACTTTACAAGGAGTGACCAACACAGTACCTTTAGCTTCTAAAAGAGGCCTACTGGGCCAATATAATAAGGGATTTTTTCAAGAGGCTTAGCCCACTTAATGGTAGAGGGAGGCCATATAGCTGCCTACCCTTCTCTTTTGGGCTCTTAAGGGGTTTAGCTTCCCAAACAAAAGGAATGATCACATCCTTTACAAGACAAAATTTACATAATCTACATATTTCTATATAAAGCCTCTTTAGAGTACCACATATCCAAACCGAAAGAGAGTACAGGTTGTTCTCAATAGGTTGCTACCTTTCTCTAGACCTCCCTCCATTAGCCTCTAAGGAGAGGGGATACGACCTCCCTCAAAGAGAGGGCTATGACCTTTAGTTATGTTGGAGCACAAAACTTCCTTTAACAAAGGCTTTGAGATCTCAAGGTCAATCCAATAGACTTTAAGGAGGAATAGAAGTAGTTAAGGGGATCTAAGATCAAAATGCACCAAAGCTTGTAATGGATAGTTATCAAATAGACTTTGATAGCTTGGAAATAACTTCAAGCATAATTGAACTACTTGCCAAACACTCACGAGTTTTTTTTAAAAACGAGTTTTTAAGATTAGAACTTGCAGGAAAAAAGTCTTCGACTTTTTCGGCGAGTTTTTCCAAAAAGTCGGCGAGTTTTAAAAAACAACCTGCACAATCAGGCATTAAGCCTGCAACCGGCCAAAACGTCATTTGCATTTCGTTTTCTCAATTGTTTTCACTCTTGGCAAAGCAAAAACCTAGTCCAAAGCATTTTGCACCATTTTTTAGTGATTTTGCATCGAGGAGACGAGATTTGAAGGAGATTTTCATCGGATTTCGAAGGCAAACTGGATTTCCAAGTAGGTTTTCTATTTTTTCTTGTTCTTTCTTTTTTTTCATTTTTGTTGATTGTATGTTTAAAAACATCATGAATGAACTATAAAATAGATTTAAATACATTTATATTGTTGAAAAGAAGATTTAGATTCATCAAAACAAGAATTTGTGACACCTTTTTCTGCTTTTTTTACATATTTTGCTGATTTTTTCATTTTTTTCAAATTTTCTTCAAACCCTAGTTATTTTTATTTATTTTGATTCTTCTTGTTTGTTGAAAACAATGTTTAAAATTATAAATTAGCTTAATTTGTTACTAATTTAAAGTAGTTTTCTGATTTTTACATTTTTTTCACATTTTTTTGTAACCCTAGTTTATTACTTTCTTTTTTTAATGCATTTTTTTTGGATGAAAATGTTTAGAATCTTAGATTAGTTTAGATTTTACTAATTTAAAGTAATCTATTTTCAATTTTGATTTAATCTAATTTAGCTTGTTTTTAAATTTTCTATCAAAAAACTAACAAGTTGTGCTTTCACTTTGTGTGTAGGTTAATTGATAATGGCTTTTGAATCCGCTTCTACCCCTACCTCAACCCCATCCGTGCCTAGGAGTGGAGAATATGTAGGCACTCATCCAACAAGAGCTAGAGATCCTGCTTGGAAATATGCATATGAAAGACCAGAACCTGGATCAATGTATTGCATTAGATGTAAAAATGTATACCGTGGAGGCATCAATCGCCTCAAATACCACCTTGCAGGCATCCCTAGACGTGATGCTAAGGCTTGCACAAACACCAATGAGGAAATAAAAAGACAAATGAATGCAACACTTTCTGTTGCAGAAGAAAAACAGGTGCAAAAAGCGAAGGCAAAAAGCAGCAATGCAAGCTGCCATAGCTTCTTCTCAAGGTGCTGCAGTCAACCTTGAGTCACTATCAAATGATGATGATGTAGTAGACAACATAGTGGGATCTCTTCATGGTCCACGTGTGTGAAGGCAACCCACCACCACCTCCATCCCTTCATCTACCTCTAGTAGGGTACCAAGGGTAGGATCAACACAAACACCTACAGCCACGAGTTTATGCATTGGTGATTTTTTTGTGCCTAGAAACACACCTAGTGTACAACCTTCTTTAGAGGCAATTGGGTGGAATAAGGAGGTGCATGAATGAGCATGCAGATGTTGCTTGTGCCGATTTTTGGCAGTTCAACAACATCCCTTTCAATGTGGCAAGCTCACCTTACTGGGAAAATTTGGTGGCTGCATTGACAATTGCAGGGAAAGGCTACAAGGCACCTTCACGCAAAGACTTGAGTGGGAGGTTAGTTTATGTTTTTTAAGTTTAATTTATGATTAATTTAAGTTATTTTTTTGTTTACAAATTAAAATTGTTTACTTAATTTCACTTTGTACTTGTAGGTTGATTTCTAATGCAACTGAAAGGGCAAGGGCAGCGATAGAAGAACAAAAAAAAGAATGGCAAAAAAATGGCTGCACTATTCTTTCTGATGGGTGGACGGATGGAAATAACCGTACCATCATTAATTTTTGGTTTCTTGCCTTCTAATCAAAATTAGTAGCAGGAGATCTGACTTGGAAAAGAGTTTGACGACAAACTAGGTTTTGTCTCGATCCCATAGACTGTTTAGTCTCATGGACGTCATTAAAATCTTTCATTCTTTCATTCATTGCAAAAATGAGGTGGTGTTCTTGAAATCCGTGGATGCCTCCAGCATAGTAAAAAATGCAGAAAATTTGGCTAGAATGTTGGAGCAAGTGTGCATGGAGGTTGGGCTTGAAAATGTGGTGCAAATAGTAACTGACAATGCAGCGACATATGTGGCAACAGGAAGGATCTTCCAAGATAGACACCACACAATTTTTTGACACCATGTGCTGCCCATGTCCTTGACCTTCTTTTGGAGGACATAGGCAAATTAGATTGGATCACACCGATTGTAGAGGATGGAAGGAGGATCAATAAATATATCTACAATCACCCTTGGGTTCTTAACTTGATGAAGGATGGGGATCAAACCCCAATGGGGTATGTTTATGAGGCCATGGATAGGGCCAAGGAGGCTATTAGAAATTATCATAAGGGGAATAGCCTAAGTTTGATCCCATTTGGGAGATTATTGACAGGAGGTGGAACAATCAACTCCACCAACCTATCCATGCAGCAGGGTACTTCTTGAACCCCTGTTTCATCCATTCAGGCACCTATGCAGATCCTACTGGAGAGGTTATGGAGGGCCTCACTACTTGCATTCAACGGATGACATCCACGCCTGACGAGGCAGACTGCATTGTTAATGAATTGCAAAGTTACAGGGAAAAAAGGGGTGCACTCTTCTCTTCAGACTTGGCAAAGAGACCAGTAACTAGGCTGGCACTAGGTATAAAATTTGAAATTTACGAGTTACAAAAATGAAAAATTGATAATTACAAGTTAAAACTTTCTAACTCTTTTTTTTTTTTTTGTAGATGTTTGGTGGACAAATTGGGGTGGAAAAACCCCAAATCTTCAAAAATTTGCCCTTCGTGTCTTGAGCCAGCCTTGTAGTTTGTCCAATTGTGAGCGCAATTGGAACTTGTTTGAGGCCATCCACACAAAGAAGAGGAACAAACTCGCTCAAAAACGCCTCAATGACCTTGTCTATGTGCAATATAATCTTCAATTGCGCATAAGAAAGGTATATCATATGATGATCCAATTGATTTGGATGAGATAGATCCATACAGTGATTGGACAAGGCGAGGGGAGCAACCTCCATTGTTTACCGAGGATGAGATTTATGATTTAGAGTGACATGCAATGGAGGAGGACGGATTTACATTCTCATTGGATGACCTTGAGGATGGCCCTGAGGAGGATTCATTGCCAGTGCCACCACCAGCAGTTGTAGGACGATCTACACCTAGGATGGAGGTTCAAGAGCCACAGGCACAGTAGTAGCAGAGTCCTACAATTACACCCTCTTTCGTTCCCTTACTGAGATCTAGACATGGGACGAGGAAGATGTGATTCATGTGAATTTGTAAAAACTGAAATATATTAATGTTTATGTAGTATTTACTTTCAATTTTAAAAAACAATTTGCTATTTTCATTTTATTTCAGACTATTATCATATCAGTGCATTGAGCATTCCACATGAGGATGCCATTTTGTATCCAATTTTCTTTCAAATCAATCAAATACAGCTTGTTTCTTATATGTACTCATTTATTGACTCATTTGATGCATCTTTGAATTTTGCAAAAAAAAAAGTGTTTTTAGTGAAGTTTAAGCAATTTTTTAACTTCCCAAGTTTTTTCCGAGCCGAGTTTTTCGGGCTTGCTGAGTACTTGCAAATGGCGAGTATTCCAACTATGGCTTCAAGCACAAGCAATTTATCTTCCCAAGAAAAATAGCCAAGTAAGTTAGCTCAAACCTTGACCTTCAAGAAATGGGCCCTTCCCAATTGATAGGTAGGTCCAAATCAACAAACTAGTGGACTATGAGGATATGGCTGCTCTAACCATTAACTACATAACGCCCTCATTTGAGACTTTTTTGGAGTCTCTAAACCTGTTAGTGGATAGCCAAACTTCACCTTAAACAAGATTAATTCATACTTGTTGTAGAATGAATGTTGAAAAGAGTAAATGAGTTTAATTTCATCTAGGAGTTCAGAAAGTGTTCTTGTTGCACAAGTTCAAGGTACACACCTCATATCTCCTTTTCCCACTTCACAACCACAAAGAAAGGCATTGTGCCTCTATTACTAGAAATTTAGGCATGTGAAGAATGATTGCAAGAAAAGAGAGTATGATTTATCCCACAAGCATTAGAGTGAACCTAATCTGGCAGATATTTTTGAGGAAGACCATGAGGAGTATGCATTGATGCCTTTTAAGATCGTGTTAAAGGAGGTTGTTGGTTCTTTGATTCAAGTGCATCCAGACATTTTGTATGTTAAAAGGACTGGTATGTGAAGTTTATGGCTGATGACAGTCACAAGGATTTTGTTTCACTTAATGGCAGCAAGTCACATGCAGTTGAAGGGATAGGTGATGTCAAAATTGCCTCAATGATGGCATTGAACTTTTAGTACAAAATGTTAGGTATCTTCAAAGTTTAAACAAAAACTTACTCTATCATTCAAATTACGAAGATCCTAACATTCTAGTTCAATATATTGGGAAAAACAGTCTTGTTTGTGATGTAAACTATTGTACAAAGACTTGTACAAACTTGTTGATCCTATTTTACATCCTACACAAGAGACACTATGGTCTAGTAATAAATCCAAGGAGGTCAAGCTAGAAGCTAGTATTGAGGCACCATTAACAGATGTACCTTCCAATTTGTGGAAATTTCCAACGTGTCAACCTTTGGGTGGTTATTTTCCACCTATGTATTATCAACACAAAATTGATAGTGTCTCCATTTTTGCTGAGATTTAGCCCACACAGAGCTCATTAGCATTTTCCTATTACGCCTCAAAGGCCCTAGTGTTACAATGAAAGTGAACCCAATGATGATTTCACCAAACCAAAAGAATCACTTTGGAAGAAAGGTAAACCAGTTGAAAACTTTGCAGAAGAGCATGTCCATTATGTTATTTTTGCATATCTTTATCGTATGCATGTTGTCATGAAGGTTGTTCATGCATAAATTTCTTTCCATCTCTCATATCTCAAGATCATTTTAGTTTAGAAATTAAGGATGGGCATTACAATATTAGTTTAATATTATAATAAAGTGTATGTGTACACTTGTTTGTTATAAATAGTTGTAGTTAGTAGTAATTACCACCTATTTTTAATATGTGACCACTTTCTATTTTTAGCATAGGATCAATAATATAATGCAATGCTGTCAACCTGAGAAAGTATGTGAGTTTCTCTCAATCTCATTCTTCGGATTTTACCAATAGATTATAGGAGAAATGTCTAGTAAAAATGAGGCAAATGACCCCATTATCCACTATCTCCAATGGAAAATACAATTAATGCCTCATGGGCACACAACCAGACTGAAACAATAATGTTCAGTCCCTAACACACTTCCTTTCAATTCTGTTTTAGCTATTACAACCTACTTGTTCAACCTGGAACCTATGATTCCTTTTGGAATTTGTTTCATCCCTAACACACTTCCTTTCAATTCTGTTTTAGCTATTACAACCTACTTGTTCAACCTGGAACCTATGATTCCTTTTGGAATTTGTTTCAAGTCTTCTCTCTCTCTCTTGGGCATCTACAACAAACTAATATGCTTGCATAGGCCAGTCAAGAACCTCAGATGTCACAATAAATTAAAGAGAAGATAAATTCAAAGTGTCTCCAAGCATTGCAAACTATGTCTAGACAAGTGGCAAAATTGCCAGTTCCTACAGAACAAAACCACCTCAATGATTAAATAACTGCACCTTGACAAAACCAGCTATTTTGCATTCTAGTGTGGAAACCTGAAGCTTCCTTCATCTTCTCCTTTACGATACCTTATCCTGCACAAATGTGTCTCTTGACCTATATTATACTTCACCATGAAGTTTGAGATGAGTTTCTGGTCCTTTCGTACATCAATGTGTCCCTATTTTGAATTACAACATTTGTATCCCCTTCAATGATACCATAACAAGTTGAGCTATGGGAAACAAGTAAGAATAATGACTCCACCAAAATCTACTAAAATAATGGAAATAATGGAAATGCACCTCTTGCCCAATCAACGCCAGAGCCTGCCCAAATGAAGAAAAACACTTTAGTAAACAGGGACTACCCAAGAAAATATGAGAAGACCATAAGACACTCAACATAGAGGCGAGCATAAAAGATATGAGGAAACAACAAGATAGGACGAAAAAAGATGATACCAAGATAAACTAATAACAACAAATCGGTTGTTGCAAAGTAATTGGTTAACTAAGGAGGAAGTTACCCACCCTCAAGGCCCCTTGGTTTCCACTATTCAAAAAATTTAAATAACTTTATACATGATTTTTTTGTTACACAGTTGGACTAAACAATTAACCTCCTTGCAATTGACCCATACCATGTAATGTCCCCTTTTTCCTAGACAATCAGTCACAATGGTTAGTCCATCACTTGGTCCCTGTGGACTAACATGGTGGTTAGTGGACCCTTTGAGGGCATTGCAAACTTGTTCAATCCAACCTTTTTGAGGTCAGTTAGTGTTTTTCCCAGCCTAGTGTTTACCAAGGAGTTCAGAGCAGCTATTCAGTCATTTTAACCATACTTACTATTTTTAGTAAGTCACATGGACATTTCGTCTATACTTACTATTTATAGTAAATCACTGGTATGATCAGTTGACAAAGTTACTATTTTGGGCGTGATGGCATATTTATATCTTGGAGACATTTTGGTATTCAACAGTCCTATGTATTTAATTTTAATAACGTTAATTTAAATTAATTAACTTTGTACGTTATTATAATATATTGAAGGACTTTATTAAAGTGAGATATAAATGTTTTTAAAGTGCACTTTATAAAATAAAGTTAAGTGAAAATTAAAAAGGGAGTTATAAGGCAAGAAAAAAGAAAATTAAATGAAATACAACTCAAATGCAAATTAGGGCATGGGAGTTATAAAAAGCCACTTGGAGCTCAGTTGCACATTCATTCATTGTTGAGAAAATTATTTTGATAAGGGTTTTTGCAAGAGACTGGAGACTTTGGAAACAATTAGCTTTTTGAGGACAAAATCCCTCAAGAGGAACAACTCGATGCAGGAGTGAAAGATTTCCCAAGCCAACTTGCACGCAACTTCATTCAGAGGTTGTGCTTGTGCTTCACCAATTTATAGGAGAGATAAAATATTCAAGGTTTGAAGGAATCAACAAGAAATTGGAAGATATATTGATTGAATTGGGAGGATTTACTTGCTGATGTATAAGTCAATCCTTGTTGATTTGGACGTGGGATTTGAAGATTTTTAATTAGGGCTTCCTATAGCTGGCCACCATCTTATTGCATATTCAAGGGTTTGCATTGCTCATTGATACAACATATTCAGGTCGTGGGATTTAAAGGAAGATTGTCACTGCTTGCGTAGTTGGACAAATTATATATATATATATATATATATATATATATATATATATATAGGCGTGTGAACACTGTGTTGGCATCATTTCCTCCATTGGAGGTGCCACTTGTAGCTGACATCCATTTTCAGAGGGTTTCAAGGCATATCTTACTTGTGAGTTCATGATTTGTAACTCCTAGATTTTCTGGATATTTTTGTTTTAAATAATAGGGGATATTGAACTAGGTTGTCAGCATTTTGTGAAAATACTGAGTATCTAAGCTGGTATAAAAATCTGGAATTTTCAGCTGTGTATTCCCTATGTAATTACAATTTTTGAGTTGAAAGTATTATTGCAATATCTTCTATTTTGCTGCATTATATTGTTGTATCAAACATTGCAAATATATCACAAAACATTCATCAAAACAAAAACAAAAAAACAAAGGCAAACAGGGCTGCATACTACATACCAACCACCACAATAATCAGCTATCAAGTGACTGATTATTACATTAAACTCAACCCAACTATTTTTAACATTAATTTCCCCATGTTAATAATATACTTAGCCAACACTTACTAACAATTCAACTGATAGATTGACTCACTGTGACCCTCTTAAGAAAGGTGGGATAATTCATTTTATTATTACAGAATTTCATTAGTCGCTTATGTTTCACTTCGCTTTGGACTCTAAACCTTCATATGTGTGTCATCCTGCATGCCTTGCTTTACAACTATAAACCATTTGAAATGCATAGGTATGAATAGATCTAACCCAATCTGGGACTTGAGACTTTAGAAAGTCACATATGAATTGCTTTACATTAAAATAGCTTGCAACAGATTTAATAAATGATCAGACTTAAATTTGGGGACATTCTTTCAAATATTCAGGAATTAAGACCTCACACAGGCTACAGCTATACATCACCCAACAAGTTGCAATGTTATTTAAAGATTTAATTTTTTATCTAAATCTCAGTAAATATCTCAGGTCAATAGCATAGAACAATTGGCAAAAGACTTGATCTACAAAAAATTTAATCCATTGTTACTTTCTGTGCATTTGTACATATTTCCAGTACCTCGGAAACCGGAAAATATAGAGAAAAATAAATATACTAATCACAAATTTTGATTTATTGTTTGACAATTCTAAATGTGGATTTTTCAAGATGGAAAATGCATCTTCTATTCAAGTTGTTAGATTGCATATTAACTACTTCCATAACTCTTTTAGTCAATGGTTTCCATTTGTTATATCTAGCCATTAATTATATTAGCCATGTGATTCTTGCTAAAACTTAAAAGTGAAAAGTGAAAACTACCTGTCAAATCCCTACTTCTAAAATTAGATATAATATAGCTGAGATAATAACCCGATGCACAGTATTTTCTTAAATAGACAAGAAATAACACGATCCACAAATTCAATCAGTTCTGAAGTTGTAAATTATAAAGCTAAGATAAAAGAAACTACCTGTTGCATAAAAAGTTTCCAAATCGACATGAGATATAACAATCCATAAATTCAACTAAGAAATCCTGATCCAAGATCACCATAAACATAATTGAGGATGAGGATGTGTGAACAATATCTCAGGCTAATTAATGGAAGCATTTGAATAAGTATGAATTGAACAAGCATTTAAAGCAAGTTAATCATTGGTTAAATGAAATGCTTACAGAAGAGAATTCAAAAGCACGAGGGTATATGCGAAGTAATTGTGCCACACAATCCACCCACTGAAAAACAAAGAATTTATAGATTTATTAAATATGTTTAAAAACTTTAAAAAATCACCAAACAATCAGTAAATTCCATAAAGCAGCATACTTCATCCAATGAAGACTGCTACCTGAAATATTAAAAAAAAGAAGCAAAACTTAAGGAAACATGAAACTCTGTAAGTAGGAAATTTATTCAAAACATACAAAAGCTCCTATAAGTTTCTATGCATTGTTGTGGCAAGAAAATATATTTATTCAAACATTTAAAAGCTCCTATGAGTTTACATGCAGTGTTGTGGCCTTTCTTGATTTTAGTTTCCAAACAATTATCACAGTTCATATGGATACCTGCAAAAAAATAGGGGAATAGTTGCTAGATATTGTTGCAGGTGACTGAGGATTCGAAGAAGGTGTAAATGAAGTGCCTGGAGCTACACGGATGGGAGATGCATTGCCACTAGTTGCACCATGATAAAAAGAATCTGTTGTATTTACATTACCACAAATTGTTGGCATCCCTAGACGATCAGCAAATGGATGGCCAAATGCAAGCCAGTCTTTCTCAACAAGTGCCTGGAAGAAAGCAGGATTAGAAAAGTAGAACTTGCATTCTAGTTTTATTTTTTATTTTTTAAAATTTAAAGATTATCATAGAACAATATGTAGAATTTCTAAGAAAATATTTAAAGAATGAGTTGACAAAATAAAACAATACAGACATTATTAGAATTAATGTATTTTCTGCACTACTTACTTAGACAATAAACTTATTAGGCACAAATTATAAGTCTCTTTGTATGTTGAGCATTGCAGAAAATAACGGTATGAACAGCAAGTGTGGATATGCAATGGCAAATGAGATGAGCTCAAGATATCTTGTTCTTTTGTTAACAAATTGCCCCACTTTAATGTCTTCTTTGCCTTTAACTAAAAGCAATATTCCAATGTGAAGCCATTCGCTAGAGAGTGAAATGGTAATTGATTGTATTAAATAAAGGAGAGGAATACTCCTTAAATAAGAAATTACAAAACGATGTTTCTAAATCAAAAACAATTGATAACTAAAGAAATTAAAGAAAGTTACTAAAACTAATTGAAAGCAAACTAAACTTAATTAAGATGACCATTATACGTTATGTTGGCATTTCAAATCGCACCTCTGGTATGCGAATTAGAAATGGACAGCTATGCACAGATGGTGGCTCTTCGAATTAGGAGGGGAAGCTCCCTCTTTTCTGATGTTGCTTAAAGAAAGTAAACTAAACTAATTTGCCAATCTTTTGTTCAGCTAGGAGCACAAGGTTATAAAACTCTAGCGCCGTAGTTGAGATTTTCTCTTTTGAATTTCAACTACGACTAAGCCTACTCTAATGACACTTTTAACAATTCAAGTGAACTTAGAGCTTGAGAGTTAAAAGTAAACAAGGAATTGATTTTTTGACATAAATACTTAAAAAAACTTTCTTCCAATGCACATCTACCGTACTTTCAATGCAAGCTGAAATAAAGATCATATAAGTGTAACACATAAAACGGAAATCTGAGACAATAGATCAAAGCAGCAAAGCAGGCATAAGATTTCCATTTCTCAAATTTCAAGTATCAAAGATTACACTTTTGGGACAGCAGGATTGTAGCAATAATAGGCTTACAGTTTAGCTATCAACCAAACTACATTGACACAAAACACATGAATTGAACAATATCTTGCAGCAAGGGTAGACATACAAGCTTGCTCTTACACTAAGTGAATTGACACTAAACAACAACTTACAGGTAAAATAGGCTCAACAATTTGCTATCACAATAACCGTTAAAGAAAAATGGGCAAGGCTGCCCTTATATATACACAAGCAGAGTTGTAGGGAACCCTAAAATCTGCTTGCTTTTATAGCCAAGACTTTCCAACATGCAAGCTTTATTTCTAAAACCAAAATAAGATAAGCATCGAACAACTTATGAAAGCAAAAACAACAGGGAAAGTGCCAACTATTACAATTTGATTCTTTCTTCTCACAAAGAATGGATAAGAATAAGACAAGAATAAAATGAAAGCGCGGAGAAAGCATCAAGTTGGTTGTTGCTTTAAATCAGAAATTACAAAATGATGTTTCTAAATCAGAAACAATCGATAAGTAAAGAAATAACAAAAAGTTGCTAAAACTAACTGAAAGCAAACTAAACTTAACTAAGATGACCATAATACATTATGTTGGCATTTCAATTCGCACCTCTGGTATGTGAATTAGAAATGGACAGCTATGCATAAATAAACTGCTCTTCTAATTAGGAGGGGAAGCTCCCTCTTTGTTGATGTTGCTTAAATAAAGTAAACTAAACTAATTTGCCATTTGTTTTGTTCAGCTAGGAGCACAAGGTTATAAAACTCTAGCATCGTAGCTGAGATTTTCTCTTTTGAATTTCAACTATGACTAAGCCTACTCTAATGACGCTTTTAACAACTCAAGGAAATTCAAAGCTTGAGAGTTAAAAGTAAACAAGGAATTGATTCTTTGACACAAATACTTAAATAAACTTTCTTCCAACGCACATCTACTGTAGATTCAATGCAAGCTGAAATAAAGATCATATAAGTGTAACACATAAAATGGAAATCTGAGACAATAGACCAAAGCAACAAAGTAGGCACAAGATTTCTTTTTCTCAAATTTCAAGTAACAAAGATTACACTTCTGGGACAGCAGGATTTTAGCAATAATAGGCTTACAGTTTAGCGATCAACCAGAATACATTGACACAAAACACATGAACTGAACAATATCTTGCAGCAAGGGTAGGCATACAAGCTTGCTCTTACACTTAGTGAACTGACATTGAACAACTTGCAAGCAAAATAGGCTCAACAATTTTCTATCACAATAACCATTAAAGAAAAATGGGCAAGGTTTGTGATGAGCCCAATTGGCTCCAACTCAATCCTTGTAGTTTTTTGCTTATCTTTTTATATTTTGATTTTTTTAAGAAGAATTCTAGACAGAAGTAGAAGGGGCGCCAAGCATAAAAATAGAAATAATACAAAAAATACAAGAACTTCTTGAGCAACTACAATACTAATTAAGATCTGGCAATACATACAAAGAGATTACATACAAACAACGTACCTGGAAAGCTCTGGCATAATTAAATAAGAAAGTACAATGCGTGCCAGGCAAGATGTGCTGAAACTGATGAAATGCAACCCTGGGACCTTAGATTTGCTTTCTCCCACGCAGTAGTTGGTGAAAAGATGTTGAGAAGGTGGGATGCCAAAGCCAAAGTCAAGAAATTGCCAAGAAAAGAGGTGTTTTTGCCTCCATGTTCACACACCTTTCTTTGGTGAACAAGCCTTTGCACAGGAAAAGTATGGCCTCTGCAAGAAATGGTACGACTTTATTGAAAGCTAGAAATCTGGATGAAGATGGCACCTCTGATGAAGAAACCCTCTCCCTTATTGTAAATAGGTAAATACTGAACAACAACTCAGATGTAAGCACAAATGAACTTCTGGATGAAGCTCCGACAATGGCAATCATTCAACTGGTATCTCACAACCTCACAATCACAGATTCAATGAAGAATTGATGCTCTCCAATGAAGATTTTCCTGAAACCCTTGTCCTTAGACAAAAACACAAAGAAGATAAAAGTTGCAATGTCAAATAATCATAAGTGAGGTCGACTTGCAACCTTTTGCCTTATATCTCCTCAAAAGCATGGCTTTCAAGAAATGATGCCACTTTTGATTTAAAATACATTTAAAATGTATTTAATACCTTTTTCATAGTTGGGCACCCAAATAAATGACTTAAGTGGATTTAAATACCTTGGGCATGCTTTTTCACTTAAGTGATTTAATTTATCACTTTATAAAATATTTAAGTGGCATCTCATTTAATAAAGTCAATTTAACTTTATAATAAACCAATAAGTTAAATAATTAACTTAACCACAAAAATATTCATAACTCCCTCCAAACTCAATATTTCTCCGTGTCATCAGAAGCTGGCGAACACTGAACTATAAACACATGTACTAAAACCAATACTGCAGTGAAGGGGTGGAAATGGCAATACCCACAAAAACGATTAGTGACCCTCTAAGCAGATCCTGTCAGCCTACAAGGGTCCAAAGAATAGGCTAACTCAGCTACTCCTGAAATAGACTAGAGTGGGGACATTACAAGGCTACCCTTATTTATACACAAGCAAGGAGTACGAAACCCTAAAATCTCCTTGCTTTTACAACCAAGACTTGCCAACATGCAAGCTTTATTTCTAAAACTAAAACAAGATAAGCATCTAACAACCTATGAAAGCAGAAAAAATAGGGGAAAGTGCCAACTATTACAACTTGATTCTTTCTTCTCACAAAGAATGGATAAGAATAAGACAAGAATAGAAAGAAAGCTCGGAGAAAGCATCAAGTTGGTTGTTGCTTTAAATCTCAACCACATCCACCAAAAAGCTGGAAATTGTGTCTCTGTTAGGAGCATCAATACTATCTATTGAAAAAAATTGTTTTTCTAGGATTCCCTCGCCTTCTGCAATTGATCTTAGAAAATCTTTGACATCATCAGCCGCTTTATCGAATCTCATTGACATCATGGCAATCTGAGTCATCTTTCTGGCAACAGGATCACTGTTGAAGCTATGATGAACAAGATTCTGAAATTCAACTTGCACTTCATCAAGTTTAATGAAACCACCATCATCACTACGATACCGACAAGGTATCTCTGAAACAAATACACTTATGAATCTGAGGACATCAACCACCTTTTGTCTATATTCAACTAGTTCTTCAGATACTCTTTCATAAGTCTTCACTTTGAAGAGGTGACATTCTTTCCATGCAAGAATGTCTTATGTGTTCTTTAGCAACCACTGAATCATATACTGTCTTGAAATCTGCAATGATCATCTCATGCATTGGTTTCACCTCCGCCATTGTAATGTCCCCTTTTGAGAAAATCCTAATTCTTACCCTAGAAACACAAGCTAATGCAATTAGGGTTACAACTTATCAATTAAATGCTTAAGTCGAATAAATCTTGGTTTAGGTCCTACAAACATGTTAGACAATATTGGAATATAATTCACATAATTAGACATATAATAAATGTTTATCTATTCATATCATGCAAATATCTAAGTAACGTAATCCACATGATATTTATAATTCACATTGAGAGTTGAATCACAAGAGTGAATGAAAAGCATGATAGGTCCGCCCGAAGCTATCACACCAAGCCCAAGATCGGATATACCATCCCTCTTGGCCCTCATTTGGTGCACTTAGTCATTCCGCATGGGGTGGTCTACTTGGTGGACAACTTGTATTTGCATTCCCTATCCTAGCTATCTTATCCACCTCTCTTATGGTTGAACCCCTTGAATCAATCCCATCAATCAATCTATGTAGAAGTTGGGAAAGAGCTTACTATAGGAGGCTCGCAAACATCTCCTCCTAAGCCCAAGAGCGGATATCAGGCCCTTGGGTCCAAGAGGCGCACTTAATCATTCCATCATGGAGTGGCGTACTAAGGAGCATGTCTAGTATCTGCTCAACCTAGTAGTAGTCTCCCCCTCAATTCTTCCATGATTGTTTAATAAAATAAATAGCAAGATAGGTATGATTGCACACACAATGGTTATGATAGAATATACAACAATAACATAATCGGTTATCTAATTCAAAATAACGCATTAGTAATGCTATAATAATAAGTGTAAATAGTAACATGCATAATATTACGATTCTAAAATAATATTATTAGAATTCATGTCCACAAGTATAAGCTATTATTTTCATCCACATCTGATTTCATAATGTATTAACTAATTAATATTTTATTCCATAAAATACTTAATAAGATTTCATCATGTATTGAACTGATTATTATTTTATTTCATAAAATACTTATTAAGTCCCTATCTACATTCTTAATATATTCACTACACTAATCAATCGTATTCAGAAATACTTACCTTGTTTGTTGTTTGTCTGCCCATATTCCTTTCCTCTCAGCCACGATCTTATGAATATAAATAGCAAGATATCATAGGCTGCAGAAATTAGAAAAGTCTTTGGAATGGTTCAATGGTTTAGAGTATATTCAAAGTTCCACCTTTTTTCCCATCCCTTAGAATATGACTAGATATTCCTTTCTATAGGTTTTCTCAAAAGGGGACATTACAACCATTCCTTGCTCAAACCCTTGAATCCCTTGAGGCAGATCGTGGGCATTATATCCTAACTGATACATCTTCTGAAAGCACAAATCTACCTTTGATGATGAGCTCTTCCATCAAATCCCACATATGCTTGCCATATATAACCAACTATCTTAACTAATGTTGATCAGCCAGTGTCTCTAACATCTGTAGAAGTAATTGAGTGGCCTGTGAAGTGTTGTGAAGAAGTTTGGAGATATATTGCCGGAGTTTCCGATTTTCAGCCTTGAGGGCTGCCTTATCCTCTCCATCTTTAAGCACTCTTTCCTTTACATTTCTTTATGTAACTTCGAAAAAATTTACATCAATGTGTTGAGTTCTCTTGCTAAGATTGGCTTTGACAACCGTGAAATCATCAACCTCCACCTCATAACATTCTTATCTTTTGGAGGCGTAGCACTCTCTATTATAATTTCACCTTCTGGATTCCTCCCCATGTGAACTTGTTTCTTGGGCTTCTTCGTTGGTGGCTCTTGGTAAATGATGTCAAGTTTTGCAAAGTTAAGCTAATACAAAGGCCTCGTCCTCTTCCTTCCCAAGACGTTCTCAAGCCAAGACGAGGTGTCTCTACTAACTTCTCTGGGTGGTTCGGCTTCAGCTTCAACAACTTCTTCATCTTCCAAATCAATATGGATCAAAGAGGACCTAGGCGATGGTGGAGAATACGGAATCCAAGGCACTACTTCCGCTTGTGTGTAGTGTACCGACACTTTGCTGATCTGTTTTCCACTGAGTTTTGTAGATCTGATTTTTGTTTTGGTTTAATTCTTTTTTTCTGCTTTGATTTGTTTGCCAATAATGCTAGAAAGGGGACTAAAAAGCATATACATAAAGGAAACTCAAATAAACTAAGCTACTGAAAATAACTCAAGCAATTACTCAATTTAAGAGCCAAAGATGCTTTCTTCATTACAAAATAGATCACATAAGATAGATGGCTTACATCAAATTTTTAAAGATACATTTTATGCCTTGATTTTTACTTACAGCCATAGAAGCACTGTGAATAGTGACTTGCTAAAGTACCCGCCCCTAAAGAAATGCACACAACTTGTGAATAACGAACTTCTCTCACCAAAAACCGGCATGGGAGGTCTTCTAGGACAAGGGCGCCCCTTTTAGGAAAGATAGCAGCCACCAAGGAGAGGCGTCTTTTTCTCTTTTGTTGGTTGAAACCCTCAAATAAAGGCAGTTGGCTGTAGCTTGCAAAAAGCAGCTCCAAAACTCCTCAAAAGGGAACAGCTCTTGCGTAAATGCCAATGGAGTCTATGGCTGTCAAGAACACTCAAAAACCAGCTCCAAATAACCTGCAAACAGCAACACAGCTCTCCAACTGAAGCAACAAAATCTGACCAGCAACTTTAAGGTGGTGTTTCACACCATCAAGCAGCTCAAGAACGAAGATCAGAGCCCCACCAAGCTCACCCACTGCAAGAAATCAGGAAACCCTAGCTTCCTTCCTCCTCCAAGCTTCACTCCCAAGTTTTCAAGAAGCTAAATTATTCATCCATGAAGAAATTCGAATTTTCTCTCTTGCCTTTTTATAAATTTACAAAGGAAGCACTATTCATTAAAGTGAGCACTATTCACTTAAGTTATAACATTTTTCACTTTAGTAATGAATAGTAACTTTAAAATATAAAGTGACCCCTTCATTTTAAAGACACATGGACCCTAGGCGAAGGATGGTGAAATAAAAGGTGAGTATCATTAATTTGAGCACTAGTATCGTGCCAAACACCACAATTCACCCCGCCACCATACTCCGAAGATCCACACTGCAAATTGACGACCAAGTGCCCGTCTGAGAAACTCTCTATCCAGAACTATTAGCCTACGAGGGTCAGGAAAATAGGCTAATCCCCCAACTCTGATGCACGTGAAAAAGGGGACATTACATTGTGGCACGGGTTCTTCACGTGGGACTTCTGCTACAACTACTGGTTGCTCCTGCTGAACTATATCGGAGAAATCCAATCTTCTTCTTACATTCTTTGCCATTCTACCAATCTTCAAACTTTCTGGAGGGTGACTCAAGGCCTTCATTCTTGATTGTGGTTTGGAAGAAGAAGGTAGGGATGACTCCACTATCGGCCGCTCTGTGACAGGAATAACTTATTTTCGTGACTTCTTGATGTTTAGGAATATATTGTTGTTTTTAATGACATGGCTCGTTCTTTCTTCAATTGAAGTGTTTTCTTTGAGGGATCAATTGACCTGAGGATTTGGTTGCTTCTCAATCTGATTTATGGCATACATAGGAAGTACTTCTTTGTCCTCATTAGACAATCATTCTATATCTTCTGACAAGAAATCATCCATCTGTTGAAGCATGAGTCTGCTATTACCATGCTTCCATACTTCAAACTCATCACTGCAGTTTTCCCAAAAATCTTCAACTGCGGGCACATGTGTTGGATTCTAACCAAGACGGGATGCAAAAAGTCTATGAGGATCATATGATCACCTCTCGTCGAACAACTTGAGGCCAAACTTAGATATTTCATCACCCATCACCTTAGCATCAATTGATGATCTACATCTATAGATACCCATCTCAATTGGAAAACTCAAAGCAACCTTCTTTCGGTTCCACAAGAACGTGTGAACCTCATACAGCTGCCTCAGAAACTCCATGAAAACCACCTCCTCTAAGGGATATCTCGGCAACATGACTGGAGTACTTGAGAAGTTGTACAGTCTGATGTAGGTGAAGGTAGGAAATTGGATGAACCAATCAGTCCACTCTACCATTGCTGCATGTTAAAATATTCGATGTATTAAACAGAGGAACGAAAGTTCCTTATATAGATTTTACAAGAGATGATGTTTCTAAAAGAAATGATCGTAGACTAAAGACGAAAATAGAAACTAACTAAACTAACTAAAGACAACAAAGATGACCATTATATTATTTAATATATTTAATACTCTCCCTTAATGATCATCGTTCTAACTACCCATAGAAACAAAGAGCGTTCTGCCACAAAAGACAAGAGCCTACCACTGACTCTGGCACTTGAGATGAGTCTGCCATCAACCCTCCCATAAATTGTAGAACTTCCAGAAATAACCAAAATGGATCACAAAACATAAAACTTGATGTTGGGTAACAAAGTTGTCCCTCCCTGGAGGTAGAGACATCGAAAGATAACTACCACGATTTTGAAGAAAAATTGGCAAACCCTTCAAACTTTTGTAGATGAGCATGATGCCCTAGAACAAACTACAAGAAACCACGATTTACAGAAACCCAAACAAGTAGCTGGCAAGAAATCCGAAACACGAATCAGCATACAAAACATCGTTTTTAAGGAAAAACGGTAAAACCCTTCAGAAAGTAGAGAGCCCTCTTGAACTGCGAAAACCCTGACTAGGGCAAATAGGAACAAAATTTTTTAGGAAAAAAATTATAAACCCTCCCATGATTTTTTCAGGGACAAACTTATAAACCCGCCATATAATTTTTAAGGGCTATAAATTATAAAACCCCAACAAAATAATTTGTACGAAAATAATTAGTAAAACACACAAAAATAATTTTTATGGAAAAAATTATTAAAACCCAGAAAGTAAATCGCGATTTTCTGCAAATCACCCAAGAAAACGCACCCAATTTTGTCACAAATTCGCGTGCAGAAACTAGGATGAAAATCCGTGAATAGTAGGTGCGAGTTTCACAAAAAAATCCATAAAAAAATGTGACTCAGTAATAGAGAGGTCACGGCCAGAGAAGAGTTTCAAAAACACGGCCTAAACGTGTCCGTTAGAAACCCTTAAGCAGGTTGCAGGAGAAAGAAATGTCTGAAACCCTAAGAAAAAAAATAGCGCACAGGAGTTGTTATCCCGTCACACAAGAGTAAACCCTTGGCGCGCTTGCAATCTCGTCACAAAAAGAAAATAACCTTGCATGTTTTGTTGGAGTCGTGCAACACCGAGAAGTGTTGCAGAAGCATCACGCTAGAGGTCGCGGATAAGGAATACAACCAACATGTATAAAAGAACCCTCGGCATGGAAGGAAAACAAGCCCTAGACATGGCAAAAGCAAGAAGAAACAAGTACAAAAGGTCGTGCAAACCCACGTGTTTGTAGAAACAGAAACCCACGAACCCTAAATGACATGATTTCACAAAAAAAAAAATCCCACACTGGTCAAAAAACGATGCACAGATCCGTTGAACTGAAGAAGCACGCGAATACCCTTGCGGCTAGAAGAAGACCAAATCCTCCAAGAATAGTCTCAAGCGATTAAAAAAATCACGAATTACAGATGCTCTAAAAATTCCTCAAAATCCCTGAGCCCTCTTGTGAGGGAGTCAGACCCAGACCGACACCCACTTTGATACCACATTAAAATATTCGATGTATTAAACAAAGGAACAAAAGTTCCTTATATAGATTTTACAAGAGATGATGTTTCTAAAAGAAACAATCGTAGACTAAAGACGAAAATAGAAACTAACGAAACTAACTAAAGATGACAAAGATGATCAATATATTATTTAATATATTTAATACTGCTCTTGCAACTGATGAAATCCATACGTGCAACTCGTTATCTAAGTCTCTCACTGTATGCATAAAAAATGCCTCATTCAACCTCTTGTAATGATGTGCTGACTCTGAAAATTCTAACTATGGGTAAAGATAATAGACATGTTGTACATCTAGAGTCCCATTGACATTCAACCCTCTGAGTTTGCCTTGAAAAGCCACTAGTTAGACAAGGTAGGAAATCATGTGAAACTCGTGGATTTTGAAATATTCAGTCATCTGATGGTGGAGACTATCATTGATCAAAGTTGACCAATCACAAAATTTTGTTTTATTGACGATGTGAGAGATGACATAGAACATCCAAAGCTGGAATTTATTGGCTTCTGCTTGACCAGTGACTCAGTTGAGCAGAGTGATCATTATTGCAAACTCCTCCTTGAAATCTCCTCGCCCAACGTTCTTTGGCAAAGTATTATGTTTTTCTTTCAACCATCTTTGTGCAACTTTCTTGCAATATTTATCCTTGTGCATGTTCCATACTTTCTCACATTCTTCAATGGATATGGCTAGATTTTCTGACCAAGGTGATATTGAAAAACACTTTTCAACAGTGTCTAGCTTGAGGCTGCAAACAAGTTCCATCTACTACTTGAATTTCTCGTGTTGCTGGGTTGTAATGCTTGATACAAGCAATTACAAACTCTAGAATTTGCACTAAGACGAGAATTGACGTTGCTACAAGTAATCCAGAATGACCAAGGTATCTGACTGCAACATTGCCTACGCCTTTCAAACCACGCAAATTGAACATTGGTTTTATATGAAGCAAATCAATCTCAAATATTTTGATGAAATCATGATATAGCATTGACTTGGTTCAAAATTCGATGGGAGAGTACTCCATTCTGAAAAATTTGAAGTTTAACTATAAACTTGACTATGCTTGGACAAGTTTTGCACAAAAGCTAAAAATAGCTTGCTGATTTTTCTTCTTCAAACAGGCAGATTTCTCAAAAATAATTTGAGATATGGGTTTTGTGTAGAATTTTGTTTGCAAAGAGACCCAGATCGTCCATTTTTGAAAATTGTTGATGGCTGGTTGAAAAAACAGAAACCCTAAAATTTTAGGGTTTTCCCAAAAAAAACTAAGAGTTGGGTTTATTAGTCTAATTTATTCTTTGCACTTAAGCTAAACTTAGGAGTGCTTTTATGCTTTATTAGTTGAGCTAATATTAGATCATTATGTTTCATCTCATGTGATGTTGACACTTGTCGTGATCTGATCCTTTTCTCATTTAGGGTTTTGCTCTTGTAAGCAGTCAACCCTCATTGTAATTATCTCTCAGATATTATCTAGAGCTTTCATATCTTCTTGAGAGTCTCTTGTTGTAGCTTTTTCTTGTTGAAGAATATTGCACATATTGTTTGCAGATCTCTTGCGTGGATGGTGTACTTGTTTGTTGTTTGATCCTCTGGCTTGTGGTTTTGTGCTTCTTTCACAATTCTAACATGGTATCAGAGCATGGATTCAACGAACCCCTTCTCGATTTATGAGATTTTCTTTCTTCAATGAGGGTTACAGGCTTGAAATTTGAATCCCTTTTGCACTTTCTACAAATTTTGGAGGTGGGCAAATTTTTGGTGTATTTTGGCGTGAAAAGGACCTCACCGTTGGATCCAAAGCTGTCGAGAAAGTCAAATTTGGCTTTTGTTTCACCTGATTTCGATTCCTAATGCTAAATCTACAAGGTTTTGAAGTGGTTGCACTTTTTTTGGATCTGAAAGGTAGCTATATTGTTGGTGCATTTTGGTGCGAAACAAACATCACCATTGCGCTCAAATGGCCCAAAAATCTTAAGAACGCCTATCAAATCATCAAATTTGGTGAAATTGGCATGTAAGGAAAAAACAATTTGCCAGGAAGACTGTACACCCTTCCCAAGATGAAAATTGAGGTAAAATTAAAAAAATATATATTTCACTATTTTTATTTACTGCAAAACAAAAAAAAAAAAATTATTGTTAAAAAATCCCTTTTAGGGTCAATCAGAGTTTTTTTAAAAAATCTTATATTATTTTTTTTTTGTGGTGAGGGTACCACCCCCTATAGTTGCAGGCGGTGGCACGCCTTCAAGTCCCCCGCCCAATGGGGCCTTTTAAAAAAAATTAATATATTTTTTAGAAAACCTTTTTTTATATATATTTTTTTTAAAATATATAATAGTTGTTTTTATGGTATTTTTTTTAACTTTAAAAATATAAAAAAAGGCCAGATTTTTTATATGTATTTAAAATATATATATATATATATATATATATATATATATATATATATATATAAAGGTCTTTTTTGTAAATTTTTTTTTGCAAAATTATCTACATGCACTGTACCTGGAGAACTTTTTTATCTGCAACACTAAAATTGGCGGACCTCCATGTTACACCCCGAATTGTAAGCTAGTACGTAATAGTATTCCATAGGGCCAAAAGATTGTAATCTAAACTCAATGCTTGAATAAAATGTGTACCTTATTGACAAATCTGAGTATTGTTACATTTAATGATTCTCATTTTAATGTATTTCAATGGATGTCATTCTTGATTAAATAATGTATATTGAGTTATAGAATTGTTAATATTCTAACTTGTGAAATATTGTATCTATACTGTTATGTTGTGAGCATTTGACTTTCATGGATGTATGTCAGTGGATGCAGGTATAGGTACCATTCCTCCAAGCGGAGGGGAAATATCACTTAAGAGGGGGGCTTGGTCAGTTAACCGGTAATGTGAACAATCTGAGTATACACACTTCACCTTAGAGTGAGTAACTGAGTCAGTTGAGTTAGATAAGTCATCCATAGTCGTAGACTGGCATTAGGAGTCGTGTCTTCTTTTGTACCTTTTGTAAGTGATGTTTGTTTGTTAACTGTCTCATGGTATTTAGTTCATTTCAATGGATCGTATTTGAATGCAAGTAAATAAGCGGGAGATATATATATATACATATATATTATATAGACACATCCATATGTATATACATATCGATACAAGTGTGTGATTGGCAAATGGATATGCTCGCACAGTTGCATTGATATGGTATACATACACATGCGTGTATATCGAAATATATATGGATGTATGTATATGTATGTACATGTATATACACCACCTATTACATACTGGATATTAATAAATTATATTATTATTGCTTGTTGATTTACATCGACACGTATATGCATATATGCATAGATACATATATAGACATATCGGAAATAACAAACTAGCTTACGATATGTTTTGCAGGAGTTATATATGCATATATATATATATATATATATATACGTATACGTGTACATGTAAATATATATATATATATACGTATTAATATTATATAATAAATATACATATTAAAATATATATATATATATATATATAATTATTTATTACTTCAATACATATATAAATAAATATAGTATTAATAAATTTATATATGTATTATTTTATAAGTAGAGATCATTGTTTATTCTTTTCTCATCATATATTTGGAAATCGAATGTTTGCCAAGTATAATGGAAATCGACTTCACCTATTTTCATCATGGAATAAATTTGAAAATAAGTAAAGGCTACTCTAATGTTTAAAAAGAAATATTCGATGCATAACTATTGACTTAATAAAGTCAGTTTTGAAAATATTTAAAAGTTTTCCCATGAAATGGAAATGGCGGAAGAAGCTGAACCGTGCGATTGTGTAAGAGCGCTTCGCCTAGGTGAATAAATCAACCATGCTAAATAACAGGTGCGACGCAGCCTAAGAGGTTACAGTTGTTGCTAAAGAAACCAAGATTTTTCCAGCAAGATGAATCACCTTCTTGCTAGCGCCATATTTTGGGAATTACCTGAGTGGCAAATTTTGTTGAATAGTTGAAAATTTCTGGTTTTGCTGTCTATAATGCAAGTTGAATCACTACCAAAATTGTTGAGTGAGGGCTTGGAAACCCGCCAAGTGCCTTTGAATAAGTCTAACTGTGTGTGTTGTTAGTTTTCATGCATTTTCGTAAGGAAATGCATTGCATTTCATAAGTCTATATAAAGGCTTTCAACTGCTGCGAATCATTACCAATTCACACTCTTTCATACGGATTACTATAATTCATATCCATACTCATTATCACGCATTCATTCTGAATCTTGATCAATCTCATGCCATTACTGTAAGAAGTGAGTTCTTGTATTAAACCATTACTGTGAGAAGTGACTTCCTGTATAAAGCCATTGCTGTGAGAAGTAATTTGCTGTATAAAGCCATTGTTGTGAGAAGTAATTTGCTGAATAAAGCCATTGATGTGAGAAGTGAATTGCTGAAGTAAGCCATTGTTGTGAGAAGCCATAATCTGTGAGTGACCATTGTTGTGAGAGAACAATTTTGGAAAGAGAGTGTTTTACTGTAAGACAGAACAGAGGAACTCTGCAAACTGAGTTACTGCAAGAAAAGTCCATCACCACCAGTGGAAGCTTAATCCAGGCATGATTACTTTATTTCCATTTCATCTTCTTCATGCTAGATCAATAAAAGTATTATTCTGCTCTTCATAACCTCTACCTGTGAAAGACAGTTATGCAAATATAATATGATGCTATTGTATGAAGCTTGCATTTTGAATGTCTAAAAGTTACAAAAAGTTAATAAGGTATAAGTAATGCATGTTTGTATTAGAAAGTAGTATTCCTTTTCAAAGATGGACAATGCATCTAGTTACTATTTGCTCTACTATTCTTTGTATAAAGGAGAGTACTCATTACCTTACATATTACTACTAGGACTGTGATGAGAGCGTGATTCAAGTACATTATAGCTCAACTAAGTTATTAGATTAACTCAGTAAGCTAGTTACACTTCTAGGAAATGTTCATTCCCGTGTAGGAGAAAGTTTTGGTATTACTTGTGATGCAGATTTATCCCAGTAGGTTAAATTGATGTAGGATGTCTTGGTACAAATTACTACGATAGGACAAAAGACCTACGTGTAGTGTAAGATAGCCCTAAGTCAAATCAACCCTGAATAGTGTATGTGGCAGTTGACCCTCAGTAGAGATACTGATTAAACACTTTGGCCAAAGTAGTGTAAATCAACAATGTCCTCTTGATTGAGTGATGAATACACTGTCATGTCCACTATGATCCTGTATTGCATACTAGATCGAGAGTTTACCGGATGTACATGTTCTAGCTATGTAGGACACACCACTATGCTCAGTCGATTTACAGTATCGGTTACCCAACCAATCTCTTCGTAGAAGGGAGGTCCATCTATCGAATGATAGATGTGCGGGGGACCGCATTATAAGTCTGTGGTTGGCGAAAAAGCATCCAAGTGATGTTTCTCCTCCTTACCAGGCTACTGAAGCACCGAGATTTGAAAGGTGGATTCCTGAACCTTCTTACCACTATTAGTTCAAAAGCTCAATCGAGCTATGTATGTGCACATATGTATATTTTCTCTGATGTTCACTTGAAAAAGAAAAGTTTCGTCATTTGAAATATGTTGTCTTGTTTAAATGAAAGGAAAAAGATTTCATTTTATTAGTTAGCATGAATCTTATTTATTGTTAATGAAAAGGAAAGAGATGTTTAAATACTTTCTTATATGCATGTTATCTATATTTTAAGTTGTAGTTTAAGAAAAAAAAAAAATTACATAGAACCGGGTCGTTACACTCTAGATTTGGAGGTAATTTTGCTAAATTTGGCGGAGTTCTTTTTTGCTCTACACAGCCCCTCTCCGTTGAGCTTTTCAATTTTGCACCTCAACTTCCAAAGGCCATATGGTGGGCTTTTTCAGTGCAATTTTTTTTGCAATGGGGTGAAATTTCACGCTATTCGCAGTGGTGCAGGTGTTTACCAGTTTTGCCTTCTGTTTTTTTTAAGATTTTAGTTTTCTCGGTGGTGTAGTTGTTCAATTCTCATTTTGGAGACTTGACCCATATCTTAATCCGGACACATTTTTGGGTGCTGGTTTTTTTAAGTGCATGTTTTTTCGTGTACTTCATCATGGTGCTACCAATTTCCTCCTTTTCTGTCAAAGAATTGTATTTTCAGCATGTAGTCCTTTTTTTGGACATCATAGGCTCCCATTGTATGAATTTTTCATTATGTAAATGCACTAAAATAAAGTGCCACAACAGGTGTATTTTTTTATGGGATCTTGCACATCATTTTGTGCCTTATTTTACTCGCACTATGATATAAAGTGCCATGAGGGTTGATGTTTGCCTTTGTTTTGCCTTCATACATTTCTCATGTGTGTGTGCCTTGGTTTGCACACCCTTTATATCTGCTTGTACTTTCATGTCTGCACATTTAGATGTTCTCGGGTCTTTATCATGCACTTCATTTAGGCATTCAGTTTCAGTGTACCTGTCATACCGCTCCCTTGTTAGCATTATGGGGGGGTTTCTACTGTTGGTGCTAATGCTTCCTTGGTTTCACGTTGGAGTGAGCTATGTAAACAGTATTTGTTCCTATGTACTAGGAGGATGTAGTGGCTGGTTACCCATGCATTTCGGTGAAATGGGGCACTTACCATATGGACACTCTTGCATTCCTATTTGTGGAGGTGACCTTCCTTTTTTCACTTGATCAATTGTTTAGACTATTGGTACTTGTGCCATCTGTATCTTTGAGTTCTTGATGTTTGCCTTGGTTTGCCATTAGAATCGAGTAGTGTCATTGTGGGCACTCGTACAGATTCTTGTCTTCTTGATCCTGATCATCATATGTTTCAATAGAGGTTCTTCTTTCAACATTTCCGCAGTCATTCTACGACTATGTTTACAGCTTCTTCATGCTTCAGTGGTGTTTTTTATGTTCATACTTTGTTCCTATCTTTTGGGACAACATTGTCTTGTTTGGAGGCTTCTTGAGACCTTCACTTGACTTTCATCTTTTTTTGGAGTAGAGTTTTATCCATGAGGTTTTCTCTATTTATCCGCATTATAGAGATCTTTTGTTTGTACATGGGTACCTTACATGGCCTTATTTGTCGGGACCCATCATGCATTTTTTTATAGGGTTTTTAGCTACTCTGTAAGTTCATCTTAAGGGGGGGTGTTAGAGTTATCATACATTATCTTTAATTGATTATTAGTCTAATTTATTCTTCGCAATTGAGCTAAACTTAGGAGTGTTTTTATGCTCGATTAGTTGAGCTAACATTAGATCATCGTCTCATCTCATGTGATGTTGACACTTGTCATGATCTGATCCCTTTCTCATTTAGGGTTTTTCTCTTATAAACACTCAACCATCATTGTAATTATCTCTCGAATATTATCCGGAGCTTTCGTATCTTCTTGAGAGTCTCTTGCTGTAGCTTTTTCTTGTTGAAGAATATTGCACATATTGTTTGCAGATCTCTTGTGTGGAAGGTGTACTTGTTTGTTGTTTAATCTTGTGGCTCGTGGTTTTGTGCTTGTTTCACAATTCTAATAGAGCAACCTCCATTAATGACCTCAAAACTCTTGTTTAACTTCTGAAAAACCTAAATAGACCCACCAAGGCAAAACTGATCTTTTGATGGTTCTAATTGGATCAAACTATTGAGGAAGGTATTTTAAGCCAACCAAAATCAGTTTGAACCTTGGAAGCCAAACTTTCTATGTTCAGAAATTTTCTATTTTTAGAAAAATTTGCCAACATCCATTTAAAAAAAAAAAACCAAAAAAAACGTTATATTTTTAGAAAGTTTTATAAATAGAAATTTTCCTAAAATTTAGGGCCAAAAAACTGAGATCTGGGTTTTGTAGACTAAGTCGCTCTAAGGAGACCCAAGTCGTCAGATTTTGAAAATTTTGAGTTTTGGACCTTCATGCAAGACATGCAAATTCCCAATTTTGACCTTTTTGACAATTTCAACAAAACTTTTGACCATTTCCTCAAAATGCTTAAGTGTAGCAATTTTTTTAATTCGGGTACAACACGTTAAATATGACAATATTACTTTAATACCCTCTTAATGGTCATTCTACTAACTACACCAAGTTTGCCCTAAATTTTACAAATCTGTTCAAATTGAGGGACTTGTGAGAATGTTTGTAGTCTAAACCTCAATTGGAACATACTGCAACATCACTGAACCATCTTCAACAAGTTGTCGCATGAAATGACAATGAAGCTCAACATGTTTGGTGTGCTAGTGGAAGACAAGATTTTTTGCGAGCTTTAGCACCCCTTGGTTGTCACGAAACAAGGGTGAAGGCCCTACTTGAGACATTTTCATGTCAGAAAGCATCCTCTGAAGCCATACTGCCTCACATGTTGCTTTAATAGTTCCCTGATACTCTACTTCTATCAAGGAAAGAGCTACTGCCTGTTGCTTCTTACTGGTCCATGTGATTGCACCCGTACCAAGATTGAAAACATATCCAGAAGTAAACTTTTTGTCGTCTACAAAACCTACCCAATTTGCATCTGTGAAACCAACTAGCCTACGATCTTTGCTTCTACTATACAAAATGCCAAAGTCAAATGTCCCTTTCACATATCTCAATACTCACTTCACTGCAACCCAATGTTTAGCCTTATGGGCAGTCATGAAACGAGAGATATAACTCACAGCATAGCTTAGATCAAGTCTAGTGGCTGTAAGATAAATGAGGCTGCAAACTAGTTGCCTGAAAGCTGACTCATTAACCATTGGTGAGTCTGACTTGGCTGAAAGTTTTAACCCTTCCTCCATGGGAGTAGATGAGATCTTAGAATCTGTCATCCTAAACTTTTCTAGAGAACTCCTAGCAAATTTAGACTGAGAAATGAAAATACTACCACTTGTATGCCAAACTTCTACACCAAGACAATAGCGCAAAAGACACAAGTTTGTCATATCAAACACTTCACACAAATTCAACTTAATTTGCTCAAGCGAATGTAACCCATTGCCAGTAATGATGATATCATCCACCACAGATGACAAGAAGAATGATATCATTACCAATGCTCTTGACATATAAAGAGGCATCTGAGGGACTCATCTGAAAACCCTGTGCAACCAAATACTTGTCAATCTTCAGGTACCATGCCCTGGGAGCCTACTTTATGCCATAAAGAACCTTCAACAGTCGGCATACCTGATGCTCTTTTCTTGCAACTTTAAAACCAGGAGGTTGTGTCATGTAGACCTCTTCCTCCAAATCTCCATTAAGGAAAGCACTCTTCGCATCCATTTGATGAACCTTCCAGCCAAACTGTGCTACAATGGCTCAGATAAGCTGGATGGTGCTCATCTTTGTTGTATGTGCAAAGGTCACCTCATAGTCAATGCCCTCTCTCTACGAAAACCCTTTAGCCACCAACTGATATTTGTATTTATCAAGTGTCCATCAAGTTTGTATTTCACTTTGCAAACCCATTTGTAGCCAATGGGTTTCTTCCTTGATGGAAGATCTGACAAGAACCCAAGTATTGTTCTTCAAAAGACTATGATGTTCAGATTCCATAGCCTTTTCCCATTCAAGTTTACCTTTTGCCTCTAAATAGTCTTGGGGCTCATAAACACTCTGAATGTTGGCCAGAAGAGCACAATCCACTATATTCTGTTTGTTCTTGCCTCTAGACAATCTACCCTCAACAAGTTCATCTCGAACATCACCAATGAGCTTCTCCCAAACTGCTTCTTCCACCTATCAGATTGCAAGAGCTTGTTGAACAGGTCATCAAACTTCAGGTCAACATTGGTGGAGGTAATGTTGAGAGTTTTGATGAAGTGCTCATAGGATCATTGTAAGCTTTTGAACATGATAACCGCCATATCCTCTTCTTCCATCTTACGACCAATGGCCTCCAGTTGATCGCAAATGTCTTTGATCTTCATGAGATGATCTTGCAAAGACATTTTGTCATCCATCATAATGGAGAACAACATATTTTAAGGAAGAATACTTGACCCTTATCTGATGACTCATGCAGATTCTTCAAGTGTGTCCAAATCTTTGCAGTAGTCTTACCAGATGGTACTTCTAGAAGCACCCCATTGGTGACAGATAACTTCAGAAGCATAACTGCCTCTTGATTACTTCCATCAAATTTGTCCCAGTCCTTTCCTGCAACTATGGGACGTGTTTTTGTACACAAAACACTTGAATCTAGACACCGATACTCAAAAATGGTGAGCATCCTCTATTTCCAAGTATTGTAGTTTTTACCATTGAATCTTTGGCTGCTTTCCAACATGATGTTGGTCAAAGATGCCATCCCTTCCATTTTCCAAAGGCACAAAAAATGAGGTCAAAAGGCAACAACAAACTTCAAAAAAAATTATTGCAAAAAAAGTCCAATGTTTTTGTCAAAAATCAATCAACCCCTAGGCGATCTGTCACAAATCCCTAAGCACGTTGTTGTCACAAATCCCAAGGCGATCTTTGAAACCCACAATTTTTTAATAAACATCATCAAAAATTTCAAAGGTTGAAAACCCACGATTTTATTCAAAAATTGGGGAAAAAGTCTGGAAAATTTTAAAATAACTTAGGTTTGAAACCCTAAGTGCTAGGCACGATTTTCTCGGCAAAAATTGTCTTTAGAAATCACATGCAAAATCTGATTTTTTCAGCCAAACAAATTGACCAAAAAAAATTCATGGAAAAGAAGACACGCCCAAATGCAGGTTGTAAACCACGATTTTCAAGAAATTGCGCACAAAACCAAACACGATTTTTGCAAGAAAAAAACTGTCAAAAAAATTACAAAGGTCGCGGGAAAGAATTGTAAAATAGGTCGTGACTCTTTTTTTCTTAGACTCTCACAATTTGAAAGGCTCAATTTTTCTGCAAAAAGTCCCACGAAATTACCTAGAAATGAGTCGTGAAAATCAAAAATCGCATTTTTTTTCAGTAACTCCCCTAGGTCGCACAAGAACTAGTCGCATACGGACAGGTCTCAATTTGTAAAAAAACCAACAATTTTTTATTAAAAAAATTGGTCAAAAAACTTCTAAAAATATTTTTCAAAATTTTCAAATAAAAGGCCACGAATTTTATTTCAAAATTTGCCAAAAAACTGCCTCTGCTCAGATACCATGAAATGGCAATTGATTGTATTAAACAAAGGAGAGGAATACTCCTTAAATAAGAAATTACAAAATGATGTTTCTAAAACAGAAACAATTGATACCTAAAGAAATAAAATAAAGTTGCTAAAACTAACTAAAAGCAAACTAAACTTAACTAAGATGACCATTATACATTAAATATGATAATATTATTTCAAACAGAGAGTAAGGTTAAAATGTGCATAGAGGCAATGTAAACCTAAAGAGATTTTCCAAAACAATAATAATAGGTTTTCTAGAACAATAATAATAGACATGTATAATCCACAACTCCAAGTTGATCATACATTTAGAGATTTTAATCACTAAGGATATCACCTTCTAATGCACACTTGTTTCTTATAGATATATTCAAGAATGTAATTGCTATAAGTACAACTATGCTGGATAGAATCTAGCTATACTCTTACTATCATGGCAAAGGAATCGATTATTTACAATAATAGACTAGTTGGAAAGTACTAGTCCCCATCCAATGTTAAGCATTCTTGTTAGTTATTAGTTATAGAATAGGGATTTACTTGTCAAGACTAGTTTATTCAAGAAGAAAAATAAAGGATATATTTCTCCATTTGAAGTTTGAGAGAGACACCAAAGAAGATGTTGAACCCACCAATATGATGAGAAGTCATCACATACTCTACATCTCGATCCAAAATTATTCAACAACCTAGTGAAGAACATATTAGATTGATAAAGCTTAGTGTGTTTGAAAGCAATGGCCAAAAGAAAATGAAATCAACCAATAAATACATACGATACCAATGTTATATGACCTTTTCATAAAAGTGGTGTTTACAAAGTGTATCGAATTATATAAAGATTTATCAACATTCAACTATACAATTTTGATCCAATCTTCATTAATTCATATTTCACAAATAGTTCACAAGAACCCATCTCAAATGACCATGAATGGTCCACTTAGAATTCATTACATTTGGGTGATGCTCACAAGGGTGAAGCACAAGAACTTCCTAGGATGTCAACCATTCCAATACTACTCCAACTCAATTGTGCTTAACAATGAAATTTCCCCCATAATAAAGCCTGCTTAGCTAGCTATCTCATTGGCAAATCCTTCATCAAGTGTTGTGCCTTGTTAGCCCATTTGCAAAACTCTACTACACCACTTGTTACAACAGTTGTCTAGTCTCTTGGTTTTAAGTTCAAGAAAGCCAAAATGAGGCTTGCCAACTCATCGCACCTAATTCAACAAGTCTATGAAAGCTTGGCAGGGTTGGAATCTAGGCCAGTTTTTTTAATGTATCGTGTTTTCTATCAAAATATCTATATATCATGCTTTTCTAAAGTCAGTCTATGTTAATTTTTTTCTTATCGGAGTTTAAGCCAAAAATCACCCTATGGGTGGAGCATCAAGAAGTAATCTTAGTGTTGTCATGGTCAAAGTATGCTAGGATGTTTTCAAAGTTCTTGTATCCTGAGATCATTATGAAAACTCAAGAATAGAGAGAGAGAGAGAGAGAGAGAGAGAGAGAAGTTGGTTTGGCTTTGATGCATATTACCCTTCCTATGATATCTTTGGTCACACCACCTTTTAATAGTGTAGTGGCATAATTTTATATATTTTGCATTTATTGCATAAGCTTTTAGGTTTTATTGCCCTTTGGGCAGTTAATTTTCTTTAAGTGGCGCCCAACCCTATCACTTCAGTCGATAATGCTGAAGTGATTGCTGTTGGAGCGACTCATGGTGCCAACTATGAAGAAACCTAGAAAATTTGTTCCAAAGGTATTTCATGAGTACGGTCTTTCAAACTCCACCAAAAATTGATCTTCCAATTTTGAATTTTGATCATTTTTGCAACAAGCTAGGATAGTTCACTCTCATAGAGGGTCTTGTTGGAAGCGTCTCGTCTAAAATAAGAGCTAGGTGAATAGCACTTGGGTCCCTCATAATGTTAAATTGGATACAATTCAGAACTTAACCAAGGGCTTTTTCTATTATGCTTTGTGAAAACAAACCATGCAAACACTATCCATAGACATGGCCTTTGCCATGTTCATAGCTCATTATTAATCTACTCCCCCTCAACTAGGAATTTGTTGTATCTAACCATCAAGACCTTAAGGTGCCAACATGAGTTCAATTTCCTAGCCTACCTTTGCCTGAAGAATCATTTATGAGCTATATTGACTCCTCTCTTATGAGGATGGTTTATGTTAAAGTAGACAACTTTTACTCTATGTGCAATGTTCAAAGACTCTTGTTTATCAATTTACCAGACACCTGTTTTAGGTGCCAATCCTTTGAGCAAAAAATTGAGAAGTCCTTTAACCACCCACAAGACCAAACAAGACTCTAAACTAGTGAATGAATTGCCTCAAGCTAACAGTGGAGAAGGTTGAAACAATGTTGGAAATTGTAAATATGATTATAGTGGATCCAATTGGGGGTCTCAGATTGGCACTAATAACATGGGACATAACAATGGTGTAGCTACTAAACCCTCAACATACACATCACATGCTCAACGCAATGCCAATGATAAAGCAAGGCAAATGGTTGCAATGCAACCAGACTCTCTCAACCTTCTATTTAGCCTTCCAAGTAGGCTAGTAAGCATTGCTACTCTTGAACACCACTCCTTGTTACTATTTTATCTTCTTAAAATTTAAGTTATGTTTTGTTTCATCAAGCATCTTCTCCACTAAAGTGTAACAAGAACTCATCAAACCCTCCTTGGTTAGTAAAAGGGCAATTTGATTAAAAAAAAATGGCATATGAAGTTCGAAGAGTACTCTCTAGAGAACTAAAGCCGGTTTTGCAAAACACTTATTTTGTTTTACATGGATTGGGTTCTAAGAAAATGTCCTTAGACTCACGTTTCTCATGAATTGTTTCTCCTCGATTATCAAGGGTTTGGCGAACCCACACTACAAGTTCATTGTGCAAGAATTTTGAAAGACTTGCTAGACTTGCTTTTTTAGATATTCTTTGCCTTCAAGAGATCAGGGTATCGGTTTTCTACTCTTTGTTGTGTGTTTTGCCATATTGGCAAGGAACGTATGTTTCAACAATAATCATCAGTAGGGACATGGAGGTGTAGAAATGATTTTTGCTGCCAAATGCCAAACCCATTCTATTACAAATGGATGTGACCTATCCAATAGGTTTTTGTGGATCCTTTTCAACATCAACAACAAAGCCTTTTGGATTGTCAACATTTATGCCTCAAATGATCCAATTGAAAGAGATCTTTGTTAGCAATGGCTTGTAGATCAATGTGTGGTTTTATATGTGCAATAAATTTGGCCTTTATGACCCTTAATCATGCCTGCCAAAATGCCTCTTTGGGACGACACACCTAGTCCAACTTACATAGTGGAATTGAAGGACTAATAAACCAAGTTGACCATGCTATTGTTCAGAAAATGAATTGATAGAATGTGATAATATTACTCAAGAAAAGAGTAGATTATATAGAAGGAGAAAATTACTATAGAAATTAAGTGTCTACTTACCAACTACTGTTGACCATTAAACAAATGTAGAATATAATATTCTAACACCCTCCCTTAATGGTCAATCTACTAACTAGCCTACAGACAACAATCTGCAGGTTGTTTGGTCACAAATTCTTCAGAACACTCTGCTGCTACGGAGACCCTCCCTGGATCTGCAGAATGTGAATGACCAAGAGAACCAAAAAACGTCCAAAAAATGCTCTGCAACAAGAGACAAGAGTCTGCCACCAACTCTCCCAGAAACTGCATAACTGCTGACCAGAAGTCATTACAAAATGTCCAACCTGATGTTGGATAGCAAAGTTGTCCCTCCCTGAAACCAGAGACACATCGAGAACAGCTGCCACGATTTTGAGGATAAATCGGCAAACCGTCAAAACCTTTGCAGATGAGCATGACACCCGAGAATTGACTGCAAGAAGCTAGTTGTGCAGATGTTCGCCTCAGCAACTCCAAGTGTGACAAATACAGACTACAACCAACCACGATTTTTGAGGAAAAAATTGCCAAACCCAAGATTACAAATCATCGTTTTTTTCCGGAAAAAAATAGTAAAAACCAAATACCAAAGAGCCCTCCCGAACAACAGAAACCCTGACTAGGGTATACAGGATAAACTCATAATTTTTGAGGAGAAAATTTTAAACCTTGAAGTCGGATTTAATTTTCTTTTGCGAGACAAAAAATATTTAAAAAACCCAAATTACAAAGATGACCCAAAAAATGGTGCTGAAAACCTCGAAATTTTTTTGAATAACTAGAAAATTTTGTCAGCACCCAATTGCACAAATTTCGAGGCATGAACTTCGAGACACCCAAAAAAATCGGAGACCAACCCAGTTGAGCTCTTGAAAAACCCAAAAGGAATCTGTAGACAAAAAAAAATTTCGCCTTGAAAAAAAGGGTCAAAACCCTAGACGAATTTTTTTGAACCCTAGCCGCCATTAAAACTCTGAAAATGGCAGAAAAAACGGCTTCAAAAATTCCAGAAAACGTGTCCAAAACAAGTGAAAACATAGACCAAAACGTGTTTGAGAGAGATGCCCAGAACGCATCACGTGTTCCACCAAAAACATGTTCAAATATGGCGCCAAACCGCGAACAGAAATAGTGAAAAACACGTCGGTTAGATGGAAGTCGCGTCTACAGGAAGAAACATGTCTAGAAGAGCCAAAAAATGCAGGCTAATCTCAAAACAAATCACATCCTCTATCACAAAACACGCGAATTAGAGAGAACGCGTCTTCAGAAAAAAAACATCCTCAAAAAAAACGCGTGCCAGAGAAATAAAATGCAGGCAGAAGACCAGTAAACACGCCTTTCAAAGTGATAGAGAAGAGGTGAAGGTCGTGCGAAATGAAAACGCGAGCTGTAGAGACCTCTTCGAACGCGGGTCTATCACGACCACGAACCAGACACGTGAATGCAAGAAATTACACGACCTCTTCTGAATCCGACACTACTGATTTGCCCTAGACAAGTCCATGAAAATCAACTGCATAAAGGACACGAAATCAGCCCCACGAATTGGCAGACAAAATCCACCTAGAAGACAGGTGAAAACCCTTCACGAGTTTGAACACAAAAAAAGCCATCTTTGCAAATCGGTACCAAAACAAAGAGCCCTCCAAGAATCGTGAGCCCTCCCATGAGGGAGACAAGCTCAGACTAGCTCTGATACCATGTTCAGAAAATGAACTGATAGAATGTGATAATATTACTCAAGAAAAGAGTACATTATATAGAAGGAGAAAATTACTGTAGACATTAAGTGTCTACCTACCAACTACTGTTGACCATTAAACAAATGTAGAATATAATATTCTAACAGCTATGATTTCTGAATAGCTCTATTTCCTTTTTACCAACTACCATACCCATTTAGTGGAGCCTTTGCTAGGTATTGTGCTTTTTGACCACTCTTTGATTTGTCTTTTTAATAGAGTGGAGTCTTTTGTCTTTTTAATAGAGTGGAGTCTTTACAAGCCCATAATTAAGCAAATGCAATTTTTCTTTAACAACTCATTGTGTCACCATGGGCCTATGCTAGCTCATATTTGACATGTCTAGAACCATGCACCACATCAAATGAGGGCTTGAAATGGCAATCAAGCATAGAATTGTATCTTTATCAATTCCACTTATTGAAGAAAAGCTAAGAATCATCTTGACCTTCATTCCCTTGTTATCTCACCTGCTCTTATTGAAATTAAGGTAACTTTTGTGGCCAAAAGCATATAGAAAGCGTGGAAATTTGTCAAGTTGTTGCTTTCGTGGAATGGTCAAAGTTTTTGCAATGGCCTTTCTATTGTCCTAAAGTTCTCAAGGTTCAATTTCAAATTCCATTCCTTCCATGCTAGTCAATAAGTCTCTTGTATTTACAAAGTCTTTGAGTTGTCATATCCAAATCTCTAGTTCATATCTTTGGTGTGTGCAATTGGTTTCAAAGGTGGTAAAATTAGAGTGTATGAGTAACTAAATGGTCCTACATAAAGTTGTGTTTCATGAAAAGTCATAATATCTAAGGTAAAGATGCAAAAGTCCTTTTCAAAGCTTCAAGGTTCTCATGTCACTTCGTAATCTTTTACATTGTCACACCCAAACCCCAAAACCCAAGGTCTTTATTATCTTCTAAGTTTTAAACTTCACTTGCTTCATTGTAAGTATTACAAACCTACCATTTGACTCCAAAAGCATGTATGTCATTGTAAATGTAATCAAATCTTCTATCAAACTAGGAGCCTAAGGATTCTAGGATAATTCTAAGTGTAAGAATTCTATTCAAAATTCTAATTCAGATTTATTTCTCTTATGCTGAATGTGCTGATTGCAGAACATTTATAAATTTCGATGTTTGCAAACCAATCAATGAACCACCAGATATACGATGGAGAAACGCCTCTACAAGAGACGCGTCTCATGAGAGGATGTGTCTCAACAAGGTGGAGACACATCCGCTCATGGGACGTGTCCTTTGGGCGCGTGGGCTCCAAGCAGACTGAAACTCATTAGTTAACACACATAACTAATGCATACGAAAGTAACACATATATTACTAGTTTCGATTTTATTCAATGCAAACTTATAACCTTTGATTTGATATTTTGAATTTTATTCATGCTCATAAATTCGAAATCTTCATTTCCAGAAATATGTTTATTTAAAGGATAATTTTCATCACATATAAATGGTAATGATGCAATCAGCAATCATCATTTATATTTGACCGAAGCTATCTTTCATTAACACTCCCTCTTAACTAGGGAAGATATTTCAAATCAAATAAGTGGAGATATCACTTTCTAAAATTGTTCTATTTTTCTGAAATATTCTCTCAATTTTTTCTTGATTTTTAGTGAACATTTACAACAGAATCAATCACTCATTAAGGTTAGCATAACCCAAAACGTGCATGAAAGAACTCTAACCAAGAATGCGCCCTAAAACCACTTAAGGAGGAGGGGCGCGCGTATGGTCAGAGGATCCCGAGGATCTACTGAATCAAAGAGTACGAGATTACACTAAAAGAGAGATATCAAACTCGACACCAAGAATGTGCACTCAAGATCCTTTGATAGGCGAGGTGCGAACATATGGTGGATTACTACTGCTGAATTGAAATGAGACAAGGCGGATAACCAGCCTAAGAACTTTCCACGCTACCACCAAACAGTGAAGGGAAAAAGATTACAAAATTAATACTTCTTCTGCTGCGGCAAGCATCCACTGAAGAGTGTGGATTCACCACTTGAAAGTGGGCATGAAAGAGATTACAAATTAGATTATCCACACTAGTGGTATACCATCTAGGGGTGCTTAATGTGAAGTTATTAAAATAATGCAGCAATAATAAAACTGAAACAGTACTACTGTTAACAGTGTTTACAAAATAAAGAGAGCTGCAAATTACAAGGATTTCCCAATCACTTCAAGCACCAAAATATAGAGTGTTCAAAATTCATTTCATAATGAGAATTGATGAAGAAAGATAGAAGGAGCAAACTGAAATAAGGCTGTTTTAGAAATCTGTGATTCTGGAAATGAGTTATCAGCAACTGTAGAAATTATCAAATGCTCATAACTTAAGCAATATACCTTCGAATTGCGTGAAACTGAATGCAAAGCACCTCTAGAGGATAGGCGTCCATGTCATGATGAAGAAACAACACCAAAAAGCCTTCATTATTTAACAAGTGCAATTCCCAATGCCTTCCAAATGGTACGACCCTTGAGAGGGGCGATTTTGCCACATAAAATCATACACTCAAAATTAAAATCTGAAACTTGTTGGAAATGGTCACCAAGACCTTAGGAATGATTTGATCAAATGCCCAGATCAAAACTAAATTCATACACTCAACTATGAATAAATTTGAATTTCAGTTGTGTGCAAACAGCAACTGCAAAACTGGTAAAACACTCCAAAATTCATCTTTGAGCTCTATCTACTAGTCTGATTTGAGAAGCAGCAATAATTCAATTAGGTGTTATCTTGCAAACACGAAATTGAGAATGGTACTAGGAGGTCAGCATTCCTCTAAGTGCAAAATGAATAGTCATTTCGACAACATAAGTTTGGCATAATATAAGATACCCAAATGTTGGAGCAAGGCCACACTTTTAAAGAAAGAGGGATGGCTGCTCAATCCCCTCAGATGGTACGCCAAAAGCCATCTCACATTTCTTTTTCAAAAAATGATATAATTCTCTCAAAAAGGCGTCCCACTTGAGACAAGGGAGAATTAATTAAAACATTTTAAATTCCTTCATGAAGCGCCACCCTTCAAGTCCCTCTTTTAACACAACTTAAAGTTAACCTCTTAGCCCAAGGGGTCAACTGAAAATTAAAACAATTTGCCTTTTAATGAAGAATTTCATTAAGTAATATTTAAAAAGGCCAAAGCTTAATTTTGAATAACTGTTGCATAGGACATGATGAACTGAAGGCTAACAACTGCTGACTGCCAAAAATAGTATTTACTATAAATAGTAAATATTGAGGAAAGACCACAAAACCTCCAAAATGGGAAACCCTGATTTGCACATCTGAGTAGCCTATGGATTTCCAGAAATAGGCTAAATCCAAATGAAGAGCATAGGGCGAAAATGGGGACATTACAGTCCACCCTTCCCAAAATTGCTTGTTGTCAAGCAATGCCACAACACTACAAATTCATCCCACCAAATCAAATAGGATCCCGGGGTCCCATGTCCATCCCTGAAAAGTCCCACCATGCTGATGCTGCTCTACTCTAGTCATACAAATGTAGTCATTGCACCAAAACAACACAAACCATTCTTGCAACCTCCAAGAGATAACATGCCTGAAATTCAAACTGAACAACATGGAAGGATTTAAATCGAAATCAAGCAGGGTCTCATACCCAATAAACTCTAAAGAATTGGCATCTGCAATGTCAATGTCAATCACCATTTTGAGAACAAAGAAGAATAATCTAAACAACTCAAAAATATTCTCATCAAAATAACTCCTCAAAGCGTCAAACCGAATCAAAACAACAATTGTGACTTCTTCATAGCTATTTGCAAAGGAAAAAACAACTTTTTGCAAAGTCATGGCAGCTACACCCTCAAAGCTCCTCAAGAATGTATAATGCCTCCTCTGAGTGATTCTAACATATTCAAGAATATATCTAGAAACTTCCACCAATCTCTCCCCCAAAGTCTCAAAAGGTTGAACCAAATCAAGCAAAGGTTCGCTGCCCCAAACACTAGTGCAAGAGATTGTACAAAGAAAACCATCGGAAAAGAACTTAAACACCATCCAAGTCTGATCCGTAGCACTATGAAACATCATTTCCCACCTTAGTAACCAAAAACCATCATTGATAAGATATTGAGAAGAGAAAAAATGAGTATACCATCTGCCTATGAACTCTGAAGTGAACCACTCAAAAACTGATTTTAGGAAAATCAGGGTGCAAGGAGTTGAACGACAGCTGCAACACTGGGAATCAGTGTCCATAATATCACAATTGTTCATGCCCAAGGCTAGAAGCATTCCCTCAAGAAACTCCAACCCATCATTGAACCATCTTTTGTTCAAAGTATCTCTCCAATCCACCAATAGAGGACCAAAGGAATCATCAAATGATTGGTGAAGATGGGAGCAGCATCAAGGATTCTGAAAATTGACTCCTTATCTCTCCAAAGATCCTTTTTTCTACTTGCAGCAATCTCCATCAAGCCATGTTGAGAATTCCAAACATGAATTCCCAACCAACAATAAATTCCAACACTTTGGAAAGAATTTCCAACATATCTCCAAGAGCTATAGTGAAAGTCTTGAGCACAGAAATCCATGTAATCAGCTACAACCATCAATACAAAGTTTGAACCTTCCATGACCAGCATTTTAGAATAATCACTAATCAACAATGCACAATCTAGAAACCAAAGGGGCAAGCCTGAAAATCCTCCCACAATTTGATGCATATTTTTGAGACTTGACCAAATCAACCATCGTAGGACAGATGGTACTCTTCCATTGGTTAATGCTAGGTGAAGACCAACCAGTTCAAGTTTGGACATCATTAAATGCTCATTTACTAACCATCCCCAAAGAGTGTTGCTTCACATATAGAATGGATCCACCAACATTAACTCATGCTTGACTATAAAATCATGCATGTCAAAACCATAAAACCTCTTACCAACGCCAATCACATAGAAATTTTCAATCACCACATAATTTAACAAATCATGTGAAGATAGAGGATTATTGTACACCATCATAGAAACAATATTTCCTTCATCCCTTTCGTTGGTGTCATCATAGAATTCATGCACATCTTCTTCATCCACTTGAGGATACTCATCATTAGTTACTGATCCATATAATGTAACGTGATGAATACCACACACATTACCAATCACTACATCTACTTCATGGCTGCAAGCTATTCCTTCTTGTGGCAATTCTTCGTCCCTAATCAAGAGCTCACACTCTTGATATACCTTCCAATTACCATCATCATATTGAATCTCTTTGGCCTTATGCGTTGTTTCAACATTATGGAATTCATTTATTCCTTCAACTATTTGCTCAATCTCCATTAACCTTGTATTAGCTTCTTGTTCCACAAGTGTGGCTACAATAGGAAATTGGTTTTCTGTTTTGCACAAAGAATGCTGAGGTAAGGTAAGATCAAGGCAAAGCCTATCAACGGCTTTCTCCTTCTCTTCATAGGCATCATAGGTCTCCTCTGCAAACTTAATGGCATTATCCCTATCAAAGAGCAAATGCAAATAATATGTCTTAATTGATTCCAATGCTTCTTTGATGGTTTGCATCTTGGATAGAGTGTCTCCATCCTTAACTCCATTTTGTCTCTCTTCAAACTGGAACTTCCAGTAGAGTTCTTCAATACAATTGTGGGTGCTATCAATTCTTGATAACACTTTAACAATTTTCTCTTCTAAAACCAATAAGTTATCCTTCAAAACTTGCAGCTCTTTAGGCCCTTGATCACAATCAACAAAGAAGCTTTGCTCATTAAACAACAACTTTTTTGATTCATTTTCATTGATATGAGTTTCAAAATCAGCCTCCTTCCTATCCTTTTCATTGCATAACTCCTGAATAGAAGGCTTGTCAATAACGTCTTCAAACTAATTAGTATCTCTATCTTGACCTTTCAAGTTCTCATACTCTTCTTGTGTGTAATTTTGAAAGGCACCCGAATCATTTTCTAATTTTAAAACTTCAACATAAGAATTCACGTTCTTATTGGCATTTGCTGCAACTTCTCCTCCAATGACCTCAACAAATCTTGCAATGCAAACTGAATTTTGCACTTCATCAAGATCAAAGGGGAATTTATCCCACTCTGGTTCTTTATCATACCTTTGTGACATCACGCCCAAATCCCAATTGTGAAAAGTTTGATTGTAATGATCAACAGGAGATACATCATCATGCTCCTCTTGGATTGTTGACTCTTTGAATGAATCACTTCCCATTCCACCTAAACTGAAATCTTCATCTATAGCTTCCTCCACGGGCGTAGTTTGATAATCAAACCCAATACCATCCATGTCACTATCATTGTATTGGAAAAAAGAATCATCAAAACTGGCTGCTTTGAAAATATCATCATTCTCTACTTCAATGGACCTTTTATGAATAGGTATGTTACTGATTTCATCATTAGTAGCCCCACACATAACAAGGAATTCTTCTTTTTCATACAGCAGCTCTATAGGTTCATCTCTTCCCTTTTCAACATGTTTTTTATCTGAAAATTCAAGTGAGCCAATTTGATAGTCTCCATGCTCTCCTGAAACTAAGGTTGCTTCTTGACCCTCTTCTGTTGAATACATGGTCAAATGCACACTTGTAGATTCTTCCTGAGATTCTGCTACCAAATCCACGGGATGCCAAGTTTCAATCTTTTCTTTGGTGAAGGAATTCTCCACATTATTTTGAATTGTCTTCATTAGAAGGGGCTTCAATTTCTCCTCACATTGATTGAGCAATTCATGTAACAACATATCAGCAATAGGAGAACATTTTTCTTTTTGATTATATACTTCCAAAAAGAGTGATTGGACATTCGGTGGAATTTCATCTACCTCTTTAATAGTGAGAACAAGAATATTCTTTACTGCTGCCATAACACTTTCTTCTTGTTCACTCCAAGTGGATATGAAAAGGTAGTAGATCAAGTGATCAATCTGATTATGCATTTTCAAGTCAATTAGCAAGTTACTTGTCCTGAGATCTGAAAATGTCTTCAAGATAGCAGCTCTTCTAGGAAATTGACTACTACCGGTTTCATCAAGATCTTGGAAACTTTCAACAATTTTATGAAGAATCTTCTTCATAATTTCATCTTCATAAGGCATCAATGGTGCTACAATCCTTATAATTTCACTAAAGCATGAAGTAACCAACAAACTTATTTCTTCCTTTGGATGCCCTATCCAATAGGGATGAATCAAAACAGTTACTCCTGGAGATAATGCCTTATTCAATAATTCATTAGGAGATTGTTGGACTTGGCTCAAACGATATTCCAACTCAGACAATATACTCACTTCTTCACCTCTTGTATGACATTCTTCATTGAGCCTTGCACCTGCAATGGAAAGTGACCTTGCCAATCTTCTTTCCTCTTCAGAAGCAATAATTAAATCTGACTTCTCATAGTTTTGGGACCTTAGATAACGTAACATCTTTGGTACTTCTGAAATTCGAAATGAATTAAGCTCTCACCTCTTGTGTAGAATCTGATTTTTATATCATTCTTCTGACCACTGAGCTCCATTTCTCATAGGATGGCAGGAAAACAAGCTCTAATACCACTGAAATATTCTCTCTCAATTTTTTCTTGCTTTTTAGTGAACATTTACAACAGAATCAATCACCCGTTAAGGTTAGCATAACCCAAAATGTACATGAAAGAACTATAACCAAGAATGGGCCTTAAAACCACTTAAGGAGGAGGGGCGGGCATATGGTCAAAGGATCCCAAGGATCTACTGAATCAAAGAGTACGAGATTACACTGAAAAAAAGATATTAAACTCGACACCAAGAATGTGCACTCAAGATCTTTTGACAGACGAGGTGCTAAAATATGGTGGAGTACTACTGCTGAATTGAAATGAGACAAGGCGGATAACCAGCCTAAGAACTTTCCACGCTACCACCAAACAGTGGGGGCAAAAAAATTACAAAATTAATACTTCTTTTGTTGTGGCAGGCATCCACTGAAGAGTGGGGATTCACCACTTGAAAGTGGGCATGAAAGAGATTACAAATCAGATTATCCACACTAGCGGTATACCATCCAGGGGTGCTTAATGTGAAGTTATTAAAATAATGCAGCAATAATAAAACTGAAACAGTACTACTGTTAACAGTTTTTACAAAATAAAGAGCGCTGCAAATTACAAGGATTTCCCAATCATTTCTAGCACCAAAATATAGAGTGTTCACAATTCATATCATAATGAGAATTGATGAAGAAAGATAGAAGGAGCAAACTGAAATAAGGCTGTTTTAGAAATCTGCAATTCTGGAAATGAGTTATCAGCAACTGCAGAAATAACCAAATGCTCATAACTTAAGCAATATACCTTCGAATTGCGTGAAACTGAATGCAAAGCACCTCTAGAGGATAGGTGCCCATGTCATGATGAAGAAACAACACCAAAAAACCTTCATTACTTAACTGGCACAATTCCCAATGCCTTCCAAATGGTACGGCCCTTGAGAGGGGCGATTTTGCCACAAAATCATACACTCAAAATGAAAATCTGAAACTTGTTGGAAATGGTTGACAAGACCTTAGAAATGATTTGATCAAATGCCCAGATCAAAACTAAATTCATACACTCAGCTGTGAATAAATTCGACTTTCAGCTGTCTGCAAATAGCAACTGCAAAACTAGTAAAACACTCCAAAATTCATCTTTGAACTCTATCTGCTAGTCTGATTTGAGAAACAACAATAATTCAATTAGGTGTTATCTTGCGAACACGAAATTGAAAATGGTACTAGGAGGTCAACATTCCTCGAAGTGCAAAATGAATAGTCATTTCGACAGCATAAGTTTGGCATAATATGAGATACCCAAATGCTGGAGCAAGGCCACACTTTTAAAGAAAGAGGGATGACTGCTCAATCCCCTCAGATGGTACGCCAAAAGCCATCTCACATTTCTTTTTCAAAAAAAGATATAATTCTCTCAAAAAGGCGTCCCACTTGAGACAAGGGAGAATTAATTAAAACATTTTAAATTCCTTCATGAAGCGCCACCCTTCAAGTCCCTCTTTTAACACAACTTAAAGTTGACTTCTTAGGCCAAGGGGTCAACTGAAAATTAGAACAATTTGCCTTTTAGAGAAGAATTTCATTAAGTAATATTTGAAAAGGCCAAAGCTTAATTTTGAATAATTGATCCATAGGACATGATGAACTGAAGGCTGACAATTGTTGACTACCAAAAATAGTAAATATTGAGGAAAGACCACAAAACCTCCAAACGGGAAACCCTGATTTGCACATCTAAGTAGCCTATGGATTTCCAGAAAAAGGCTAAATCCAAATGAAGAGCATAGGGCGAAAATGGGGACATTACATTTTCCTTTCAGCAACCCCATTTTGTTGAGGGTTGTAGGCAACTGTGAACTCCCTCTTAATTCCAGCACTCTTGCAAAATTCCTTAAAAAAATTCAAAGGTGTATTCTTTCACATTGTCTGTCCTCAAGATATTTATTTTCTTCCCGGAGAAGTTTTCAGTAAAGGCTTTGAAGTCTTTGAACCTTTTCAGGATTTCTATTGACTCTTTACACTTAAGGAAATAGATCCAGGTTTTCTTAGAGAAGTCATCTATAAATTTGACATAGTATAGAAATCCTACCTTGGAAGGTACAGACATGGGTCCACATAAATCAGAGTGAACCAGTTCTAATACATTTTGGGTTTTACTCAAGCTATTGTGAAAGGATCCCTTTGTATTCTTTCCTAGGGCACAACCTTTACAAGTTCCTTCATAAGATGGTTTTAACTTAGGTAAGCCTATTACAAGTTTTTCCATAGAAGGTAGGGCATGGAAATGAAGGTGTCCTAATCTTCTATGCCAAATCTCATTTGAATCAAATGTGTCAAGGGTAAGGGCTTGCTTAACATCAGTGCATAGTTTGTAAAGATACCCTTGTCTTAAACCTATGGTTTGGGGTTTTTTGATAGTTGAGTTCTTAGGCCATGCTAGAACTTTCCCATCCATAAAGGTAACTCTATATCCATTGTCTTCAAGGGCAGAGATGGATATTAGATTCCTCTTTATTCTAGGTACAAATAAGACTCCAGTGAGTTGAAGAGAAAGACCAGATTTCAATTTGATGGAGCAAGTTCCAACCCCTTTTACAGGGTGTGCAGAATCTTCCCCAACAGTTACTTCTTCATCAGTCTTTTCAGTCATAGTGTCAAGGTGTTCTTTGAACCTTGTGATATGTCTAGAAAAACCACTATCAATTACCCAGTTGTGGATGTTGTGAGATACTTGACTAGATAAGGTTGTATAGAACACAAAGTTCTCAGATTCATGATCTGAATTTGACTTTCCTACTTTGGCAAAAGATGCTTGTTGCTTTGATCTGTCAAGGAACTTCATTGCATAGTGGCCATATTTATCACATCTAAAACATTGTACTTGAGAGATGTCTTTCTTCTTAGAAGATCCCTTTCCATTGGAATTTCTCTTTCTTTTAAAAGATCTTCTCTTGTAGGAGTTTTTCTTACTCCTTTTATTAGATGTAGTGTTGAGTACATGAATGTCTTCATCTATGTTCTTCTGTTTATTTTCTTTTGTTGAGAGTCTTGTTTCCCCTTGAAGGCAGTCTGTTCTTAGCCTATCAAACTTGGGGAGTTTAGATCTCGCACTTATTCCTTGAACAAATGACTCCCATGAGTTTGGTAGGCCTCCTAGTGCAATTAGAGTTAACTCTTTGCTATCAATCTGATATCCAATTGTGGATAATTGGTCCCTTAGTTCAGTGATCCTCGTGAAGTATGCATTAATTGTTTCTCCTTTGTTTATTAGGATATTGTTGATTTGCCTCTTTAATACAAGAGTCCTACTGGTGTTGTTGATCTCATAGGTGCTCTCAAGAGATTTGAACATTTCATATGCAGTTTCATGTTTTGCTAGGATGGGCACTATATGATCCCTAACTCCATTTACTAAGATTTTCATGGCCTTTTCATTGTTTTCAATCCATTGAGTTTTCTCAGGATCAGCCTCTGGTTCCCTTTTGTTTTCGCTCACAAGTGAGTCTAATTTATTCTCTTTAAGAATCATCATGATTCTAAATTTCCATGATGTGAAGTTGTTTGCTCCTGCAAGATGATCTTCAAATCTGATCACACTTGACATTATGAAGAATGTGATGTGAATTCGATTTTAAAAAATACGAATTTTTCTTAACCAATCTGATATCTAGATTTGATTTGGATTCACTTAACTTGGCTTTGATACCATGTAAATGTAATCAAATCTTCTATCAAACTAAGAGCCTAAGGATTCTAGAATAATTCTAAGTGTAAGAATTCTATTCAAAATTCTAAGTCAGATTTATTTCTGTTATGTTGAATGTGCTGATTGCAGAACATTTATAAATTTCGATGTTTGCAAATCAATCAATCAACCACCATATATACGATGGAGACACACCTCTACAAGAGACGCGTCTCATGAGAGGATGTGTCTCCACAAGGTGGAGACACGTCCGCTCATCGGACGTGTCCCTTGGGCGCGCGGGCTCCAAGTAGACCGAAACTCATTAGTTAACACACATAACTAATGCGTACGAAAGTAATACATATATTACTAGTTTCGATTTTATTCAATGCAAACTTATAACCTTTGATTTGATATTTCGAATTTTATTCATGCTCATAAATTCGAAATCTTCATTTCCAAAAATATGTTTATTTAAAGGATAATTTTGATCACATATAAATGATGATGTTGCAATTAGCAATCATCATTTATATCTGACCGAAGCTATCTTTCATTAACAGTCATAACTACGTTGTCGATTCAAGATTTCCATACTTATTTGTAATTATTACATTGAAAGGTTACATCCCCGCCCCAAAACTCTACAAGCCAACAAGTGTCAAGGATTTAGACTTCACAAATACAAATTACAAACTTACAAGTGGACCCCAAAAGTCTATATGCACATATCCCTCATGGGGTTTTCTCCTCTCTTTGGAGTCACTAACCTATTGGTGTGAATAGGTGTTTTATCTATCTAGTCATTACTAGGTCCTATTTACATGTTAAATCTACTTAGGTCCTAGGAGGGAATCTTTCTAGAAGGTGTTAGTTGTCATTAGATCTTATCTTATCTTTTGACTTTTTAACACGTGTCCTAGGTAGTAATGATAAGTTGTCTCATGTCATAGCATTAACACACTTTTCATAATCATGTTTAATCCTATATCTCACCTTGGCTATATAACCAAGTGATCTCATGTGTAAATCATATTGATTGATATAATTGATAGAACAATTTCTATCATTTGCATCCTTTGATAGAATAGCATTATTTTTTCATAGCTGATCTCTCTTGAGCTTTCATGAAGTTCCTTGATCTTGGGTGGCTATAATCTTTAGCCAAACCTTACATGGTGTATGTTAGTTTTAGGATCAGAAATGAAATAAGCAGAAATACAACAAATGAACAATAAACACAACAAGATACCTTGGGGAAACTCTCCTTCTCGAGGGAGAAAAACCCAGCAAAATATATCCCTTATATATTGAATAAATAAGAGCAGAAATTTGCTTTACAAATCAGACCCTTCTCAAGGGCGAACTTGATACAATAAATGATGAGAATCTCCTTCAAATCAGATCTGCTTCTAAAGAATGATGATTTGCTGCTACATAGGCGAACTTTTGTTGCTTGCTTGATGTGAATTATGATGAATTGAATTGATGATCAAATGACAAGTCTTCTCCTAGCTTATATACAATGATAAGTGACCTCTCCACTAGGTCGGCTCCCTTAGGAAATATATTATTTAAAATACCATTAAGATATGAAGGCCGACCTGCCTAAGAAAATAGCTCCTGCAGCTATAAAACACTAACGGTGTAGAGTATTATATACCAACTCTTACATGACCTACCATCGGACCCCACAACAACAATTGTGTGGAAGTAGATTTTCAACAATTGCATAGGTTTTGCAAGTTGTCAAGTCTTCGCATGGCTTCCACCTAAAAATTAGCAGCCATTTCAAAGGTCATCATCCATCCCAAGCCTAGCCTTCAATCTTTCAAGTACCTCTTGCTCCACTAGCCCTAGTTTTTATTCTTTTGTGCTAAAATTTTCATTTGCAAAGTCAAAGTCTCTTTAGGGTTTACGCATACAATAACTATTCTTCTTGTTAATCATTACAATTTCTCATTAGCACTTTGGTTCCCACCTAGGTCTAGTCCTTCAAGTTTTAAGACTTTGCTAGCGACTTTGGATACCTTGTATCATTGTGGCTAAGCCATAAAATGCCTTTGTAATGTCCCCTTCTCAGTAGTCACTCAGGGTGATTACTTAGCTTTTTTAATTCCCGAAAGCTAAAGGTGAATTTAGGGAATCTTTTATTTTATTATTTAATATTGTTTGGAGGGTAAAGTTAAAATTAAAAAGTAATATTAAGTAATTAAGAAAGTAAGATTATAAAGTGACTTTAAGTGAAATATTAAAAAGATAACTTTATTAAGTCACTTTATTATTTTGAGCGGGAAATTCAAGTGAGTGTTATAAAAAGGTGTTTCAGGTCCATTCTCATTCATTCTTGATGTTATTTTGTCACTTCATTTTGGTGAGCATTTTGAAGGCTTTTCTGGTATGTGGGTTTGGAAACCCTAGGGCACCAATTTCGGTAGTGAAACTATCTACCCTACTAAAGATTGTTGAGGAAATCACTTAGGCATTCTATAGGAGCTTATTTGCAATTTCGTGGATCACTTTCAGTGACAAAATTGGGCAATATCGATTATATTCAGAAGTTGAGTTTGTGCAAGGGTTTGGAAGCTTAGCAAATGTCATTCTCTGGTTTACAAGGTGAATCCCTGGACTGAACTATTCTGGTTGCATCGACTTCTGCATTTTCTATTCACTCAACCTTTAAGGGAGGCATATTTATCAGTAACCCTAGACACTGAAGCAACTGTGCAACTCTGAGCAAGAACACGTGAACCTGAGCATATTTCCAGACTTCATTAAGGTGTTTCAGAGGGTGATTGACACTGTGAGATTAAGGAAAGAGGACGTGACTGCCCTCGAAGCAAGGCAAGTTACCAGGAAGTGAAGACGTGGCCCTTATGAGAGTCGCCTGAACTCTAGAATGCAAAACATGACAGTAAATGAGGAAAACGTGCATTTCTGAGGTTGTTGGTCTCTTGTCTAGCCAAGGCAAGTTGTCTCCAGGTCTGGTTGAACCATTATCTTGCCATATTAAACCTTTCATTGTCAGCTGGACTAACCTGTAAGTTGCTGATATATTTCTGAGTCTGTTTTAGTGAGAAATCTGATAAGTAGAGTCTTGACAATGCTCTGTAACAGTTGGGTGTAATATCTATCTGAGTATTGATGTTGCTGTTTGTGAGTTGCAGTCCTAAATGCATTCAGAAAATTACATATCCGACTGCTGTCATAATCTTTCTGTTATTGCTCTGTAATGCTAGTGCTGTCAAGGGAAGTCTTAGTGAAGGGTTTACCATTTAGTGCTGTTACAGATGTTGGGTAACAGTAATAATACTCAAATGTATTGCTGTTACTGAAATAAAAGAGAATCAAAGAAGTGTCCAGCAACTGTTCATATTTATATGTTTTTACTATCGCATGCAAATACTTTCATGCATTATATCTATCATTGTTTGATCAAACGAAGTCTATCAAACTGAACATATCGCAAAAACATTACACCTTCCGGAAAGGATCATTACAGCCTTGCTTTAATTTTCTAGACTTTTGGACCTTGCATGCATTATTGCGACACTTATAAAGTTACATCAAGTACCCACCATCACGCTTCTAAAATAACACCCATAGTTTCAAACTCCACTTGCAATTTGGTAACTATACACTTGCAACCCAACCTCACACGGCCACCTCACACTACATTTTGAAGGTTTTAACCCCAAAGGTACTTGCAAACTTGCAAGAAAACCCCAAAACCCTATGGTAACCAGATCCTTTAGAGTTTCCTACTTTTAAAGCAACTGCGTAGCTACATCCCAAGTTTGAGAACCCGCCTACCTCATAATTAAATTCTTTTCATCTTTTTACTTTACAACCAATGATTTCGAGCATATGACATCACCTCTGAAAATGAAATACAAGTTCAATGAAGTTGTTCCTCCTTTGAAAACCATCTCAAATGTGGTGAATATTTTAGAGACAAATCTTGGTCATATGTAAGTCTAGAAGAACTCTACAAGAGAATGAATGTAACAAAGGAAGAAATAAAAAGGGTTAAAAACATTGTGGAAAGCGTAATCATGTAGCAAACTGCCTTCCCAATGGTGCAATCTCCTAATTTATGCTATGCTACAAGTCAATTACAATTTACCTACATCTTACATCAAGTGATAAGTTTTATACCCAAATGATATAAGGTCTCTTGAGGGATGCTGTCCTAACCTCACATAGGTAATTCAAGTCGCATTCTTCTATTAGGGTCATGATTGGGATGATTTATATTGCTTCCAACAATTGGAGAGTCATTTAGGACAAAAGAGTGTACATGAGCAATTGGCCTACACACACTATCAAATGCACATAGCTAGAGAAACAAAACAACTACACTATGTGTATTAACTTATTAAATTTGCCTATAAAAGGCTTACAAACATGCTCATGTGAGCCTACAGTCATATAGTTCACAAATGAACCAAATGATTGTTTCATTGTCCTAAAGGAATGAATAACAAGATAAATTTCTACTTCCTTGTTATCCTCTCTGCTTGGAAAATCTGCTCCCTTTCCCATGTTCTCTCCTTTTCAATGGAGGATTAACTTTTCTATCCTCTGCTTGTTCCTCACTTCTTTTCTAGATGATTCCTTTCTCTATTTTTGCTCCTCTCTACCTATAGGGTCACCCTATTCTCTATCCCCCATCTTTACCTAGAGGATTTCTCTATCTCTCTCTCTCTATCCTCTCCAATCTGCTCTTTTTCTCCAAAAGGAACAACTCTGCCTACACCCAAGATAGATCGCCTTTTCTTTTAAGATGGGTAGTAGCTATTCCAACAACCAGGACAACACACTAATAAAAATCTATCCAAATCCATCTGTTTGCCTTGTCCTTTAATCTCCATTTTAATGAGCATTTCAGACTTTCCTTGAATAACTGCCAATCATTCCAAATGCCAACTTCAACAACTACCAATAGTTTGCAACCCCAATCAAAATGCCATCCAAATGAAACATAACAATTGCCACTTAAGAAGTTGAATAGTCATGGCTTGGAAGAAGGAACAACTACCAAAGGAAACTATTAAATGCCCTAAATACCACCAAGTCATGAAAGGAATAAAGCACAACCTATGAAGAGATCAAATCAGCCTCCATGAAGGAAACATAATGTCTTTGCCAGAGAAAAAGGAAGTCCAACCATTGCTAGCACCACATTAGCATTAAAGGCAAACTCAACCAATGCAAGAGCAACTCCTCATGAAGATTAACAGCTCCCATATAATTTTCTGCCCCAAATGACTCTTCTATAGCTAAAAGCAATATAAACCATCTCATTAATGACCTTGATAGAATAACATTGCCCCAATTATCTATATAAGGTCGAAAAATCATCCCTCAAGAGACCTTATATCATTCAGGTACAAAATTTATGTAAGATACAATACAAATCCAAACACATGAGAAAAAATCTAGGTGAGAGGGGGCAAGTTACATAAGCTACAAGCAGACATACAAATGAAGTAGAATGCAAATATCAGCTATTCCAATATTGAGAATGAAAAAATGCAACAAAAAGGAATTGATTATAAATATATTGGCATATTGGATTCATGAATCAATCCAAGAGCTCATGAGTTTAACTCATAATCAATCCCAACTAAGAGGTGAGTTAATTCAATCTAACTAAGAGGTCAAGAGTTGAACTACCAATCAATGGATCAATTAACTCAATTTGACAAAGATAGAAGTGGCCTTGATTGAATGCCAATGGAGGTGGCACCCAACTATCATCAATCAAGGGTTGATAAGACAATGGTGGCACTTGTGTACCTCGAGTCAAGGTGAACACATCATTATTAGCTACTTAGGTTGGACTAATTGAATCTTCCTTATATCCTAACAAAACTTATTAATACTTACAAGAATACACCAACAAGTTATCACCTAAATCACCTATACGTAAACTATAACCGACCTATAGCATAGCCACAAGTAAGTTTGTGGCCTAGGAGAACACCTATAGGTAACTCATATAAAAATATTTTGCAATCCTATAGCAGCACTTCACATATGCATGCTTGACAATTGCTTACCAAACAAAAGAAAACAAAAAATTTAGAAGCAAAAATCCTTTTTGATGATACAAAATCACTCATGGATGAAGGTACTCTCACACCATACAATCTATGTAAGAATTTTTGTAACCATTATGCTTAAAAAGTAGAACTAAGTGGTAGAGCCACCCTTTAAACTGTTGAAAATCAAGATAAAACATTACAATGAAAATATGTAGATAATATTATGCATCCAAATAAACGGATAGCAATAAATCATAGATGAAAATAGATTACAATATAAATGCAAACCATAACTCAAGAATTACATGGAGAAATCCTTGAGGGAAAAAACTCCATACCCAAAGAGATCCAAGACTTGTATTAATCCTTCAAATAATTTACATCAATACAACTTCTCTCTTTGAATCACTGCAACACTTCATGGTTTCAACAACCTATAAAATTAACTTGTTTTTCCTTCAACTCAAGCACTAAATATATAGGCATAAGAGAAACCACAAATCATGAATGGTTTCTAAAACCATTCATGCATAAATAACAAAAACAAGAAATTTCCTCTTCCAACTTGTGATTTTATCCACCTTTTAGTAAGGTGTCTACACAAACACAAAATCTTCCTTATCTTCTCCAAGCTCACATTTAACTTCCCCTTTTTCATGTTCTTTATAATTTGACAGCTAAAAAACACTTTACAAGTTGTCATAGTTGCATTTAGCAACTTTCATGACAACTAAAAGATAATTACAAATTGCCCAGTAATAATTAAATACAAAGTAAGATTGAGACATTTACCTGACATAAAATGCACACATTCCTTGATATGCTCCATTATTGAAGTTATGTAAATCAAAAGAAGCATCTTCCATCACCTCTTACAACTCTTGCCTAGGCTATATCCTATACTCCAACTTTGGCCTTTCACTTCCATTCCCTTGTGAATCTTTGTCCACCATAATCCAACCCCATCCAAGTGTTTCCCCTCTCAATTTCCTCTTGTAGGTTTTGACCCACCACTACTTGTCCACCTCCACCAAATGCTTCTCCAATCTCTTTCCTTTTGTGGAATTTGACCTTCTATTCTCCATCCACTCCCACCTTGTCCACTTGTTGCTTCACCTACACACAAATTAGCCAAACAATATCACAAAAAGAAAGAGTTCCCATAGGCACCTCTTTGTTCCTTTCTTCTAACATACAAATATACATTGCATCACCAACACCTTTAATTTCTCCAAAGTACATACTACTAATGCACTCTGTCCACTCAAGATTCTACATAGCCACTCCTCAATCGCAAAATCATCCTCAAGGCTCAACTCCATTTGCATGATGGAGTCAAATAATTCATCCATCAGTTCTACCCTTTTTTCCATCTTCCTTTGCTACCATCACTATTGGAATTGGACATAGATTCAAACATTCCCGACACATCCCTTTCTCAAACCTCTACAACTATTGTTTTGCCTCTACTTGTGGAATCATTTTCTTTAAATTCATCACCCATGTCCTCCAAAGGACAAACCACTATTGCATTCTCCCCTCTAAACTATTTTTCCATAGCCTCTATGATGAGGATGTCTTCCTCCATGGACTATACACATCCTCCCATCTCCTCAAGTCCATTTGAAAAAATATTGTCAAACTTATCTAGATAACCTTTCTCTTCTTCTACTAGATCAAAAAACTCACATCTCCATGTTTTCTATCACCTCCCTTTACTCTTCTCTTCTCTTATCGATACCAACTTTCTACCTCTCAAGAGCATCTATCCTTGCTCCAAATACAACATCTAAAGAGCCTCTCCACATGAACCCTTTTTCTCTGTTCCATGGATGCAAAATTCACAAGCCTCCTCTAGACCACTCCAATCCTCCTTTTGAAGACATTTTTATGTAGACTCACACACCACAATCCCAAAGACACACTTTGAGACAATAACACTCTCATACTCATCTTGACCCACAACTAGTTTTAATTTCAACCAATTTGCATGCCCTCTACCCAACACTTTCACTAGACAATGTAGACTCTCAAAACCCCCCAACCAACTATCCACTTAGTAGAGGACATTCCTACACCTTCTACCTGGTAGTCCTCTATTAGAGGGCATTCAAACACACTCTAAAACATGACACACCCTATCTCATACCATTTCCCTTCACTACTCTCAACAATTGCAAGACTTTTGCGCACCTACAACAAATCCACTAAAACTTCTCCAAACACAACCTTAGCAAAGCCTTGTTCTAATAACACTTGATGTAACCAAAGGAAGATGGTCCAATGAAGGACAACCAAAACTGAGCGGCCTAACACATACTTTGAAGCAAACATAGCCAACAAAAATAAAACAATACTACATGCATTAAATTGTGAAATATGCCTATAAAAGGCTTACAAATATGTTCACATGAATCTTTAGACCACACAATTCACAAATGAACCACATAATTGTTCCTTCGTCCTAAAGGAATATTCAAAAGGGTAAATTCCTACTTATTTGTTCTCCTCTCTAATTCGAAAATCTTATCTCTCTGTCCCCTATTCTCTCCTTTTTGATGGAAAATTCTTTCCTATCCTACCTATTACTCACTTCCCCTATCCTCTTTACCACTCTTTCTAGAGAGCCTCTCTATTTATTTGTCCCCCCTCTCTACTTGGAGAATCTCTCTCTATCATTTACCAATTTTGCTCTTTTTCCCCAAAAGGCACAACTCTTATTGCTCCTCAGATGGGTTGCTCCTATTTGAAGATGGGCAATTGCAAACAACCAAGAAAATTGTGCTATTACATGTCCATGTGCCTATGCTACGGTTTCATCTCCATTTTAGTGAGCACTTCAACTTGCCTTGAAAACTTACATGCATTCCAAATGTTAACTCCAACAATCACTATTAGTCTACAACCCAAATTAAAAGGCTGCATAAACAAATGACCACAACCACCACTTCAAGAAGGTGAACAATCACAAATTGGAAGAACAAACAACTTCCCAAGGAAAATGATTAAATGCCCTAAGTGGTGCCAAGTTAGTAAAGGAATAAAGCAAGGCCCATGAAGAGATCAAAACGGCCTCCAAGAAGAAAACTTACCTAAGGCAAGGATAACCAACAACTCATGAAAACCAACTACCCCTGTACAATCTTCTACCCCAAAAAACTTTTTAATTTGTAAAACTAATATAAATAATCCCAAACACAACCTTGACAAAAGAATGTTGCCCCCATAACAACTACTCACTAGTACTCAACATGTGTACTTGCCTGTTTATTTAGTGCCAATTTTTTGCGATAGAATCTCACAACTTGTAGTGTGCAAATAATGTAATGTCCCCTATTCATGTTCCACTATGAAGAAGACCCACAACCGAAGAACAGTGTCCACTACAAAAGATGTTGTAATGCCCACAATTTGTGCTAATAAATTTCCTCTTCTAATAGTATGTCTATATAGTTATTCCTTTATTTATATTTGATTGGTATTCTTATTTATCTATATATATAATCATTCCTTATTTCCAATCTGCTGCTTTTCTGCATAGATATCTCTATTTCTGATTGTTTCCAATTAATATTCATCACTTATTCCTTCTTAAATCTGTATTCTATTCTTCCTCTCCGAACTTCATATATACTGCTCTTAATCCTTTTATAAATCTGGTTACAAATCTGCTATTAAGTTTGTCCTTAGATTCTCATTTGACCTTCCCACAATTTCTTCCTAGATATCTGCAAATAAACTCTCAAGTTCTGCTCCTCTTATGCTGTTGTATATGTGATTCATCTCTTTTTCTTACTCGCACACTTTCACATACAGATCTGCATCTTTGATTTTCTTATATAAATCTGGATAAGATAGTCTTTTTAGTTCTTTGTATGATGGTTGATTTATCTTGTATCTCATACCCTTATTTCCCTGATTTATTCAATTGTCATGTATGCCCCCATGGACGATTACTAGCTGCTCCTCTACAGCTGTCCAAATCTGGAAATGCATATTTAAATCTCCTCATCTAATCCCCCCCGATTTTTCATTTTACTTTCCTTTTCATATGCTCATGTCCCTTCAAGAGACACCTCCCTTTTGGATGGGTATGACCACCCGATGGATTATGTCTTTTAGTTTATATTTACCCAATAAGAATAACTACCTATCTATTAATCGTTATTTCATAGTGCACTTCCTTATTATATTTTATATTAATATATTATATATTTATATTTATATTTATATGTTTCTTATTTAAAATATATTATTATTTGATATGGTATTTTGTAAATATTTTATATAGTCATATATTTGATAATTTTAATTATAATATTAAATCATTATTATTTCTTCTTATATTTTCAATATGTTTTTTGTTATTTTTTAATTTTTTATTTGTTTATTTATTTCATACTTTATATTTGTGTATTTTATATTAATTTTATCATTTATTATGATCACATTATTTAAATTGTTTTATATTTTAGTATTTATAATATTGCATTTGATTATTTAATTATAATATTATCTTGTGAGAATTATAATTAAATTACTAATATTTAGAATTTTAATATGCATTTTATTTTTATCTTATTTACTTATTCCAATGCTCATTATGTTACGTTTGCGGGGACATGACAGTCCTCCCCTCTCAAATTTGCTTGTCCTCAAGCAAAAACATCTTAGTTTCTTCTAGGATCTCTTCTTCTAATATGTCACCAACGGCACCCAGGTTAGTCACGTTCATATATATAATTTAAATGAAAATTGTTCTATAATGATTACTCTATTTGAATATGTATATACATATATGTTATTGTATACCCATTAATATATAAATGTATTAAATGTATACTTATCTTAGATATTCTTTTGTGATGGGGACATCACAAATAATCAGCAAGTTTTAGGGCCAAACTCACTGAGTACTCACCATGCATGAGTATTTAGGGAGTCTAGACGTAAAAATCACAAAATGTTGCTATGATGCATAAACACAATTTTGACACGGATTTTACATTGGAATAATATATGTGCGATTTCATGATTACTTTTGAATTTCTTACCTTTGTCATGTGGTTTAGGGTTCATTATTGGCTCTTGTCATTAAGGAAACTTTTACTAGTGTTCTAGTGTTTGATAGTGTGGAATTGATCTCCTTGCCAATGTATTTTAAGGTACTCACACAAATTGATAACAAATGCTGCTCAAACATTCACAAGGTATTTTCCACTTAAACATTGATAGATCCCTTCATGATCTTTGCTGTCAACAATTGCTTCATCATGCAATTTCTTCCCTCATGCCACTTGAGTTTGTTCACTTCTTTTCAATCACACTACCAACTTTACTTACCCTATTTTACTTGTTGGTCACTTGTGTTGGCAATTGCTTCTTAATCACATGATCTATGGTATTTGATTAGGATATTTGTTTCAAAGTGGGTTTGCATTTAAATTATTTTTTGCATTAACTTTGTTTTTTTTAATTTAAGTGTTTTTTTGAGTTGTTAATTTTCTACCAAGTTGGAAATTTTTGGTTTTCCAAGTCCAAGTCAAAAGTACAAATATGTGAACTATGGTCACCCAATTACTTGTATGAAGTTGGGAAAAATCCCTCAAGAGACCTTGTGTCATTTAAAGGTAAAATTTATCACCGAAAGCATCTTGTAGCTAGCCTGTAACCAACTTGTAGCATGGCTACAAGTAGATCTATGGCCTAAGAGAATACCCAAAAGTAATCTGTAACTTATTTGTGGCAATCAAGTAGCAGCCTTCCAAGTATGCATGCTTGGCAAAGCCTACTAAACAAAAGATAGCCAAAACTTAGCAACAAACATATTTTTTGCTAAAGCAAGATTGCTCGTGGACCCAAATTCCCCTACATCACATCCTAAAGCCAAGATTAATCTACATTTTGCAACTAAAAAGTCTTTCCAAACAATAATTGAGGCAATGCTTGTTCAAAATTTGCACAAAATCCCTACACGATCTACTAAACCATGTTAGAAGGGTTGGAATGATAAATTGATAACCCTATCCATAACTACACCCCCACCAAAGGATTATCTCCACATTTGACCACGATTCAGAACTTGATATCAACATAGCCTCTTTAATCTCCATCTTTTTGTTCAGTTATGAACTGAAAGATTACTTACTTACATTAACAAGGAGAACAAATTACAATATATAGAGGAGGTAAATTACTGTAGAAATTAAATGTCTACCTACCAACTACCTTCCAACTATTGTAGATATAATTGACCATTAAACAATATAAGAATATAATATTCTAACACCCTCCCTTAATGGTCAATCGTCTAACTAGCCTACAAAAAACAATCTGCAGATCTTTTGGTCACAAATTCTTCAGAACACTCTATTGCTACTGAGACCCTCCCTGGATCTGCAAAATGTTAATGACCAAAAGAATAAAAAAACGTCCAAAAAAAAAACAGAGAAGGCTGCCCTCGTGTTTAAAATACTCTGCAACAAGAGACAAGAGCCTACCACTAACTCTGCCACCGAGATGAGTCTACCACCAACCCTCCCAGAAACTACAAAACTACTGACCAGAAGTCATCACAAAACGTCCAACTTGACGTTGGGTAACAAAGTTGTCCCTCCCTGAAACCAGAGACACTACAAGAATAGCTGCCACGATTTTAAGGAAAAAATCACCAAACCCAAGATTACAAATCATCGTTTTTTCGGAAAACAACGGTAAAAACCAAATACCAGAGAGCCCTCCCAAACAACGAAAACCCTGACTAGGGTATACAAGAGAAAATATTCTTAATTTTTGAGGAGAAAATTATAAACCCTCCCACAATTTTTTAAGGGAAAAAGTTATGAAAACCCAAACAAATTTTTGTAAGGGAAAATAAAAAAATTAAAACCCATCAAATAAACTAATTTCTTTTAAGGAAAAAAAATATTAAAAAACCTAGAAATCCAAAAAAAAATTTATAAGGGAAAAAATATTTTAAAATCCCCAAAATAATTTTTAAGAATAAAATTATTAAAACCGCATCCAAAAGCTACTATGAATGAAGCTCATCCGACATGTCTTCCTCTGACACAGCCTCCCATCTCCAACTCGGACTCTTTAAAACCTAAAAGCGCAGGATTGTAGTCTACAGAACCTACCTTGAGATCCACCCAAAGTTCACACGCTTTGTGCCCATCCATAGCAAAACAAAGCATCGAATCCATATGAAGGATCTAAAGACGTCACGAAAAACCGAACACCTGGAACAAAGGTGACGCACCCAGAAGATGTATAGGAAAAATGCCACGAAAACACCTGGAAAATCACGAGCTCAGAAATGCCCTTATATAGAAGGAAAGATGGCGATGCAATTCTTTAGAAAAACGCGGGTTGCGCGCAGGTTGCAACCAAAAAACAAGCACATGAGGAGCAAAAATGCGAGCAAAAAGAAGGGTCGAACTAAAACTTCTTTCACAAGCAAAAAACGACCCAGAAATCTCCTATCAGTGCCCAAAGACATCGTGCAGCCAAAGAAGAAGAAACGCGAGCAGAATATCCGCACGTTGACAGGTCTTCAGACTCAAAGAGCACGAGCAAAGAAAAACGCCGCATGAAAAAAAAAACTTGTTTGTTCCCATAAAAACAACGAACGCAAGCCCAAACAGTTGAAGGTCGCATGGTAGGATGATCACACAGGCAAAAGAAATGGCCAATCTCAGAAACACGTCACAAAATGACGTGAAAACCCTCATCAAAAAATGGCGCCCAGACGAAATTGCGCAAACAGTAGACGCAAATACCCCAAAAAGAAAACGCGAAAAACCCTCAACAAATTGAAATCCATCGCACGTTTGCAGAGTCGCACTTTTCAAAAGACAACAATCATGATTTTGACTTGCAATAACAGAACACGCGGCCAAGAAAACAAATCGATCCGAAACACAAACAAACACGGGCTTCAAAACAAAAACGTTGCACTAAAAACCCTCAAATGACAAAAAAAACCTGCAATCTTCAGACTAAATAAAAATAAAAAAAATCTCACGTGATAAATCACGAATTACAAATTTAAAAATGCCCTCCCAAAATCTTGGGCCCCCCATGAGCGAGTCAGACCCAAACAAGCAACCACAACTCTAATACCATGTTCAATTATGAACTGAAAGATTTCTTACTTACATTAACAAGGAGAAACAGATTACAACATATAGAGGAGGTAAATTACTATAGACATTAAATGTCTACCTACCAACTACTGTAGATATAATTGGCCATTAAGCAATATAAGAATATAATATTCTAACACTTTTATTTGGTATAGAAGCTTCCGAACAATCTAGAAAGTAGTTGTGAAGACCAAGATTGCACATATTTCCCGTTGCTCACTTTACCATGGTCTTCCTATTGTCAATAGATTTAGGTGTGTCAAACCACAAATGCTCACTTTGTGGACGGTTTGAAATAATCAAGAATTTGTTTCAGTTTTGCACTCTAGTTGACACAATTGGGGATTCATGATGTTTCAAGCCTTCCATACCAAAGCCCTTCACATGGCACAGTATTTTGCTAGGTGATGGAGCTAAGTTTCCAAACAAATTCACCGAGCTATGGCATCTTTTAAATTGGAGATTCTTTTTAATATCTAGAAAGATAAAAATGTTGCTCGATTTACTCATGTATTTCTTGATTCCAATTTTGCTACTCACAAGAAGTTTTTTGGTGGTTTTTAATGTTCTCATATAGATGCCAACAATGAGATCTTGAAGGTGGTGCATCATCTAACTCTTCTTGATCGTTTGGGGTAGTGTCCCCTGCACTGTGGCTAGTAGTTCACCCTCTTCGCCTTCCCATGCATGGTCCCCCCACTCAAGCGAATGGCACAGGTATTCTAGCTTTTCCCATGGCCACTTGCAAAGCCATCACAAATTGTCTTCTCCGGTCGGTATCCTTCTATTTGGTTGTTGTCAACTTGGCAACAAATGGGTTGGTTGCCCCATATTCTCCACTCACCCACATTCTACCAGCGATGTGGATGGACCCCTTTTGGAGTTAGTGATAAATTCACTCACCTAGCTCCATTTCACTGCAACAAGGTGTTTCTTAGATTGGACCACCACCTAAAGTCCTAAATTCCTAGCCTCAAGAACCATATAATAATGTTCTCAATGGTTGAGAGCTTGTGGATGATGGAAAAGACTTTATTAATGATGGATGGGGTAACACAAATGACTAGGACCCCCCTCCCATGTCATGTACCCTTTCAAAATTAGATCCATGAAGAAGACCTCCAACCTATCCTCTTTTCCATAGGCTAAAATATAGAGCAAGGAAAATAAAAATAATCATATTTTGAGGGGGTCCAATCACTTTACTTTCAAAAGGTAAACTTAAAATATTATTTTTGGTCCTATATAATATTTAAAAAGTGCCTTTACACTTTATTCAAAATGTAATTCAGAAAGGGGCCTTTGGATGTAATTTAAAAGTATTTTTAAATACTTATAGGGAAAAAGTGAAGCTCCTACAAAAGAGTCAAGGCTCACATCAAATCATCACTTATCATTTGTATTTTTGAATAGTTTCCGAAGATTGAGCTTTGTGTTCATCTTTCCATGCAAGGACCAAAATCCTTGACATTTCAAAATATCTTGGACGACAAAAACCCTCTTGATTTCCAAGGTTGGATTTGAGGATGCAAATCCTCTTGTCCATAAGAGGTCATCTGCTCAGGGATCACATTTGTGCTCAAAGAATTGAAGTCATTTTCAGCTTGCTGCAGTATCCCTGCAGTAAATTAATGAAGTTTTCAGCTTGTGGAGGATTGGATCAAATTATACTTGCAAGCAAATCATTGTTATAGCTGACTTTTAGAATGAGTGATAATTTAATTGCTATTTTTCATCATTATTGTTGAGTGCCACATTGAGGAGAGTTTTTAGACATTATTGACATGTTTTGCTGCTATTCACCAACATTTATTGTTGTCCATTTGTGATTTTTGGAACACCAAATCGGAGAAAACAAATATGTGCTGCTACTGCTCACAAATATTTAAATTCATCCAAGGTCTTGCTATCATACCAGCCATCATAACATCACCATTTTGGTTTTTTTTAGTCAATGGGTCGAGCCTTTCCATCGGATCTGCCCAACTTGATATTTATGAGTTTGCTTCTGTTCATTTCACAAAAAATTGGTGGAATTTCAGTATATCAGCAATTGTAATCATGTTTCCAATTGTCATAACTGCCAGGATCCGATTTGGGGTATCATATTGTGTTTCCAGTTGATATTTCTGAGTGGGACTATTGTTGTTTTCAATTCAGATCTAAGTATAATTATTGTCCTAGGGTTTCATATTGTTGTTCATTTACAAATCAGCAAGTCTATTTGATATATATTGCTGTTCTAAGGTTTCACATTGTTGCTTCATTCACAAATCAGCAAGCATACTTGATATCAATTGTTGTTCTAGGGTTTCATACTTACTGTTCATACATAAATCAGCAAGCACATTGGTTGAAATTAATCATCTGTGATGTCCCCTTTTAGATTTATCTTAACTTTGTGTTTAGTCTTCTAGAATCAATGATTTTAATCTAATTAAGAGCAATCTTCAAGGCTGTTATTGACTTGATTATTAGAAATATATATGTATTGATAATAGTTAATGAAATGCTGATAGAAATGAGCCACTAACTGCTATAAATTCTGATAGGCCATCTGCAATTTTAATTGTTTTTAAAGAATGCAAATAGACACCATAATATGGATGTGGTTCCTGATTTATCTATCCGAACACATGCATATGGATGTGAGCCAGATGATGTCCATCGTCAATCGCTGTTTCTGACTTTAACTTTCAAATTATGCGACTTACTCTTTGGCTGGATGTCTGAAATAGTTCACTTGGTACGCAGCCTGATTTAGAGGATTATGTGCTTCCTTGGAGCAACCCCGATCTGCTGTAGAAGGTGAATTAATTTCCCAATAATCAATACCTCTCTACCCTCTATTCTTAACATCTTAATATCCTTGATGTCGATTTGGAAGACCATGTCTCTCAGGGAAGAGATGTTAATTTTGGAGACGTGTCTTTTATTGATCGCCACCCTCCATCATAATTAGTTCATAAAATAAATCGTTGTAGTCTTTAACTGATTTCTTAACATATGCAATTTCCTTTAGTAAAAATTAATTTATTATCAGTGTTCCACAGAGTTTTGGGGACGGGGATAGGGGGACGACAGGGGACGCGTTTCGGGGACGGGAGACGGGGGGTCTAAGTTTGGGGGCGGCAGGGGGACAGCGATGGGGGAGCGGTGCTGAAATACATATAGTACTTGAAAAATTAGTTATAGAAAGATGTATAACAATATAATTATATAACTATAGAAGCCTAAGTTGCATCCAGAAGTATTCTTGATTTCAAATATATGTTACGATGTTTTTTAAGATAATAGATTAACATTGGTTTTAAGTTGTTAACATCTATGTAAGACCAAATTAGGTTCCTACAAGATGTATTTTTGATGTTGGAGGATATATGCAAGATATTTGGAGTGGAAAGATATCCCAAATATTGAAGCACTTAGCATATAGTTTGGGTACAATTTTGTCCAAACACTTGGTTTACAAACCAAACATGTTAACTGTCTCCACTCTACATGGGAATTCAGTCATTGCCCGCATCATTGCATTCCATGAGATGACGGCTCTTTGAGGGATTCAATCAGGCAGCTCACATGCCTTGCCACTGCTTCCACATTTTGCATACTGTATAGTGTAAATCACTGGAGCCGCATAGGCCCTAGGGTAAATAAAAAATAAAACTAAAATTAAAATACAAATAAAATAAAATATTAAAAATCTACACACATGGCAATCTCCCGAGAGTTTCCCACAAATTTCCCTCGAGTCTCCCAGAAGTTTCCCTAGGGTCGAGGGGACGTCTGGAAGATTCCTAGAAGTTTCCCTAGAGTCTCTCAGCTAAAAACAGCCAGGAAACATTTCCCTCTAGGAGGAGACTTCTAGGAAACGGCGGAGAAACTTGGAGACGGCAAGGGGGCAGCGGAGGGACATTTCCCAAGCGTCTCCCCATATTAGAAATGTCCTCGTCTCGGATGCGGGTGTTTTTTGGGGGGAAAGCGTCCCCGTGAAACACTGTTTTTTATAGATTTGGCTGCTTAGCTTTATTAATCATTGATAATGTGATTTGTAATCTTGTGAACAGCTATTTCGTTTTTGGAGTTGTATTTCATTGTTGCAGTTGTTTCCTTTTTGGGGCTCATGTGCTACTTTGTTTCTCAGTTCTGCTAGCTTGCACAACTTCAAGATGTGATTCTATTATGTCAATCTTCTTTGAGGATAGGCTGTATTTATTTTCTCATAAAGATATAAAAAAATAAATAACAACCAGCTTGTTGAATCCAATTCTAGTAACAATGTATGATGCTGCAATGTAAATGAAAGCTTTATTGAAAATGGGAGTGACTTGCAACAAGGCAGCAATCTCTAAAAAGATTTTTAATTTAGCAATCTAATTTTTATTTCTGGTTTGACAGTTCCATATTAAACTAGTTTAAGTGAGGAATGAAGATTCTAAAAAATATTAAATGAAGTGATTTGAAATGGTGCTTGAAAAGCCCTATAAGAAGCAGTACTCAAAAAGTTAATGGAATCTGTTGGTGGCGTGTAACTCATCAAAGCATAGAATATTGATTTCTGGAATTTTGGGGATTGTGGACAGTGGATACAATGTTTTGTTTTGCATTTTTGGGCCATTTTGGAGTGTCTGTTTTATTACATCTGAAAGTGAACAAATTTGACTTTAAAAGCCTCAAATTTTAAACACTTCTTATCCTACAGGTTTTGAGGACTGGTCAAGAAGATACAATCTAAACAAAGTTATTGTCTTCTGAGGAGGTGCCCCAAAGTGCAACCTAGATTAGTCACCCCCCTCGCCCCCCCTCAGGAAGCAATGAACTGTATTGCTTTTAGTTCTAACACCGGTCAAAAAAATGCAACCCAAGCAAGCTGATTGTCTTTTGAGGAGGTGCCCCGAAATGCCACCTAGATTGGTCACCACCCCTCAGGAAGCAATGGACCTCATTGTTTTTGGTTTTAATTTTCAACAAACAAGAAAGCAACAGATTCTTGTGATGGGTTTTCAAATTCTCTAACAACCTTTGCCAATATATCCCATTTTCTTCAACAACTTGAAAACAATTTCTTTAGCTGTTTTTTTTCAAAATTAGCGAATGAATTTGATAGATAATTGACATGTTAGATATCAAAAGCACATACAATGCACTAATTTTCTTCTATTTGTTCATCTTTGGTTGAATTGTGCTTAATTAGCATCTATTCACACTCTATCTGCAAATCAATCAACATTTTCACATTAAAAGCTATTCTTCAAGGAGCTCCTGGATACCACATATGCATCTTTTCTTTAGACAATGCAGCTATTGGATGACAGGACTTATCAATTGGCAAAGACTATTCTACATTTCTATAATTTGCTCCATGATAAGACCAATGTTGTTCCACAAGTATTTGATACTATCTCCTATCTATCTGTTTTCCTCTAGAACTAACTGAGGCTTACTTTGGGGTGCATAAAATAGATATACATCATAATAATATAAACGAACAGACTTTATAGCACTGATTGAATTTATTTTGAATTTTCTTTAATGGAACCATCTCTATTCAGCCAGAGTGATGATGATAGTCATAGATTTGGTTTGATAGAACACCATGGGATTCTCACATAAAATATTGACCAAATAGAAACCAAGCAAAATGATGCATAAGTCTAGGGGCCTTGTGTTGCACAATGCTTTATTTTAAAATGGCTTCACTGTGTATAGGATGTGACATTGTCATCTGACACATATATCTCAAGTCTGATTCACCTAGTAAATTGTATATATTTGAGGCTGTAATGTTGTTTGAATATTCAATCTCCTGATCATATCTTCTAATATTAAATTTTCCTGATTTCCTTTCTCCACAATATAGAGTAGAGATGTCCACATCAACTATACCTGTGAGCGGGCAAGACACTCCACCTACTTCAGCTCTTAGGGAAATGAAGTAGGCATCAGCCTCTGTCATTTGCTTTCCCTGTCCAACATGGATGGTGCTATAAGTGCTATGTTAGAGCTAAAGACAGGGTATATACCCCTGCCAATAGTGCGTGTCTGGAATGTTGGAAATATTGTCATTGATGTCAAAGGGAGAATATGGGAAATAGTTGTCATTAATGTCAAATCAAATGAATGAGATGTTTTCAAATGAAATCTATGTCAAGGGATATGGGAGATTGTTAGTATGTTCATTAAAGATGAAATGAATGTCACGATGATAGATGCAAAGAGCAGATTGAGAAAATGGATGTTGCTGGCCAAGATCTAGTTTACTTGAATATTTAAAGATCAAAAAACCAAGCCAATAATATCAGCCTATTCGCTCTTCAATAGCTCATCAGCCTATTCCAGAAATTTGTATGCTTGTTGAGGTGAAATTAGGATTTCCATTGTTTGGAGGTTTTTGGCATTTCTCAGAATTTACTATTTTTAGTAAGTTCTAATTTTAGCAGTGGTCTTGTTGACAACATCTCAGTAAATTTACCATTTCAGTTGGAGCAGTTGAACATGTTTGGTTTTAGCTTTTGAGGTGAAATATTGGAGAAATAAGTTATTTCAAGTCATTAATGTTATATTTTTGAATTGACCCCTTGGCCTAGTTTAATGACTTGAAGTTGTTTTAAAAGGTGGTCATAATGGGTGGATGTCTCCTGAAGGGAATAATTGATATTTTATATTGTTTTAATATGCCTTGGGTTTTGGACGCCATATTAAGGGAGAATTAAATATTTTGAAAAGTAAAATATTTCAAAAGAGAATGGGCGTCCTTTCTTGGAGGGAAAAGGTGGAAGGTGAAAGGTCATCTGAGAATTCTATTTAAGAGAGTGTTTGCTCCAGCTTTTGGCATCCATTTTTATGCTAATGTTATGTTGTCGGAATGACTTCATGAATTTGGCTTCGAGGAATACTTACCTCCTAGTATTTGTCCAATTTCGTGTTTAAAAGACAACACCTAGTTGGGAATATTGTTGCTTCTCATCGAGACTAGCTGATTGAGCTTCATTGTGGAGATTTTGGTGATGATTTCATGATTGTGCTTGCTGGTTCAACTATGGCTGTAGGTGATTTTCATTTGCAACTTTTAAGGTGATTTTATTTGGCTTATGGGTATTGGCTCAATCATTTTCTATGCTATTGGGGATCATTTTTGCGCATTTGTAGATTTTATATTGAAGTGTGAAGTTCTAGAGAGGTCGCCCCTCTCCTAGGGCCGTACCATCTCTTTCAGCTGGTATATGCGTCTTGTGACTTCCAATAATCATTGTAATTGCATTGTGAGCTTCATGGATGATGGACGCCTTGGTCTACACTGTTGATTTGCATGTTAGTGAGGATATTATTCACTGGTCTGCATATTAGTTGTTGTTTTCTGTATATTTCAGACTTGATTATCCTCATTTCTTGGCATAATGTTTGAAGGAACATATTCACTTGTAAACAGGGGCATATAGAAAAATATTACAGAAGTTTGGAGTGGGTTTCTATTGAAAAAATCATTGTAACACTTGTAAACTGCAAATTAATTTAATTGTAAGGCTGAGATTTAGTAGTACTAATCCAGTAATTATTATTGCTGCATTTACTTGTGATTTTTATACAAACACTTTAACCCCTAGATTTTTTACCACCAATGTGGAGAAATAAACCATTGTAATTCTCATAATTCACCCACTATTGAAGTGGAGAATCCCCACTATTATGTGGATGTTTGCAGAAGCAGATGAATTGCATTTCATTAAAATTATCTTTCCCATATTGAACAAGTGGTAGCGTGGATTGCTCATGGTCGGATTACCGCCTACAATTCAATTCCAGCTTTATATTTCAATTCAGTTTTCTGCTAACGATCTCATCGCCATATGCTATCACCTCGCCTTTCAAAGGATCTTGGTGAACATTCTTGGCGAAGGTTACATTCAGTTTGATTATCTTTGGGAAGCTAACGCTAACATTTGGTGTATTGCTGGTTGGTATTGTGAAATTATTGAGAAAAAATTAGCTAGCACATTTCAGGTATAAAGAGAAGACAAAAGTGGGAGCCAAAAACAATAATTCAATGAATAACGTGTGAATAGAAGAGCAGAATTAAAAAGAGAAAAGGCAAAAAAAATGAAGGGTCAATCAGATTTATTTTGAAGAACTCTTAATGTTATTAATGAAGAATATGTGTAGCTCTTGATTAAGAAAGTGTGCAAGTGTATATGAAGAACTGAATCAAATCTTTATGAAGGATATATGCAGAAATATATAGAAATAAATTGATATATTTTGTGATCAGATTTGAAGAAAGACATTGCCATAAGATTGGATCAGATTTGAGTTTGAATCAGAATTGAGTTTAGATCAGATTTGAGATTGGGTAAAATTTGGTGAAGGAATTAATTATATCAGCATTGAAGAATTGAAAAAGTTGAAGCCTATCAAAAGGATGTTGGAGCTTCTTGCTGGGTTGGAGCTCAGTTTATGTGTGGGGGTTGGAGCCTCCAAGAGGTTAGAGCCTAGCAAGTAGAGGTTGGAGCCTCTTGCTGAGTTGGAGCTCAGTTTGCATAGATATTGGAGACTTTGATAGTAGGTTGGAGCCTACAAGAAGAAGAAGATTAAACTATAAAATATATGCAATATTGTGCCATGGTTTTCTCCCAAAACGGTTTCCATGTAAATCATGTGTTCTCAATGTGTTCCAAATTGCTAGATCTTACTTGAATGGTTTTAATTGTGACTGGTTAAGTTTTGAAAAGTAAAGGATTGTTAGATACTGATTCACCCCCCCTCTCAGTATCCCTGTGTGCTCATCATACCACTTTCCCATGGCCTTTTGCAGACTCTTGTGGGGTGAAGCTTTTATCAAAGAAGATTTTCATTTACATTGTTAGCCCTGTTGCTTGCTGTCAGACCAGATGCCATATTCTAGAATTTTTACATCTATGCCACAAGTAATCTCACTTCCATTTGCTTTTTCTTAAATTTGCCTCTTAAATAACATTATTTCGATTTGTCACTAATATCATAGTTCTTTTGTTGATACAGCAATGTGCATGTATCCTCTCATTCATTTCAGCATCCTTCCAAACAAAGAACCATATGCAATCTAGATTCCATAGTAGCAAGCATACCAAGCACATGAGTCGATGATTATATACAGTTGTATTCATCTTCCATAAAAACTAAATGTGATGGCATCAAAATCTTCATGGAAATTTCAAACATCTCTTCTCCTTAAACTGAAATCCATATGCTCTAGCCCTTAAAATAATAACAATACCTTCCAAAAAAATATTATTAAAAAATTCCCACGAAACTTGTTTAAACAAACACATTAGATTTGAGACAGAAATGAATAGAATAATTAAACTAAACTAAAATGGAAACAAAAATGCTCAGAACAGAACTAGAATTATGACAACTTAGAACAATCAAGACCTGAAAAGTTTACCCCAATGGAATACCTGGAAACCATCAAATGTCCGATAGTAAGGATCAAGCAATAAGCTCGCCAAGGAAACCAACTGTGTTGTTCTATCCCATCCATCACTGCGCAAGCAATAGTTGACCAAAGGCAGATTCATTTACCCAATATATAAAAAAAAACAAATAACTTACATTTAATGTCTTGTCTTTATTCATAAACATATAACTATTATGCACTTGTATGCTACTGACCATTAAACATTAATATAGATAAAGCAGTCTGACAATTTATCTTAGTACAAAATATCATATGCAGTAAGTTCTCTAAAAGTATTTTTATCAAGACAACTACTATGCCAGGGAGTATTTCTGTTGTATGTCTATTCTACCATAGTTTCCAGCCCAATAAATAAAATCTATTGTTTGCTCAAGCATAAGATGTGCACCCAGCCTTCCTAGTCCTAATATTCTATAATGCTTGGACTTTAGTCTGCCAAAGTCATGGATGTGTGTATTCAAATAAATCACCAAACTCTGTAGGTGTAATGCTTAGGATGAAAGAAATCATCATGCTATAGGGAAATTATTTACACTAAGATTAAAAACTAGCTCTCCTAAATAGGAACCTTTTCATGTCTCAATTAAAAGGTACTTTATCACAATGCATGATAATATCATTATGAGAAATATTATTTGGGTAATTAATTCACAAAAAGACTTTTTGCTCAGGAGCTACAAGATATGGAAATAAGGATTACCAAACCTAGGATATCTGGGATACATGCAACCCACCCAGTCAAGGTGATCTAACAAAGTCCATAACCAGTTCTGCAAAAATTGTGAGCAGATTTGCAACTTTAGTGTACAAACTACAACAATTAAAATCTCTATACAATAATATTGGGTTCACACATTAGGATACAGAGATCTGAATTTGCTTCCTCAGTTGAAGTTCCCTATATTGTGCAACGTCTGTTCTATAAAATTTAGAAATCCTGATACATAATGGTGATGTCACAGATGAAGACATCCTTCTACCCAATTAAACCACTCCACACATACTCTCATGGCAATGGAGTATATCATAAAACTCCTTCCTCACATATAAGGATAACAAATTTTATGATAGGTTTATGGCAAATTCTATGTAGCTTACTAATGAGTTACAAGTTAGTATCTGTCTTACACGGGGACACGTCCCCTAGGTTTTTGCCCCCCGTACCCGTCCTGGGAACGTCTCGGGGACAGGGGACGCCTGGGGGACGGCTGCCAAAAAGTCCTCGAAAATCGGGGACGTCTCCGATTGGAGGAAACGTCCCAGACAGAAAGGGGGATGGTTGGGGACAGTCAGCCATCCCCCTTTGCCCAACAACAATTTAAACACACAAAAAAAAAGGTAATTTTAAATTTTCTTTTTTTTATTTTTTCCTTTGTGGACCCCATGTCCTCCCAACCCTAATATGGCCACTTAAAACATCTTCTTACCTTCATTTGACCTCATTTTAACTTGCCAAAGAAAAATTGCAACCAAAAGAAAAAGTGAGGAGAGAAAGAGGAGGGTTTGAAGGAGCTATTGGAAAAGAAAAACCAGCATTTGGGAGGAAAAAAGGAGAGCATTAAGGCAGCAACCAGCAAAAGAAGTGAAAGAGGTATTGGTTGAAGTTCCATTAGATGAGCCAACCCCTCACATTGACAATGACTCAAACTTTGAGTCTGATTTTGATGCAATGTTGGCAGATGCTGAGTAGCGGCAGCCATCAAACTTTCTATTACTATGTTTTCGACACTTGTGACTTTGTCATTTCGACATTTATAGTACAAACTTGTAGCCTTTTGGGCATTTTATTGTTTTATATCATATGCACATTGACTATTTGACATGAATTATGGTCCATGGAAGCAATTAGGTAGCTATAATATTAATTTGTTCGATAATTCGATTCTATGATGCATATGTCAATATGATTGGTGATTACATTTGCAACTTTATGAATGTTCATTGTTATGATTATCATTACTGTTGAGGATTGTATTACTGTCAATCTATCTGAAGATCTTCGATTGGAGATTTAATCTGCAAGAGTAAAACATTTATTGATTTCGAAGTTTACTTTTGAAGATCAATACTCCCATATATATGGTTGAGAAAAGACGCGACTTTCTATTAGAGTCGACAATCAATCATATTTCAAGTCATATATATGTTTTCGATTTGATGAAAGAGGATTATACTTAGGACACTCCCTCTGACCAAAGCTAACAGTTTTCAACACTCCCTCTTAGCTAGGGAAGAGAACTCCAATCAAGTACAAAATGATATCACCTAACTTGTGATATCTGAAGATATGAAATGCTTCTGAAAGTATCAAGTCTCATGACATCCTTCATCACACATCTTCACTATTCAACACTCCCTCTTTAACTAGGGAGGATAACTTCCATCAAGTAAACGTGATATCGCCTAACTCGTGATATCAGAAGATATGGTATGCTTCTGAAAGTGTCAAGTCACATGACATTCGTCATAACACATCTTCATTTGTTCAATACTCCCTCTTATCTAGGGAAGATAAAACTCTATTAGCACTCCCTCTTAGCTAGGGAGGATAAACTCCAAACAAGTATAAAGTGATATCACCTAACTCGTAATATCAGAAGATATGGTATGCTTTTGAAAGTGTCAAGTCACATGACATTCTTCATAACACATCTTCATTATGGTATGTGCACTGACATCAAGTCACATGATGTCTACCATAATTCATGGCAGTCCAAGAGATACTATCATGACATGTCCACAGATATCAAGTCACATGATATCTATCATGATAGTTTATCATTGTAGAGTCGTCACTTTACAATGTCAAATACAAGTGTTCATTATTAGAAAGATCGTCACCTTTCAATAATGTACACAGAGGGAGTAGGCCCATAAGGTCATGGAGTCACCCACATGATAAAAGAGTTTACACATTAAACATCTTTATATATTAGTACAACTTATAAACAAATTTGAATTTCAAACATAATATCAAATTACATACCAAGTTTTCTTCCCGAAGAGATCAACCTTAACTCTGGAGAGAAGTTGTTGAGTATGTCCACTGTTTAAACATTTGAACTAATATACTCCAATTGGATCACTTTCCTTTCCACCATATCTCTTACATAAAGATAGGGGATCTCAATGTGCTTAGATCAAGGAGTCCCACAAGCAATTTACGAAGCCAAACTGCTTCTCTTGCTCCCATTGAGGCTGCAATGTATTTAGCTTCCATTGAGCTTTATGCAACTGAAGATTGTTTTCTGCAAATCCAGGAGATCATAGCCGATCCTAAGCTGAAGCAACATCCTGATGTGCTTTTCCGATCGGTTACACTTCCAGCCCAATCAAATCCAGTAGTGCTTTGAAGATATCTCAATATATGTTCTACTAGGACCTTCCATTTTTTGCTGGAGTGCTCTACCAAATGAGCTACTAGCCCCTTGTGGACAACCCATCATTAATCTGGGTGTGGCTTATATCCAACACCCCCCCTTAAGCCATACTGCAAGTGTATGGGGCACTTTTGAAGTTAGATCCTGGGACCTGTCGTCATGGAGTCTCTGAACATGATGCCTCATCTCAGTCTCAAAGATGAACAAGGCTTTCACCTCATATTTCTCTATCTCAAAGCATTACAACAAGTGAAGATGAGACTCCCTCTGAAGCTCTAATTACTTCTTTTTAGAAGGGATGACTTCAGCCATCCACACAGTCTAATGGTTGCAAGCAGAGTCTTCATTTTCTTCTTCTTTTGTAAACAATCTCTTATGCTTCTGATCCGTCTTGAAAGCATTTAGAAGAGATTATAAATAGTTCATAACTATCCAAAGAAATATCAAGGTAAAAATCATACAAGTTATATCATGAATGAAATTTTCAAAGGATCTTATGCTAGTGAACACTACACAATTCAAGAGAATGCACAAAATCAAAAATAAATGATATAACTCAGCGACCAAAGAATACTTATCTCTTTAAATATTTTGATCCATCCTTAATGAAGTCATGAATCTGAACGATCAATCACAATATCTACACTCTCCGCCCTTTATAGTGGCGTCGATCGCATCGAGTCTACCCTTCGCATGAGCTGAAAAATTGAAGACTCCTATGACAGTGCTCATTTAATTTTCAGGTACCACAATGCAATTTGCTCCGCCCTTAGTGGCGTCGCCTCCTAACTGATGTTGAAATCCCAGTTACTCTCCAAGAGTCCAAGTGCCTTAAATTTTAACGTAGTCGAAGGAAAGACCATCTCTCAATGGCATTAAGCTTCTACCAGTGGAATCTTCAGCACTCATGATGACCAGTGACAGCCCTGACACTTGCAAGGAGCGATCAACATCGACAGAGTAAGGCATGAAAGCAAGGAATGAAGACTCCCGATAATATCTTAGTTTTCTTATGTTGCCGGAATTTGGCCCAATCACCATAACTAAATTTATGTCTTCATAAATCCTTTATACAGCCCATAATAAACTCTAACAACCTGTGGCTAATAAACAAGCACGGAAAGACTCCAGCCGTGTTACTTCACTCAACCCGTGCATCCACAAGGATAGATTTAAACGTGATCGCATCTAGCATACAATCGCCTGCCTAACTCCTTCCTTGACAGAGCATCAAAAACTCTTCTCACTATTTTATGACCAGAATTCAATAGCATAATAAAACAACTCTTCGGGAAGAAAGAAGCGATGGCTATGGAAATTAATCTCATCCTCCTTGATTCCCCGAACATAGCCTTAACCGAATGTGAAAAAAAATAGTCCAAAGACTATTCCCGTTCTTTTCAAGGGAGATGCCAACCGTTTCTCCTTTTCTACGAACATACCGCCAAGTCACTTCAATGGCATTCCCATTATGCTGCCACTGGAAGGGTGACATATACTTCATCGCGTGTTCTCCAATCTCGTGTGGAGCATCCCAGGAGTCTATCTTCTTCATTCATTCCCCTGAGAAGAGTTGGGATCCATCATTGCGACAATAGGCTTGGGATCGGGAGATTTCCAAAGGCACTCATAAGTTGTGGTAAAGACAAAGGCAGATTCAATTGATTTGCAATTCCTAATTCGTATTCCTTGTGTTTCGGATTATGCAAGGAGTTCGGGTTTGGAAGACACCAAAGACGCATCACGGCATTCTCTGTGTGCTTCAATTACAGCAACAGGATATCCCGTATCTAACCGACACCACTTCAAGGGACGAAATCAATCGGGAGTTTATTCCTGAGCAAGATCGATGGGCATCTTTCATTTTACAAATCTCGAGAGACATCTGCCGCATGAAGATAGCAAGTTCTGAGCATTCAAGATTTCGCAAGTCGCAACACAACTCATGAACTGGTTGGAGATTTAATCTGCAAAGAGTAGGATGATCTGAAGGTCGCAACTTAGTATTCGAGTGGAATGTCAAACCCGATATCTCATAGACTCCTGTAGATTTCTCATGTTACCCGACCGAAGCAGTAGAACTCCGAGAATCATGGTGCTAGTTTTTCCTTCTTTTTTTTTTTAAATTAAATGATGTCTATGGAGCCCTTGATCTGTTGTCTAATGCGCTAAATGAGATTTCCTTATTAACACCTAGACGTCGCCTATAGACAAGAATACTGGTCCTTTCGGGTTGTCTCCTACCGTAAATTTATCTCCCAGTCAATTCGCTAAAATGCGTCAATACTGGGATGGGATTGCCATACTTGAATAAATTTGTTTCATTTTGCAAGATCACTCCTTAACTGCCTGCACAAAATAAAAGTACTTTTAATAAAATGCCAATCCTCAATGTCGATGAGTATTCACAAGTTCTGCCGATCTTCTCGACTCCTTGCTCCAGTACATATGACACAGACGACACCAACCAACGCTCTGATACCATGTTGAGGATAGTATTACTGTCAATCTGTCTGAAGATCTTCAATTGGAGATTTAATCTGAAAGAGTAAAACATTTATTGATCTTCAAAAGTAAACATCGAAATCAATAAATGTTTTACTCTTGCAGATTAAATCTCCAATCGAAGATCTTCAGACAGATTGATAGTAATACAATCCTCAACAATTACTCATGAATATCTGAAATTCAAATTTCCCTATATTTTTAAACTCTCTCTCTCTCTCTCTCTCTCTCTCTCTCTCTCTCTCTCTCTCTATATATATATATATATACACTATATAGCCTTCCCCCCGTCCCCTAAAATCCCCTCAAAAAATTGTCGTCCCCGAAACTCGTCCCGCCGTCCCCCCGTCTCGGAGACTCGGTGGAACATAGGTTAGTATCATGACAAAGTGAGGGCTATTTTGGGGAAAAAATATCATTAATATATTAATTGCCATCTTTGAGAGGAAAATGGGGCACTGGAATTTGTGGCCTCCTACTATATATTGAGGTACTTCATTGCCCTGTGAAGGAACTATCATTCTCATAGAATTTCTATCATAGCTTGAGCCTTGTGTTCAACTATCAATTCAAAGACAAAACCATTTTGAGTTCCCAAAGATCAAAGGGAAAAACCCCTTTGGTTTCCTAAGGGTAATCTCATCTAGAGGTTGTATTTGTGTTGATAGCTTTTGTTTTATTTCCAACATAGCAACAACGTATTGTGATAACAAATTTCATTCATATTTACATCATGTCTATTTGAGGTATCCCAACGTATTTATTCAGCTCCATCATATTTCTAAAAATATCTATTGTTTATGTAATCTACTACCGCATCTTTTAGATATTTTTATTTGCTTTGTTGCAAGGTTCAATAGACACCCCATTGTACTCACATCGATTTGGTTCAGGGCTAGGTCCGGGTACGAGACGGCCTAGGGTTTGCCCAAGGCCTAAGGCCCAAGGCACATTCGGGTGAACCTAGGGAGACCTAACGGCTGCCCAAAAAAACTAAAATAAATATATGTATATATATTCAAGTCAATTTCAGATAAGCACCAACGAGACTGAACTCAAAAGCACTATAACATGGGATCAAGTTATATAGCAAGAAAGGAATACATCAAAATGATATTGAAGGTGACTCAAATTTTTGCATTAAATTTGTTCAATCACAAAGTATACCAAACTAGAAGCTCAAGAAAAAACTAGAACAGATAATTTCTCTTCTACATCTTTTTAAAGATTTTTCCATATGGAATATCTTTAGAGAATCAAATGGCGCAATCGACTATTTGGCAAATTACGAGTGTGTTCAACATGAGGAGATTTGTGTATCAAATGTGGATCACCACTAGGTTGGACTTGAACAAATCCTACACAAGGACCTAGATAAAGCTCCCTTTGACGATGGGCTCAACAATCAATAATGCTTTCTATATCAAAATTATTTTCTCCCCTTAGCCTTGTTCTCCTAGCCATTTGAAAAAGGGGATATTTAATCTTCTTTATAGCATTGTTTCCTATTCAAAATGGTTAATTGGTTGGAATTTGATGGCTTCAAGTGTGCACGCAAAGAATAGGTCTCAACGCAATAGAGATGAAGTTTTTAATTCAATAACCTTGTTATGAAGGCAGTGATAATGGAAATGATTGGAATCCAAATTCTAGGAGGCCACAATCACGATCAAGTTTTGGTTGGTAATTTGTTGGGTTTGTATGTGGATTTAACTAGAAGAAAAATTAAGGGCAAACTCATGGCTAATTTCTTTCTTTAGGACCCTTTGTTGAAGAAAGGCCTAGCTACAATAACTAACTACAACCATAAGCACACCATGAGCGCCTGTGGTGGTGTCTTCGACCATAACTAAATGAAGACCAACAATGATCTTCGCAGGTTCTTGGAGCTGTTTAGAGAAGGTGTAGACCTGAAAAAAACTGCTTATTTCCAGAATTTTGTTGTAGATCACCCCAATGTGCTCTCAGGTCCTCAACTACATCAGCTAGAAGAATTGAAGTGTGACTTGCTCTTCCTCCAAGCATCTTAATCTTGTAATCTTGTATCATGTATCCTCGCTACAGGATTTTTGAAATATAATAGAACATGAGCTACCCCCAAGGTAGCAACTTGCTCATACATATATACATATATATATATATATATATAAACAAAGAAGTGCCAAATACCTAATTTTTCTCTCAAGTGATAAAATGGTGAAAATGGCTTGCACCATTAAGGTTTATGTGGTTTCAAAAGCCTTAATTTTCCCCTAGACCCCCATTAGTTATTGTGATCTCTTGTCACATAAGAAACTTGATTACAATGAAAGGTTGACGAAGAATTTGGATCTAACTATTGAGTGTGCTGACTTAGACCTTTTATTTAGATTAGGCATCTTCTACATATGACATGGCTAGTGGAAGTGGCATTGTAACTCATTGTGGTTCAAATGAAATTGAGCCAAATGTTGACTTTGATGCTCTCAATGAAGAGCAATATGAAGATTATTGAATATTGCTTATAATTCTCATTGTGTATTAACATTTGACAAGTCATTGAATTTTGAATTTTGAGCCTTTTTTACAAATTATGAGGTATTTAAATATTTTACTAATTGGCAATTATGAGTGTCATTGCTTTAATAATATATACGAATTTGTACCCGAGGAGAAAAATTACATCCTACCAACATATCCAAACATCAAACCCACACCCATCTCTATACCAAGACTGACAACTTTGGTTATTTGATAAAATAACATATATAAAAATCATTATTCATCCACTATATGCTCTTACATTACTCTCATGGATCTTGGCGATCAAATATTTTATATTTAAGTTTGTTGAGGTCATTATGATTTTCTGTTAGCTAGCAATTAGAGAATGAATTTCTGTTCATATTTGGAACAAACCAAACATCCCTCACTTTGAATTTTATTAAATTATTGAAAAATTTAAACAACCCAAACATATGGTATTTTTTCTACCATCACCCAGAGACACAAAACCTGTAGAACTAGAATCAATAGTAAACTTGACATACCTATCTTTGTGGCAAATGAAATATTGAAGTGCACCAAAATCAAAGAACCAACAATTAGTTACATCATTGTTATTTTGAAAAGATGCCCTAAATTCATACTCTTCCTCGAAGGACTCATGGTCTACCTCAACTACCATATTAAAATAAGTATGCGGCTTCTTATGAAATAGATCATATTATTGCTTTCGGCATTCTTTTATAATATGCCCATGTTTATGACAACAACACTTCACTTAGTGTTTAGATTGTGAATCATAAGTCTAAGTTTCCTTTGCTTTGCCCTTATACCATGCAACAAATGCACTCTCAAATTTTCCAAAACTAGGTTTAGCTATCTGCATTTGTCTCTGTCCATTTTGCAACAAATATGAATTGACTTTATCAAAAGTGAGGGTCTGACTCTTTACCAACAAATACAAAGACTACACACATATTTCAAATGATGGTGACAAACTATTGATAAATAGCACAGCCATATCATTTTCATCCACTAGTTTATTGATAGCAAAATGTTGACCCCTTAGGTCTTTCATTCCAAGTAGATGCTCTAATAGTGAACCACCCTTACCTAGCTTTGTGGATAGCTATAGATTTTCAAATATAAAACCTTACCTTTTTCAAAAGTTTGATATTTGTTTTTGAACCTCTCCCAAAGATCATCAGAAAAAGTGTTACTCCAAACTTCTGAGATCAAGTTATGAGGAGTGGACAATTTAAACAAGGCCTCTATGATTTTTATCAAAATCTGCAAGATTTGAAGCTGTTTTGGTTTTATTGTTAAAGGATAAGTCAATCACAATTCCTATACTCAGCAATGGATGTATTGTCAATTATTGGGTTTCATGTAAAATGAAATTTTGAATATTGGTCATTGCTAGGTTTTTGTCTTACAAAAAAAAAATTCCAGACTGACAGGAAAATAAGCAAGTGCAGACTAATATAATGCAGGTTTTCAAAACGTACTTACAAATATTGTACTTATTAAACATATTTAAAAATCAGAACAAACAATTAAAAACTAGCTGATCACTGTTCATCTGTACCATCCAGATTATCTACAAATTTCGTATTTCTGCCTTTATCTTTTCTTTCTTGCTTATTTTTTATTTGAAAATAGCAATTCATCGATTCAAGTTAGCCTTATAAATAACAGTCTGTTGGGCCCTTCGCACCATTACAATAAATTGAACCCTCTGCAAATTGGCCCAAACAAAACAAGGCGAAAAGCAGTTTGTTGGCCTCCTTTTGTGACAGTCAGCATTGCAGCACCTTCAACCAGGGTTTTCTACGTTTGGCCCAACAACAAAATCAGTTAGCTCCTTCCTCTTAACAGTGATTCTATTCTTTAACATTGATTTGACAGACCTCCTTTGATAGTTATCCTTCTTTCTCCCTTTGATCTTCTTGTCTCTTTAATTGGTTAATCATACCCTCTCCTAGTACTTCCTTGATTTGAATAGCATACCCTTCCTAGGGCATCCTCACTATGATACCAAATATTGGAAGAATGGATGCACAGAGCTTGAGAGAATTTGATGGCGCACACTTCAATTAATGAGATTTGTATTTATTATTCAATGGGGAAGTAATAAGCTGGTTGTAACATAATATTGTATGCTTACCGTGCGGCCCATTAATTTTTCTTCATTTCTTCATTTTTTTTATTTTTTTCAATTTTCTTGTCTAACAAGACTTGAACAATTATGGAAGCTACCTTGAAAAAATTATGAGAATGGATGGTGACATAATAGCTCATATAGATTGAACTGCACTTATAACAGAAATCAGAAAAGTAGGCTTAGAAATTGTGAAGACTTAATATCATGGAATATCATGAAATGAGAAACAATGAATAAACTATGGAAGGACCATTCATATTACATCACATCAATAGACAAGAATGCAATGCACAAATAGTAGTGTTTTTTATATTATAATACTCATGATGTAAATCTCTCATTAATCAAGCTTGAACACTTCACATTATGATATATCATGTACAAGTGAAGATCCCCAATTCATCATGAAAAACCCTCATAAAAAATATCATCAAGTAAAAGGATAGACAGTTCACCCCAATGATCCCATCAATAATTCTCTAACACAAAAATTTATAATTGACCATAACTATTCTCGTTAATCATGGTAAAGGATAATAATTGTCATATTCAACTTTATTTCATGATTATTGATTTCAATGTCTAATATAGCTAGATTTTCATGAATTAGCATTTAATATGCACTTCAAGTTCCATTGAACTAAATTGGATTTTCATTAATATTAGTCATAGTTACCATAAAACAAAGATGAGGTTGAGTACAAGCGATAAGAATGAGGACAAGCACACCATTTTTTATACAAAGAAAAGGAGATATTGGAAATCAAGGGAATAGCAAACTAATATTATTCACTATGTACCCCTGGGATGCATCCCCAACAAAATCAGATCCATCTACAGGGGACATTTTAGGGATGTGGGGATATGAGAAAACATACCCACCCGATCTCCGAATCTCCAAAAGTCTAGGAAACATTTCAACTATGCCAAATTCTGCAAAGTAAACAGCCAAACGGCTAGCTGTCCCGAACACAGCCAGCCATCCCATATGGCCCAAAAAAAAAAGCACTCAAATTAAAATAAAATAAAATAAACAAAAGTAAAAACAAAAAAAAGCGATAGGAGGGGTCACAAAGATCCCCACATCCCTTTATACAAAACCTAAACCTACAATTTGAACAACTAAAATTAAAAAGGAAAACTCATTTTACCATTTTTTAATTTGCAAAAAGGAAAACAAAGGAGGAGAACAGTTGTGAGGAAAGGAGGGAACAAAAATGAGAAGAGGGCAACAAAGCATCAAATCTATATCACTTGAGGTAAGTTCACTATCTATTGTTCATTTTCACAAATTCTTTTGCATTTCTTTTTCTATTTTTGTCAAAGTTTCAAAAACTTAGGGAAGTTTTTTAGTTGCTTTTGTTTTATACTTGCTCTTGCATTTGTCACTTGAATTTAACCAAAAAAAAAAACCAATGAGCTTGTGAGGATAGCAAGAGTGAAAAAATTCAAATTCAACAAAGAGCCCATCTTGGAGTGGAATATTTTAGCGACAATTTGTTCAAAATTTCATGAGACGGCACATTGATTCCATTAGGAAAAACTCTGCTCGGGTTGCGCATGTGGAAGATCTGGTTTTGCCTTGGTGAGGGTTTCCCAACTTGTCGTGGAGGACGCCTGGCCCTCCTCCACGTTCGCTCATTAGTCTCCGACGGTACGACCCTCCTTGCCCTCCACTTGCCTTTATTCTCGCTTGCTTTTGTTTGACATGGGTGTGACTGGTTTTCCTTTCCGTTTGGTTTGCATTTGTTGCCGCATGTGTGGTAGTCTAGTTACAGTGGTTTAATTATGGAGGGGGATACGGACCCTCAAGATGAATTAATAAATGGGCATGAAAAAGCCAATGCAAGCAATGTGCAGTCCAAATCATTCAAGGATATTGTCGCAAGTGAAAGAAACTGCTTGCCGCAAGGTGCTAAATTCGTGGTTGAAGGTGTTGAAGATGTCGAGCCTGCGGGAGGGGAGGAACAAGGTAAGCATCCCTTGAATCCCCCCAAAAAAGCGGTCTTGATTCCGAATGAGGTGCTTGATAATGCAATTTCAATTGAAGATAATAGGCTTTCAAAATCTGCAAGTTTTATCGTTGTCGTTGATACCACTAAGGTTTTGGCAAGGAAATACATGGATGAGTGGTTTCACAATGTGTGGGAGAAAAAACTAGGGTTTCAGTTTTACTACTCTAGAATGGTGCAAAAAGGACTGTTTATGATTTTCTTGAATAATTCTAAAGCTCGAGAAGAAATAGTTAGAAAGCAATTTTGGCATGTTGGGAAAGTAGTTTTTCGTGCCCTAGCTTGGCTTCTTGAAGCCCTAGATGAAGAAGTACTGGCACTATCCTGCCCAAGATGGCTAGTAATTAAGCATGTTCCTCCCAGGTTATGGAAATTTGTTCCACTCCTGTTGGAGCTTTATGGAAACATCTTAAAATTGGATGACACCAAGGTGTCACTTCCACATTCAGATGCGAGAGCACTGGTCTCACTGTATCTAAGGGTCGATATCCCAAAAATGTTGGGAATAAAACTAAAAAATGGATCATTTATCTATGAAATTGAAACCTTGGGAGGCCTCAATGCTTGTTATCTATGCGGGAAGGAGGGTCAAATCAAAAGGAATTGCCCTTTAACCAAAAAGAAAAATAATAACAACTTTGCTCCAGGTAGAGGGGATAAGAATATCATTCTGCCCCCATAGAAAATCGGTGGAGGTCGAAGCAACAAAAAACAATGAGGAAACTATTGATTACAATCACTCCAGAGAAAGTAGAAAAGAATTCCCCCTCGAGCCCTAATTTTGTTGATGGGGTAAATTGCAATACCCTTATGCAAATGAGGACGGAGATAAAATTGCAAGATAATGTAAATGGCAGTTTAGATCGAATTGCCAACATTTTGGAAACCCTAATGCAAGAAATAAATAATTCCCTCCCTAGTAAAGGCCTGGAGGAGGGACTATGTCAAGAAAACAATAATAATTTGTCGGGTGGTACGTAGGTACCATAACCCTGATGGGGCAAAGGAAACCACAAACAATGGTAAAATGAATGTGCAGCAATTTGCTCTGTTAAAAATTAAACAAATTAGCAAACAAAAACAGGCTAAAGAGAAACCAGTAAAAGAAAATGTATACATTAAATTCAAAAAAATTTAAGGAAGTGGTCTTAACCAAACTGACTCTAAACAAGTTGCAAGTGAAACTGAGACAAACAAATTGGATTCCTCTTTGCATGTAAAAAGAATGGTCAATGAATTTGAAGGACAAAAAACTTGTCCCCGCTCCCAATCCTTTGAGGGTGCATTGAATGGGGGACAACCCATTATAAAAGGAGGGGCATCAATAACACCTGTTGCTCCCACCACTATATACTTGATGAATGGCAATGAAAGAGTGGGTGAAATTGAGGTTCCCCAGAAGGAGGTAACTCATCTTAGCATTTTTGATGGAGTGGCAACCTTTGATGGCTTGGCATCACAATCTGGTATGGAATCTACAGATGATGTAGGAGACTTCTCTACTAAGGATACCATTGAAGGGAAGGAGGTCCCCATGGAGATAATAATGAAAAAAACAAGGAAACATAGGAAGAAGATGGTCTTGGAGAACAACAGACACAGTGCGGTCAAAGACCTTAACCATCTAGCAAAAGAAAAGAGGAAAAAGAATAGTGGGGTAATTCCAATGCCCACAGCCACGAGAACAAAGACAGAAATTGAACTTCCTAAATGCTTTGATAACTTTAAAAGTGACAAGGAGTCCCCCACCCCCACAAAGACCAGTCTTAATGAACATAAACTGCATATCTTAGAATGTGAGGTGATTAGAATCCTCGGATAGGAAGCATGTTGTGAGAAGATTCCTAGCTCAAAGGAGGGAAAAAAATGCAGTTCTCCTCCAACAAGCCAAAGCTATAGGCTTTACTCTACAAACCAACTTGAAGGTTATCTGGAAAGAGGCCTCTCAGTTTGTCACCAAGCATGAAAGGGGCATAGATGGTGTTGCTATTCTCTTGGTCAAGGAGTGGGCACAATTTGTGGAAAAATCCGGTGCCTCTCCATGCAATCGAGCAGTCTGGGTCATCATTAAAAAGAAGGAAGCTTATTTTGGTATATGTTTTGTTTATGCTCCTAATGATTATAAGGAGCGGATCCAACTATGGAATTGGTTATACAATTTGCAAGACATCCCATGGATCATTGGGGGTGACTTCAATTTTGTGGAAAGAGAGGAAGACAAATGGGGGGAACCATACCTGGACTATAAAGGTAATGAAAGATTCTATTTGCAAAGAATGAAATCCAAGTTGAAAATTGAGGACCACATAGAGGGACAAAAAAAGGATTGTACTGACTTTTGGTACACGTGGTGCAATGCCCAAAAGGGGGGAAGAAGGATCTTGTAATGTCCCCATTTCAGTGATGACCTCATTGAGGACTGATAGCCTATTTCCGGAAATCTATAAGCTATTCAGATGAGCAAATTAGAATTTCCAATATTTCCTACTCAGCTTGGCTTTCTGTTGTTTTTGAAGTAAACTTACTATATTTGGAATTGGCTACTTTTAGTAAGCCTAATTTTGGCAGTGGCATCATCAGCAGCTTTGTTCAGGTCATCATCCTATTATTGGCAATCTATCAGTTTCAGTTTTGGCGTTGATCTTGATTATCTCCTTTGATTGAGTTTTATACTTAGTTAATTTTATGTTTTGAAGTTGTACCCCACGCCTAGGCTTGATGGCTTCAAGTTGTTTTTAAGTTGGGGCAATAAAGTGGACGCCTTGTTGATGCATTTAATTTTTTATTACGTCTTCAAAGTGGGACAACTTGGAAAAGGAATGAAGAGTTTTAAATATTATGTTTTAAAAAGTGCATTTTCTGGAGATGGGCATCCCTTTGGGAAATTGAACAGTTTCTTGATGGAGTTACAAATTGCTTCATTTGCCAATTGAAGTTTATATATTGATGCCTTGCCCATTGTTTCTCATTTTTGGAAAATTAAGTAAAGTTATGTTGTTGGACTGAATCCAAAACCTGGCTGAGGAGTAGCCTAGCGAACCTGGCTAAGGGGAAGCTTAGCAAATGTACCATCCTTCAAGCCTGAAACTATAGCTTTCTAGGTAGTTGATTGAGACTGTGCTTCACATAGAAGTGCAGATTGGGCATATTTTCTGAAGTTAATAAACAGGTTGCTGCTGTATAACTTGTTTATTTATGTTGTTGAACATCATGGCTGAAGTAGTTTTTTGCTAATAGCTTCGCCATCAAATTTTACTTCATTCTGGGTATTCGCTCATGTTGTTTCTTTGTGAAAGGCGACCCTTTGTGTAAGTTTTTGGAAGTTATTGTTGAGTTTCTGATTTTTGGAAATAGTCAAACTCCTTGAGGGGGCCGTACCATTTAGAGTTTGCATAGAAATTTGTGCCAACTGTTATTTCTTGTTTTTGGCTTGAATAATCAATGGAAGATGGATGCCTTGCTTCTAGTTGTTGATTGACTGTGGTTTGGAGGCATTCCAAGCTGATTCAGAGGAGATACGTCCATTTTGGTGAAATTCTTTCTTGCTGGTCTGTTTTTCTGTATTTACTATTTCTGATCAGATTGGTTAGATTTTGGTACTATGCTGATTTGAGCTTTAGTTCCATATCATTTCATATTGTATTAGTTAGAGAAATATTACTCTAACATTTGACAAAGTTTGGAAGCATATCTTTCTTGTTTGCAGTTCAAACTATAAATTGTAAAGCTAATTAGTAGTACTAACTGTTGTTATTTAATTATTGTTGTAGGTTTTAATTTTGTATACACTACCACGAAGAAGTGAATGAGTTTAATAATCAATCTTTCTTTATTGTTAATTCCCCCCACGAAATAAGTGGTAGTGAGGAATAGATTCACCCCATTGAATAAATTGAAGTGTGGTTTTCATAGCTGGCTTGCCACCTTATTAATTGTAATAATCTCACCCACTAAATAAGTGGAGTATTCCCACTGTCTAAGTGGATGCCTGTGTTTAGTGGATGGATGTTCTTCCTGTTCAGTTCAATTTACAAGTTGATTATTATTTCAAGCTAACACTAATCAATGTTTGGTACTGGTTCATTGTGTTAAATTTCAAAAAAAATTAAGGGGGAACATTGCAGATCTACTGTATACTGGACACGTTTTACATGAGCAAGGCCTTCTTCTCGGTGGTACCGGTGAAGGAAGGATGCAAGATAGAGGTAACTCCTTATTCCCTCTCAGATCATCACCCCATAAGAGTGAAGTTTTGCCTCAAACGAGGACTGACAAAAGTAATTGGTAAAGGAGATGGATTTATCCTCGACACCAACTTGCTAAAAGACAAGGACTATAAAAATGCCATAGAGTCGCTAAGGCTAATCAACAAATGGATGTACAAAAGCTTGTCTCCTATTGATAAATGGGAAATGAATGTAAAAGGTTGGAAAACCCTCTTCCAAACTATCGGTAAGAAGAGAGCCATGGATGGAAGAAGGACGAAGGCTCTCCTACAAGATGAGCTACTCTAAGTTGAAACCAGATTGCAGGCAAGTCCTGAAGATGAAAATCTGACTAATAATCTTATCTTGGTAAAGAATAACCTAAGGAAATTTCAGACCATCAAGATTAAAGGTCTAAGCGTTAGGGCCAAGATGAACTTGTTGGAGAATGGTGACAAGGGGACTAAATTTTTCTTTAGATACATCAAGGAAAAGCAGGCAAGAGAGCAGATTGACCAGATCAAGGCTCAAGGCACATCTCTGTCAAACCCAGACGATATAAGGAAGCAATTTTTTAGTTTTACAAGAATCTTTTCAGCTCAGAAGAGGGCAGTGAGGCCAATTGCAAGGCCAAGGAATATATCAGACAAATCATTCCTAAAAGAATCAAAGAGGATGTGGCAATAGAGCTTGGAAAAGAGATCACTAAGGATGAAATAAGGAAAGCCATTCTTTCACTAAAAGATGATAAATCACCAAGAGCAGATGGCCTCTCTGTTGAATTCTATAAGACTTTCATAGAGTGGATATGTGATGATTTACACTTAGTCAATAATGATGCCCTTGACAAAGGTACCCTAGGCAGAAGTATTAACAAAGGAGTCATTAAACTAATCCCAAAGGAGGTTGATAGAACCTTACTCAAAAATTGGAGGCCAATCACCCTCCTCAATGTTTCGTATAAGATCCTGGCAAAAATGTTAGCAGGAAGGTTGGCAGATGTCTTTCCCTCCTTCATAAACACCACTCAAACAAGCTTCATTAAGGGGAGATACATCTTGGAAAATCTCATCACTAGCTGGGAAGTTATGGAATGGGCAAAACAGACAAAGCAAGAGGTTACAATGCTACTCCTTGATTTTGAGAAGGCATATGATAGAATTCATGGTCCTTTGTAATGTTGGTCTTGGAGGCTTTTGGGTTCCCCAACTCCTTTTTCCACATGGTCAAAACTCTTTTCCAGGATGCAGTTGCACAGGTTGATGTAAATGGAACTCTCACTGAAGAGTTCTCTCTGAAGAGGTCAATAAGGCAAGGTTGCCCCCTTGCCCCAACACTCTTTGTTATTGCTTCTGATGCACTGTAGCATATATTAAGACATAGCTCATCCTCTCTAATGGTTAAGGGCATCACCTTGCTTGATAGTAAGGAGATCATTAACTTGCAATTTGTTGATGACACATCAATTCTCTTAAAGTTAGAGGAAGGGAACATGGAAAACCTCATGGGAAAGCTAGATACCTTTTGCTAAGCATCGTGGGAAAAAATTTCTCTTCCTAAATCTTGCTTACTGGGATGGAAAGATGTCCCACCAGAAATGCTGAGGAAATTTGACCTTCAATGGGGGGGACCTCAGAAGTTGGTAAGGTATTTGGGCATTCCCTTTGCCATCGACCCAAACCTAAAAGAAATGTGGCTTTGGATAAGAGAAACGATTGAAAGGAAAATTGATAAGTGGAAGAGGCAGTACCTCTCCTTAGCTGGTAGGCTTCAGGTTTGTCAGCTTACAGCATATACTTTTCCTCTGTTTGGTTTTTCAGCTCCTATCAGATTAATGACATCCAGAAAAGGATAAGGATTTTTTTATGGTCGGATGGGAAAGGTAACAAGAAAAGGCACGTTGTAAAATGGGAGTGGTGCACCATTGCAAAGGCAAGAGGGGGATTGGGTCTAAAGGACCTGAGACTACAAGGACTTGCATTGGCATCAAAGTGGTTGATTGCTAAGTTACCGAATCGGGTACGGGTACATATGTACGGTACGCGAGTACGGCAGTTTTTTTTGTGTGTGGGTATGTTTGGGTATGTCTGTACAAAAAACATATAAAATCATAGATATATACATATTTGTAGCCTAAAAAATAAAAACAAGAATTAAATTTAGAATACCATATATCATGTATATGCTAAATAAAATTTAGAACTACCATAAATATTACAAATTTGAATATTACATACATATATTGAATGTCAAAATTTGATTTATATTTATTATTTTAAGATTTTAATGTTTAAACTTTAAAGTTCAATTAAATACTAAAATTAATTTATAAATATAATAAAATTATAAATATAAAATGTTTAATATTAAATAAGTATGAAAGAAATTAAATATAAATTAAATAGTTTAAATTGTATGTACAATATAATAATAATATTATTATATTTTAATATTTCAATATTACCCTAAAAAATAGTATTAAATTCTAATAGATAAACTTAAAACATTAACTATAAAAATTAAAAATAAATTATAGATTTAAAACTAGTATTATATTATATTTTATAAACAATATTACCATGAAAAAATAATATTAAATTTTAATAGTTGAATCGTAGAACTTAAACAATAAAACTAAACTGTAAAAATAAAAAATAAATGTTTGGGTTTTTCATGGAGTCTGAAATCCGCGCGAATGTTTTCTGGAACCCTAGTTGTGCAACCTCTTGCAGTACGCAATTTTTCTTTAAACCCATGCGTTTATCCTTCCGTTGTTTCCCTGAATCACGTGCCTTTCTCCTGCTAGAAGTCGCGGGAAGGAAAACGAAGAATCCCTGAATCGCGTGCCTTTCTCCTGCTGGAAGTCGTGGGAAGGAAAAATGAAGAAAAAAAAGCAAAAAAATAAATAAAAACAGGTTAGATTTTTCGGCACCCAAAAAACGGCGAGATTCGACCAGAAAAATCAAAAACGTTTGCAGCTGGTAAAACCCGTGCCCGGTTCGATTGCAGAGAGTTTTTTGAGTGAATCTGATTCCGGTACGTACCATAGCCGGAAACGGCCCTCAAACCCTGTCGATTCGGTAACTTAGGCTGATTGGTGCCTTGGATGGGGGGAGCCTTGGAAGGTGCTCATTCAACAAAACATTTTAAATGCAGTTCCCAAACAAACTAAATCATGGAAACTTTTGTCGTGCAGTGATATCCTTAGGAGGTTCTAATGTTTGTAAAACCATATGGAAGGCATGAGAGGTGGTTAAGAAGAACTTAGCCAATTGCCACTTCACCAAGAATGGTAACAGGACCATTCTGGCCAATAGGTCTATCTAGTGGAACCTAAAGCATAAGGATAAACCCCTGGCCTTAATTCAAGGTTGCTCAGCCAAGAGTTGGGCACAAAAAGGAATCAAATATTTTAATGAGATCCTGAAAGATGGAAAGCTGAAAGACTGGAATGATTTGAGTTGTGAAACCACCCTCAAAGAAATTGGAGGACATATACTATCCTAAAAGAAGCTTGCAATCACATCCAATTTCCTGTAGAGGTCAAATCTGATAACCTAAAGTTTAAGGAATTCCAATGGCAAGATGTTAGCACATGATGTTAGCACATTAAGGAAGACAAATGCTAAAGCAATATACTGCATGCTAATAGAACAAATAGAAATAACTGAACATGCTAATAAAGTTTAGGGAATGAATCTAAATAAGAACGAATGGCAAAAAAAAAATCAAAAAAATTGGTATAAGGAAACAGAGACAAAGAAAGCCTGCTTTAGGTGGCTATTGATACTACTACAGAAACTGCCTTTTAAAATTAAGCATATTTTTTTAATGCATTTTTGCTAAGGAAATCTGGAATCTTTTTTGTAATGAGCAAAATATATGGGGAAATAACGGTGAACCTATGCCTAATAAAATCCTGTTTGATCTTGATAAAAAATGAAAACAGACCTTGCATTATTTTGGCATTGCCTTTCCACCGAAATCCTATGGTCCATTTGGAAAGCACGAAATGAGGACAATGTCATGTCCCCGAATCAATGAGATTGAAAATAAGTGATATTGAATAAAAAAATAAAAATAAATAAATAAAAGGAAATATATATTTAAATTACAGATGTAAATCTTTACAACATGATAATATTATAATTGTTAAATATAATAAGTTAGCAAATCGAGTAGATTAAAATTTACATTATTATAATGTAAGTAAATATTCTCGGAGTGTACACTAATCAATTATTATAATGTAATATAAAATAAAATAATTAAAATTATAAATATTGGATACCTTGTTTGACTATAGGCATCAATATATTAGCAAATACGATATTATAAATATTAATATATAGAACAATTTAAATAAGATAAACATAGTGAACATAAAAATTGATAAGCCATACGATGATATAATGTTACAAGGCGAACAAACACCTGACGTCCTGACTATCGATTATTAGCAAACCACCGTGTGACGCAGGGAGGTGTATGAGCCAACGACATCCCCAATCGCTACCACCTTGGATGTTGAAGACACGTAAGGACGAGTCTTCGAACGACCCTGCACTCCATAAGCCTACCGTAATGGTGATACAATTCCCGTCAAGGCTCTGGCCAATATTTTTGGAGATACATGTCTTTGTGCGATGGGAATCAATGCTATCTATCTATGGCACCACTGAAGGCACAACCCGAAAACAGCATGAATGGTGTCGCTATGTAAAAAATAAACAATAACAATAAATCTAGAGTTAGTTACCAAAGCGCGATTGAGGGATGCGATGAAGGGACGTCTCATTCCTGAAAGGCACAACCTCTCCATGCAAAGGGGATAAATAATAACAAGAAATCGATGAGGGAGGGATACAATAGAAGACTACCACAACCAGGTAAAGAATAGGAGAAAGGCGTTGGAGTCTGTAGAATCTCAACAACCCAGGTGAGAATACCTCACTTAGTCCTTAAATGATCTAGCGTTCCAAATAAGTAGACTGTATAATCGCCAGTAATAATGATTGTATATTTATCAGACTTATCTTCTGCAATATGCCCTCACATGAATGATGAATGATCTTCATATTGAATTATGGCCTAACCTGTAACTAAACTATAGATTCATCTAGTCGAAAGACTATAAGCACCAAACCATCCTGTGCAGTCAACCCAAGCATGAAATTTGTATATCGAGATTGCTGCGGAATCTAATATGGTTATGTTCGAGTGCTTACATTGCCTTTATTTTATGACCATTTCCCGTGTGTGATCAAGAAGAGGTGAACATGTTGTAGAGATGTATATATATGTTTAGTAACTAGACCCGATTTGGATATATGAACAAGTGCTACTTATGTAACAGTAGGAAGAATTATCATTAGGAACCATGCATAGTTAGATACAAACTGACACAATGATTTCTCAGATGTATACATAGTGGATGTTACAAATCTGATTATGGATGCAATACTTTCTTTAGATATATATATATAGTAGATGTTACTAATCAGATTATTGGTGTAAAGCTTTCTTTAGTATTATCATAATGAACAATGCTGTTTATATTGACTTAAGGAATTAATAATAAATGCAAATGTATTGGATTGCTAAAAGATTGTTTGCAGAGTGTTTGTTAAGCTTATTGGGAGGAAGGGTGTGAGGGAAGTGATGCCTAAAAACCCCACTTAAGTCCGCCCCCGGAACCCAAGGTAGGGAAGGGCCCTGGACGGGTGGAAATTCCACTCATAGTTCGCCCTGTCCCAATGCTTGGGTGGGCCATGGAGGGGTGGGGGTTCCACTCATAGTCCGCTACGGCCCTAGAGGGGTGGTGGGCCCGGGCCACTTATCCATTCCCCCGACTATCCCCAATAAGACAAAGTGTTTGTCGAGGTGCTGCCATGGGTAGAGAAAGGCAGGTACATGTGGTTCCACTAAGTACGCCACTTCGAGGATAGAATGGTCTTGAGAGATGTTCAACTCGAAGCCAAGGGGTGGGTTATCTTGATAGGATGCTTGTGCCCTTGGGCTTAGATGGATAGTTCCGAGCAAGTCTACCCACACCACTCCTCATATGTATTTATTGTTGAATTATGATTATGTTTATATTTTGGATATCTAGATATTATTGCTAACAGGTATGTTTTTAATATGATGAATACAAGGATCCAATCTAGGGTCAGTGCATTAGGAGAACATTCATTTGGAAACAAGCCAGGTAAGGGACTGCTTACTAAGTCTTGCAAGAGACTCACATTATACAATGTTGCCATGCAGGTGTTCATTACAGTGGAGCTGTCAAAGGAGAAGTTTGAGAGGTTCTTGAAGAATAGAACAATAAACATTGACATGCAAGAGGCAAAATATGGCCACACTTGGCAAGAAGGACACCCAGGAGTGGATATCTTCTTAAGAACACTTCAAACATTCCAAAAAAATCTAAAGGAGGGTCCAAAGAACAAAGCAGAAGGGGTGCATAACAACAGATCCTTGACTAGGTGGCACATTGAAGCTGAGCAAGATGTGGGAAAGACTCTAGTTAACCTGAAGTATGCAGGAAAGGAAAAAGTGTTCAGGGGTGGCAGCAGGGAAGGATGATAAAAGGTGATGGTATATAGAATAGTCTATTACAACAAGGCCAATTTTGTATATCTGATATATAGTATAGTCCCGACTGTTTATTGTACTCTTGTATATCTGGTGTATGACAGTCATGAGTACATGCTGTAATTTTGTACATCTCTGTAATCTGATAAAGCAAGTAAAGGATGTAAACAGGGGATGATAATGCCCAGATACTATGCTGTAGGCATACAGTAACACAATGGACATGTAAGCTCTGCATGTTGTTTCAACTATATCTAATATAAAAATAAAATCAACTAATCCATCTGAATGCCCTTCTGAACTTCTCAAAACCTATGCAAACGGCCCATTTAATCCAAAAAAAAATCTTATTTTATTTTCTGCAATATACATAAACAAAGACAAAAAAAATTCAAGGGAGAGTAGAGCATGGCTATGTCATTTCTGCAACAAGGATTATGCAAGCAACTACACAAGAGTTTACTCTCATCTTTTGTGAATAGGTGCACTAGGCTGTCATGTCCCCTGAAATTGTGATATGGAACATTAAAATACGAATAACAAAATCTCATAAATATCAAAACGTAAATATAAATAAATTGCAATCTAAATATATTATTATTATAATTATAAATATCATTACAATAATAGTGCAATTATCATAATGAATATAACTACTAATTATGAATACCATAATAACAGTAATAAGAAAATAATATAAAATAATATTATACAAGAAATACTTACATAAACTATATTAACAGCAAAAAATAAAAATAAAAGCATCCCAAAAATCATCGATTCCTAAATTCCTAACTACCATTAAGGAAACAATCACTAAAGCTAAATCATGAAATGAAACATTGCAGTCATAAAAGCATCGATCAACATTCCTAACCACAACAAACAAAATTATGAAAAGACAGCGATCTTGTTTACCTTTCCGAGTAGATATCAACGTACTAAGTACACAGGAAGTAAACTGTACTATATGCAACACATGGAATGGAATAACAAAGTATACAACATAATAGGCTTGAATCATGAGATGCTTATATTCATTTCCAGCAAATATCACCATGTACAATCACAGAGTATTCCGTACTATCAACCATGAAATCATGACAATCAAAACAGCAGTAACTTCTATTGACTACATGACTCCGATACATATAGCGGCGGAGTTGGTTGAGTACCAACCATCGCGTCGCTTCATTACATTTATTACCCTTTCGGGAACTAATTCCCAAACTACCAAATAACAAGACAAAATACTCAACTAATTGCCAACTAGGTCTTATTCATTTTATTCCTGGCTGACTAATTACATTACAGCCAACTGCAGGTCTCATTAAGAAATATTAAATGCAATAAAAAGGCAACAGTTTTCAGTATTAAGGCAACGATTCATTCTAACCAAAGTTAGAGCTATATTAATAATGGGAAGGTGTGACTCTCCATAAATAAAAATGTGTGGTTCTTGGGAATCGGTCTATTAATCAAGACCATGAGAAAACGATTGGAAGAAAAAAAAAGATATATTCTTAAAAAGGGGAAACACAGCAGTCAGAAATCAGAAGTATGCTATTTACAAATATTCATATAAGGTTGAAAGAGGTGACTAAGGAATCAGAAAACGTGGAGATATCCAACAACTCAGGTGATCTATTCACTTAGCAATAATACTTAGCATATTTTGAAATATAAGAAATAGATATGGCTAATCTGATTATTGGTGTAATGCTTTCTTTAGTATTATGATGATAATGATGTTGATATTGACTTAAGAGAATCAATAATAAATGCAAATGTATTTGATTGTTTAAAGATTGTCTTCTCCGTGATTGTTACCCTCTTAGGCAGGTAAAGTAGAGTCTAAGTGTTTAGCCTAAAAACCCCCCTCTCATGTTCGTAGGCCAAGGAACGAGTTAGACATAGAGAGGAGGGAATCCCACCGTAGGAAACTACACTATTATAGGGTGGTAGGTCATAGACCCTTAGATCATAGGACTTCACCTCGTCCAAATAGGGCAAGTGTCTTCTGAGGTATTGTCATGTATGGAGAATGCAGGGACTAAGCCGTTGGGAAAGGGGGATTGTGAGAGGCAACCTTCGATGCCCAACACAAAGGCTTCAGGGCGGATCCATCCAAGGCACTCCTCTTGCTTGTTAAAATTGTATTTTTGATTATGCTTATATTTTGGATATCTAGATATTAATGCTAACAGATATATGTGTATGTGGAAATGTTGTTAATATGGTGAACGCAGATTTCAAACTAGGATTATTTCATAAAAAATTTGGAAAGAAAAAACCCTAAACCTAATCAAAAAATGAATTCAAGACCAAACTGACTAAAGGACATTACATAGGCATAAAAAGATGTGAACAAATAACCCTGGTTGAAAAGAATATGGTGACTAGGTTGCACATGGAGGGTGAGGCAAGAAAGAAGAGAATTGTTGATGTTATAGCAGCTTAGGGCTGCACTTCCATTGCACACATTTCGAGAAAGAAGCATAAATTAAATGATAGCCTTTCGGCTATTTAGTTTATGTCAATAACATTTGATAAACATAAAGGGCCGACCCTAGATGGTTCGCATGATTTGTTTATTACTTGGGCCGACTTACCTTGTAATTATCATTGATTATGTTTCTTCATAGAGGGCCGACCTAACTTGAAGAGGTGCCTCATTTGTATATATACAAGGTCTTACTTGTCATTATTATTGATCAAGTTCATCAAGTATATTCGCAATTAGAGCAGAAGTTTGCACCTTCATAGCAGCAGTCCAAATTCAAGGAAGATTATATTCATTTGTATATCTTGCATTTAGGAGAGGTGCGATTTCATTATATCAATTATTGGCCATTGTTGGGCCTAAGTTGTAAGCAGATTTCTGCTCTTGTTCTACCTTATATAAGAGAATTATTTGCTGGGTTTTTCTCCCTGAAGAGGAGGGTTTTCCCAAGGTATCTTGTTGTGTTTATTGTCTTATGTGTTGCATTATTTTAAGTACGTTCAGTTGAATAATTTGATCTATAAAACACTAACACGGTATCAGAGCGGGTTTGAAAAACATCGTGATCAGATTTATTTTGCAAGCACTTACCTTAATCTTTTTCATTCTATCCTTCCTTCTTGTTTTTTTTTAAATTCAAGATGGTGAATGGTCTGAAAATCGAGGATAGACTCAAAGGAGTTTCTAACTACACATCATGGAGTTTCCAGATCATGCTCACATTCGAAGAGAATGATTTGGCTGAGTTTGTCAAAACAAAAGTTCCCGAACCTGAGGAGGAAAAAGAGAAGTTGCAGTGGAGGAAGAAAGATACTAGGGCAAAGAAAGTGTTGGTTGATTCCATCAAAAATCATGTTGTTCCGATTGTCTTCAAGTTGGATACCGCAAGGGAGATGTTCAAAACATTGGAAGAGATGTACGAAATCAACAACACTAGTCGTGCCCTAACCTTGAAGCAGCAACTACTTCACATTAAGATGGTAGAAGGAGAGTTTGTCATCACCTACTTCATGAAGATTTTCGAATTGAGAGATCAACTCTCTACCATTGGTCATATTGTTGATGACAAGGATTTGACCATGTTGGCTCTTAATGGTCTTCCTTCATCTTGGGAGTCTTACATTCAAGGAATTAGTGCGAAATCAAAACTTCCCAAGTTTGATCGATTAAGGGTAGACTGCATTCAAGAGGAGTCGAGGTTGGCGGCAAGAGGCATTGGTCAAAGTTCAAAGAACAAAGATTTACATGTTCTCACCTCTCATTCATCGAAGAAAGGAAAAGTTTGGAAGAAAGGATTCTTCAAGAGGAATAGAGATAATGGGTCAGATGGTGCTCCCGCATTCAAGAAGAAGTGGGACCTCTCTCGTGTTCAATGCTTTAGATGTGACAAATTTGGTCACTGTGTGAAGGATTGTCCTACCAGGCCTAATCAACATGCTTCATTTGCGGATGTGATTGAGATCTCTCCCCAAAATGATTCTAGTGAATTTCTACTCTAGTCATGGGCCTATGCTCAAGTTGTGAAGGTTGTGTACTAAGCGCAAGCACAGCATATCGTACTGTGTCCACCCTTCAAAATATTTAAGAGATAAGTATTATTTGTTTTGATTGTATTTACTATTCTAGGCTAAAATTCAATTTGTTGAGTTGTGCAAATCTGACATTATTTACTTAGGATTATGTGTGACCAGTAAATAGTGATCTTTGTGATAAGATTCTTTAGATTTATTCATTGCAAGTTGTATCATGCTAAAATGTGAAGATTGTCTTTTGAGATTAGCTCTTCTGAGAAATTGAAAGAAAGACATGTGATGATTGATGAATTAATCATCTATTACTCAGGATATTTTTTGAAGTATTGCATGGTTGAATAATGATGAATTGTTTTGTAGCTATTAATTCATGCTATAACATTGAGATAGCCTGAGCATCAAGCAATCTGCATCTTTAAGTCACAGGATATCGTAGTCCTACCGAATGAAGAAATAATCAAAGCTTGGAGTCATAGCTTGCAGTCATTGGACTATATTGATGGCTGGAGATATCTCTCGAAGACAAGTACCTTTCAGGTCGTCATTGTGTTCAAACTGTTAAGGGTACGGACTAATCTGAGCTCAAGTACAACGTATCATACTATGTCCAACATTTGGACCTATCAGAATAGTTAAAAAGATAAGTATTCTTTGGTTGCTGAGTTATATCATTTATTTATTCTTTGGATCTTGTAATTAAGAGAGATAGTAGATTCTCTTGAATTGTGTTGTGTTCACTAGCATAAGATCTTTGGAAAAATTTCATTCATGATATAACTTGTACGATTCTAATCTTGATATTTCTTTGGATAATTATGGACTATTAGTAATCTCTATCTAAAATGCTTCCTGGACAGGTTTAGGGGGAAGAAGATGATAAGAGATTACTTAGTGATGAAAAGCTTGAGGCATCTTGTGAAGAAGTCATGTCAACCAAAGAAATGATCAAGAGGGAGTAAACACTAGAGGAACTGAGTTGGTGTCATGTCCCCTTCTGGTTGACATCTCTCCGAGCACAGGATTAGCCTATCATGTGACCCTCGTAGGCTGATAGACTGGATAGAGGGTCATGTTGGAGCTTGGCTCAGCTTCAGTTGGCAGTTGTTGATCAGTTGGCTTTCGTTCGGGCTCGTTCGGACACGTCTTGCATAAATTCATATTTTTAGCAGTTATTGGCAGTCAGCGTGGGACCCCTGCTATTTTTAGCAGTATGGATTGTTGGTGTTCAGAATCACTTCAGTTTTCGTCAACTTCAAATGGATCGGACATCGGATGAATAATGAGATAGATATTAATATTTAATTGAATTGATTAAATATTAATTAATTGGGGATTATAATATAAAGTTATAATACTTTATTATAACTTAAGTGATTTTGATAAAAGGGTCGCCCATCATGAAAGGGGGCCAAATTGGCAATTATATTTTATTATAAAAATTTGGCTGAGGACTATTGAAAAATTAAAAGTAAAAGTTCGAACTATTTTAATATTCCCTATTCTTAAGGAAATCGCACTTTTCAAGTGTATAAGCCATTTGCATTGGAAATCGAGCCATTATGTGATTATTGATATTGAAATTGGTCAAATTTTGTCTGAGCACAGAACCTTAGGGTTTGAAACTCGAAATTCATTGGGGAACGAGCCATCTCCATTGAAAGCAGTTCAGAGGGTGTGAGATATCACCTGATTTATTGCCAGCAGAGAAATTTCTTCACTCAGAGGAAGTTGCAGAGCATCACAGTTAATAAATACTCAGGGGTTTTGATTAGCACGTCATCCAGCAGAGGTTATTGCACAGAGGCGCCTATATTCATCAAACCTGGAGATTCTCCTTAGGGCCATACATTTTATTTATTGCTGCTGTGTATCAGGCCGTACCTTTCTGTACCAGGCTGTACTACCTTCAGAAAGGACGTATCTTCTCCTTGAGGCAAAATGCCTAACTTGGGATTAGTCTGTCACTTCCATCTTGGGCGCCTATATCACTGGCACTAATCTGGATCTTCAGAAGGAGGGAGAAAGAAGTTCATTTGCAGCCGTACCAATTATTACCAGTTGTTGATTACCAGGTTCTTTCAATAAAATATTGCTATTTCTTTATTGCATGCTACCAGATCATTATTGTATTGATTCTATCTGAGCAATAAAAGATGCGACTTCAATAGAACTTGCATTTCTTATCTGTATTGTCCGTTTAGCATTTTATCTAGATTTTATATCATTTATTATCAAAATCGCAATTTCTCAATTTCATGCAAAAAACCCAAAAACCACAAAAAAATCAAAAACTTCAGAAAACTTTCAGAAAACAGACAGTATCGGAAACAGGGGGAACAAGGGGTTTCTACAGTTGGTGGCTAGAGGGAGTACATCTCCAAAAGTCTTCTTTGCAATCTCTGAAGTCGGGATCAAGAGGGCGTTTTATGACTCATTGAGAAGAAGTGAAGATTGCAGCATTGCAAGGCCAAGTGTAACATCCTTGAAAGACCCCTTCAACTGCTGAATTCAGAATTGCACAAGACAAACATTTGGATTTGATATTGGTAGCTTCACAAACTTATTCAAAATAGACTGATCTGGGATGCGATCGAAGAGTCAATCGTGAATCTCTACAGAAGTGTGCATTGGAAACCATTTCTCTAAGGCAAGCGTTGCAGGCAATGAGGTCAAGTGGTTGATGCAAGCAATTGAAGATTCAGAGGGAACCTACTGAACCTAAAGATAATGGTTGTCTCGCTCTGGATGCTGTTTTAGTTGAGGTTTGCGATGATATCCTAATATAGAAGGAAGCAGTCTTTTGTGGAACTGAGTACAGCAGAAGTTGAGTACATTACAGCTTGTGTGGCAGCTCGAGAAGTAGTGTGGCTTCGAAAGCTCCTTGCAGGATTGGTTGAACAAGCGTTGAAGCCAACTGTCATCCTTTGTGTTAATCAAACCTTCGAGAAACTTTCTGTCTTTCCATGTGTTTCATGACAAAACTAACCATACCACTATATCAGAGATATGGTATTGAGGAAAGATATTCAGTTGAGGTATATCAACACTGATGAGCAGATGGCAGTCATTCTCTTCAAGCATTTTTTGGGATAATGGTTGTGTACCTTCGAGACAAGCTTGATATGGTGGAGAATGAAGTCCTAGCTGAGAGGGAGTCTCAGTATCAATGTTCCTTTGTTTAATGAGTTCTTCTTTGAGAGAAGTTCGAGGTGAAATCCCTTGGTAATGCATTTCTCTATTGAGAGAGATTTGAGATGTAAGCCCTTGGTAATGCATTTCTCTATTGAGAGAGATTTGAGGTGCACGCCCTTGGTAATACATTTCTCTATTGAGAGAGATTTGAGTTGCAAGTCATTGGTAGTGCATTTCTCTTCGAGATTTGAGGTGAAAGCCCTTGTTTCCACCCTCTGGGAGAGCCATGGTGGATGTCATGTGTGTGACTCCATGACAACATCACATGAGGGAATCCGTAATGATTTACTTGTACTTGTGTTTCATCCTCTGGAGGAGCCATGGTGAAAGTCACATTGAGGTGACAACATCACATTAAGTGATGAGCACTTGTACATAACATCTATGGAGGTAGCCATGATGGTTGATATCACGATGAGGCGCTATTCTATTTGTTTTCATATTGATATGATGTGTCTTGTTGAGGTGGAAGTATCATCCCTAGGTGAGAGGGAGTGTTGATGTTATAGCAGCTTAGGGCTGCACTTCGATTGCACACATTTCGAGAAGGAAGCATAAATTAAATGATAGCCTTTCGGCTATTTAGTTTATGTCAATAACATTTGATAAACATAAAGGGCCGACCCTATATGGTTCGCATGATTTGTTTATTACTTGGGCCGACTTACCTTGTAATTATCATTGATTATGTTTCTTCATAGAGGGCCGACCTAACTTGAAGAGGCGCCTCATTTGTATATATACAAGGTCTTACTTGTCATTATTATTGATCAAGTTCATCAAGTATATTCGCAATTAGAGCAGAAGTTTGCACCTTCATAGCAGCAGTCCAAATTCAAGGAAGATTATATTCATTTCTATATCTTGCATTTAGGAGGTGCGATTTCATTGTATCAATTATTGGCCATTGTTGGGCCTAAGTTCTAAGCAGATTTCTGCTCTTGTTCTACCTTATATAAGAGAATTATTTTTTGGGTTTTTCTCCCTCAAGAGGAGGGTTTTCCCAGGGTATCTTGCTGTGTTTATTGTCTTATGTGTTGCATTATTTTAAGTACTTTCAGTTGAATAATCTGATCTATAAAACACTAACAAGAATCACAATACAGTCCATGCAACCTACCCAAACCATAAATGTTGAGAGTCAAAAACAAGGTTTTATCAAGGCAAAGAATAGGGCCACTAGTGTTGCAAGCATCTCTAACATACAATCATGATAAGTGGTTAAGTCTTCTATTGCCAAAAAAATTTATGCCAATGCCATACAATTTCATGTGGCATGATCTCCATATTTTAAACAAATGTTCAAAGGTGCAATTGTAGTTGGTCCTTCATTCACCCTCCATGAAGAACATAAGCTACATATTCCAAGGTGAATATAGTGACGGAGGAGATGAGAAATTTTTTGATAAAGGATGGCTACTCTATCATTATGGATGGGTGGACCAATACTAAACATAAACTGCTCATAAATATTATTGTTGCATGCTCAATTGACTCTTATTTTATTAGAGCTATTGATTATTTGGGGAAGGACAAGAACTTCCAATTTCAAATGTTGAAGGATGTCATAAAAGAGGTTGCGTCCTATAATGTTGTTTAAGTAATGACCAAATGAAATGTGCATTAACATTAGTGAAATCATAAACCAGATAACAGGAAACCTTCCTCTTTCTGATCAACCCAAATCCCAATATGGGCAAGGTGAGAGCATACTCGAAATGGAATCGTTAGCATAGAACTGAAACTGCAGTAGTGTTACTCTAACCAAGAATGCACCCTAAGACCTGATGGGGGAGGAGGGGCGAGCATATGATCAGAGGATCCCTATCCACTATTGAACTGAAAGTAACTCTAACCAAGAATGTGCCCTAAGACCCGATGTGGGACGAGGGGCGAGCATATGGTCAGAGAATCCATGAGTGTTGTGACGGCTCAGCCAATCAGCAATATGATTTTACAATCCATTACAAAAAGTAACTAGGTGACATGTCGAACTCTTCCACTTTTCAACGGGCAGTACATGAAGGTAAGTACGGAAATGAAAGACTAAAGCAAGACCAGTCTCTTCCACAATCGTGGGAATTACAAGGTGCTTAGCAAGAAAAGTAAGATGGCTGACAATACTACTGCTCAGCTGTACAATTGATAGAACTCCTGCCAGTAACAATATTTTCCAATGTCTCAATGCTGCAATGATAGAATAAATTTCCCAAATGCTCAATATGACTAGAACTCAATCCCACCCCAAATGATGAACTTTCCTAATTCTGATATGACAAACCAACAACTAAAATATCTTAACCAGCAACTAAAATGCAAGCTAAAATGCACATAAAATACTCCTAACATATCCGAATGACATGAGACTAAGTGCAAATGGCTCTAGGATGAAGGCGCCCAATTCCCAATGGAGAAAACCCAACATACAGCCCTTAATGTTTTTTGCACGAATCCCAAAGCTAAGCAAGATGGTACGACCCTCAAAGAAGGGCAATTTTGCCTTTAAAAATCAGAATCTTCATTATTAAATCTGCAAATTGGCACAAAGGGTCGCCCCTAGCAAGGAAACAATTAGACACAATACCCGGAATGATGCTATTTTTATTTTTTGAGATATGAGTAAAAACTACAATCAACTAAGCAAAATAAGCAACTATGAAAAACTGACAAAATGCAAACAACCCAGCTACAATGTGCACAATCTGCTCTCAAGGACTAAGAACAGCAATATCTTAACTAGTTGCTATCTTTCAGGCAAGAAGCTAAGCCAAGCTAGGGGGTATGCATTCCCCGAAGCACTCAATCACCATTCTGGTAGCATAACTTTGCAGTAGACAAGAGATACCCAAATGAAGAACCAAACTCTTCTTATAAAGCTTTTGAGAAGAACTTCTAGAAGCCTCTAGAAAGTGCGTGCAATCTCCATGAGTCAAACAAATTCAAATTTCAAGTTGACTCAAATTCCCTTTCAAGTTGGCGTCCCATTTCATTAAGTGTAATATCTTGATTAAATAAAATAATGCTTTTCCTCAAAGTCGGCGTCCACTTTTGTAAATCATATTTTCAACCTTAGGAAATATTAATCCCACCTCTTGATGAGGCGTCCACCCATGAAGACCCCTTTCTAAATACAACTTTATGTTATATCACTAGGCCAAGGTCATAAAGTGAAAATATAACATTATTAATTAAAATACCTTATTTCACCAAAAAAGAGGCAAAAAGCCAAACTCCAAACTGCCAATTGAACAACTCGAAGAGGGAAGCCAAAAGTACTGATGCCATTAGGACCACTGCCAGAAATAGAATTTACTAACAATAGTAAATTCAGGAAGTTTGCTTAGATCAACATGCATGCTATACCGTTGAGAAGCTCTTTGAAAACCCAAAAAGAATCCACAATCAAAACTCCAGAATTCCAAGGGCAAGTCCCCAAAATAGCTGAAACAACCTCCAAGAAGATAGGAAACCCTAATTTCCGCTTCCTACTAACCTATGGGTCTCTGGAATAGGCTAACGGCCCACTACTAGATCACTGATGAGAAGGGGACATTACAGTCCGCCCTCCCCAAAATTGCTTGCACTCCAGCAATTGCAAGCTTGAATGCTGCAAAGTCTCCTCATTCTCCCACGTGGCATCCTCCAAAGGTAAGTTTTTCCACTTCACCAAATATTCTTTGATTGACCTCCTCCTCAAAAAACGTTCTCTGGAATCAATGATCCCTTCTAGAACTAGAACCAACTATCCCTCCTCATCCAAAGGAGGTAAATCAGATAAAGCAACAACGTTGTGCCCAAGCGCCTTCTTGTGGCAAGACACATGAAAGACATTGTGAACCTTGCTACTAGCTGGTAACTCCAACTAATAGGCCACTGCTCCAACCTTTCTGATGTCCCTGAATGGCCCATAGAAACGGGGTTTGAGCTTCTCAGCTCCACTCTTCTTGAGAATAGATTATTTGTATGGTTGAAGACGAAGATAGACCATGTCCCCAACCTCGAAAGAGCGCTCAACACGCTATTGATCAGCGTACAACTTTTGTTGATTATGTGTCGTCTGGATGTTGTTCTTCAAGGATTTCAAAATATCTTGACTTTGCTGCAAGATATCTTTGGCTTGAGGTGCTTTGCTATCACCAAACACCAAATATGCAAAGATAGTAGTCTCATAACCATAGAGAGCCATGAATGGGGACATCCTAATAGACATTTGATAGGAGGAGTTATAGCAATACTCCCCTAAGTGAAGCCATCTTACCCAAGCCTTTTGCTACTCCAAAACATAGTTCCTGAGATAGCCTTCCAACCACTTGTTCACAATCTTCATTTGTCCATCGGTTTGGGGGTGATAACTAGTGCTCGAAGTGAGCATTGTACCACTCAACCTCAAAACTTCTTGCCAAAAAGTGATTAGGAACTTGTTGTCCCTATCACTCACAATGTTCTTCGGCAAGCCATGCAACATAAACACCTCATGAAAAAACAATTCAGCAACTTGGGTTGTTGTAAATGAACTAGTGATGGCAAAGAAGTGAGCAAACTTTGTTAATCTATTCACCACTACATAGATATAGTCTTTCACTTGAGTTTTGGGCAAGCCTATGATGAAATCCATTGAGATGCTTTCCCATTTTTGATTGGGAATGGGTAGGGGCAGCAACAAACCAGGTGGATGTGTATGCTTATTATTGTTCATTTGGCAAGTAGGGCATTCCTTAATGTAGCTCAAGACTTCATTCTTCAACCCCTTCCATGAAAATCTTTCACGAATCTACCTATAGGTCTTTAAATAACCTTGATGACCAGCAAGTGGGATGTCATGGAAAGTCTGTAAAATCTTCTTCTTCAGCTTAGAATCAGCTACCAAGAAGATCCTTCCCTTGTAATGTATCAATCCGTCAAGCACCTTGTACCTTTCATCATGAAAAGTACCTTCAACAATGCTGGATGCAAATTGATTTTTGGCATAATCAGCAAGCAACAACTCCTTCAAATCAGCAGTAAGCTCACACAATGAGCTTAAAAGAGGCCTCCGAGATAGAGCATTAACTACAATGTTGTTCTTTCCTTTGACATACTCAATGTCAAAATCGTAAGCTTGAAGTTTACTACCCACTTTTGTTCTCTTTCATTCAAATCCTTTTGATGCAGGAAGTGCTTGAGACTATTGTGATCAATCTTGAGAACAAACTTGCTTCCCACCAAATATTGTCTGAACTTGGCTAATGCATGCATGATTGCAAGCATTTCTTTGTCATAGATGGAGTATGACCTTACAACATCTCTTTAACTTTTTGCTTTCAAACACAATGGGATGCTTATCTTGCATCAAAACAGCACCAACACCTTCTCCTGATGCATCACATTGCAACTCAAAAGGCTTGGAAAAATCCGATATAGCCAACACCGGACAAAAACTCATGATCTTCTTGAACTTATGAAAGGCAACTTGTGCCTTTTCTAACCAAAAGAAAACTCCCTTTTTAGTGAGGTCAGTAAGAGGAGCAGCACTTTGAGAGTAGCCCTTCACAAATCTTCTGTAAAATCCACATAGGCCCAAGAAACCTCTCAAATGAGTCAAGTTCTATAGAGGTGGCCAATCAACTATCGCCTTGATTTTTTTGGATCAACCTTCACCCCATCAGCACTGATTATGTGACCGAGGTAGACCAACTCCATTCCAAATTCACATTTGGATTCTTTGGCAAATAAGCTTTCTGATTCCAGGATGCTAAGCACTTTCTCCAAATGCTTGAGATGTTCTTCCCACGTGTTGCTGAAGATGAGGATATCATCAAAAAAGATCAACACAAACTTCCTCAACTACTTCCAAAAGACTCTATTCATGCAAGACTGAAAAGTGGCAGGCGCATTAGTCAACCCAAATGGCATGACTAAAAACTCGAAGTGACCATAGTGGCATTTGAATGTCGTCTTCTCAACATTTGATCCCCTCATCTGAATCTGATGGTAGCCCAATCTCAAATCAATCTTTGAAAAGAACTTGGCACCATGTAGCTCATCAATGAGCTCATTTATCCAAGGAATGGGGTACCAGTTTTTTATTGTGCTTTGATTCAAGGCACGATAATCCACATACATGCAGATGGTGGCATCCTTCTTCCTTACCAAAACAACTGTTGAAGCGAAGGGACTCTTGCTTGGACGAATGAAGCCCATCTCCAAGAATTCCTTTATGTTTTTCTCAATTTCATCATTTTGTTTCTTAGGATACCGATAAGGTGTTGTAATAACTGATTTGGCCCCTTCTTTTTGCTCAATGATGTGCTCAAACCCCCTATCTAGAGGTGGCCCGGGAGGGAGATCAGCAAACACCTTACTCTTTTTGGTGAGCAAGGATTGAGTATCAAGTGGGTAATCCCTCTTTGTTTCAACTGGACTGGCAGGAAGAACCATACACTTTCCAGCCCATTCAACTTGGTCATGCCGAATAAGCCTATCCATTCTTTTGAAAGAGAGAATCTGAGGACCCTCGTTTGACATACCTCTTAACACCACCTTCTTCCCATCGGATTGAAACTTTAATTCCATTGTTTGCAGATTTAGAGAGATCTCTCCAAGGGAACGCAACCATTGAATGCCAAGAATGGCATCTGTGTCTCCAATGCTAACAACATAAAAATCATATTTGACTTCATGGTTACCCAACTGCAAGGACATGTTGGAAACCTTGTGAGTGCAAGAAATGTGGAACCCATCAGCTACCATGACTTTGAAACCTTCAAATTCTTCAGTCTTGAGTCCCCTCTTTGCAACAACTCCTTCATCAATAAAGTTGTGTGTGGCTCCAGTGTCAATCAAAGCAACTATGCGATGCTTCCCAATTACGCCACGAACCTTGAAAGACACATTCTTTTGGAAACTAGAGAGTTGGACAAATGTGCCCCCACCCCCTTGCTCATCTTCGGCCTCTTCTGGGTCCCTTTCTTCTTCACCTTCAGCAAAATCAGATTGTTGCTCCGTGTGATCAGATTCTGATCGAAAATCAGAATAGGCCTCCATGTGGTTAGAATGGCCTCGTCCATAGCATCTATGCCCCTTTGTCCAAGGCTCTTTGCACGTGTAACATTTTTTTTTCTTCCTAAGCTTCTCACGAACTTCATCATCCATCTTAGAAGGAAATTTCTTGTGCTGGTTTGAAGAATGCCTTTAGTCACGCTTAAGCGGAAAAGGCTTGGATGGAAACTTTGGCCTAGGTCTTAATGGCTTCCTCAAGGCTTGGCGGGTCAAAAGCCTTCACCCATCCCTTCAATGGTTCCATCAGTCCTTCAGAAAACAGCACCACTAGCCTTTTTTCAATGATGTTGGGCACCATCACGGAAAGCCTTTGGAAGTCTCCAATGTATGATTCCAATGAACCATGTTGTTTCAGCTATGCAAGCTCCCTAAACTTCACCTCGGGATCCTTAGTGTCAAATCTTTCGAACAACTTGTTGGTAAATTCTTCATTTCATATGTTCTAATTAGGTTGTGGTCAATGGTGACCAAACCGCGGTACCACCACTCATGGGCAACTTCTTCCAAGTGTAGGGTGACGAATTTTATTGCATCCTCCTCCAGCATAGGTCTCAAGGAGAGGTAGTTATCCTACTTCTATACCCACGCACTGATTGTACATGCATCACTTCCATCAAAGTGAGCCAAGGACACCTTCCCAAGAGCTTGTTGGTAATCTGTTCTAGGACCCATAGGAGCTCGATATTCAGCTCTTCCACCATTTCTCTAGTTTCTTTGGTTCATGAACTGATCAAAGGTCCACTATTCCCTAAGATCAGGAGGGAAGGAGGCGTACTCCAAGTAGGTTTGGCTGGCATCATTAGCAGCCTCAACTTGTGGTTCTTCCCTTTGTGTGAATGTAGGAAAAAGAGGTCTAGAGGCTGATTCTCTAGAGGTGGCCTCATGTTGGCCAATAGTACAGTCTCCTCGATTGCCATTGTTCCCGTTAACACCATTGTTTTCTTCATTAGTGTTGTTTTGGTTTTGAGTATTAGCAGCCTGTTGATCCATTTTTGAGAGTAAGTGTATCATCAAGTCAATCATCCCATCAAACTTCTTCTCAATCCTAGCATCCCTTTCATCCATGGCTTGCTTGAGACTATATGACATCCTTTCAACTGCTTTACCAGTGTCAACTGCTTTTCCTGTTTCTCTAAGGGCCTCTGAAAAAGTATTTGCCTCTAGTGTAGACGGAAACTAAAACTGTGGATTTCTGACCTGACTTCTGGTGTAGTATCTGTGGGCTTTGTCACTCATCTGTTAACTGAACTCTGTTAAACATAGGTTAGAAGAATCATGGCTCTGATACCACTGAAATGTGTTGGCAAATTTTTTTTCCAATTTTTTTAACACAACTAGTTTCACCCATTACCATTAGTGAAATCATAAACCAGCTAAAGGGAACCCTTCCTCTTTCTAATCAACCCAGATCGCAGAATGGGCGAGGTGAGAGCATACTCGAAATGGGATCGTTAGCATAGAATTGAAACTGCAATAACATAACTCTAACCAAGAATGTGCCCTAAGACCCGATGTGGGAGGATGGGCGAGCATATGGTCAAAGGATCCCAATCCATTGCTGAAATGAAAGTAACTCTAACCAAGAATGGGCCCTAAGACCCAATGTGGGAGGAGCGGCGAGCATATGGTCAGAGGATCCCTATCCACTGTTGAACTGAAAGTAACTCTAACTAAGAATGCACCCTAAGACCCGATGTGGGAGGAGTGGTGAGCATATGGTCAGAGGATACATGAGTGTTGTGACGGCTCGGCCGATCAGCAATATGATTTTACAATGCATTACAAAAAGTAACTAAGTGGCGTGCCGACCTCTTCCACTTTTCAACAGGCAGTACATGAAAGTAAGTACAGAGATGAAAGACTTGAGCAAGACCAATCTCTTCCACAATCGTGGGAATTACAAAGTGCTTAGCAAGAAAAATAAGATAGCTGACAATACTACTATTCAGTTGTACAATTGATAGAACTCCTGCCAGTAACAATATTTTCCAATGTCTCAATGCTGCAATGATAGAATATGTTTCCCAAATGCTCAATATGACTATAGAACTCAATCCCACCCCAAATGATGAACTTTCATAATTCTGATATGACAAACCAACAACTAAAATATCTTAACCAGCAACTACAATGCAAGCTAAAATGCTCATAAACTGCTCCTAACATACCCGAATGACATGAGACTAAGTGCAAATAGCTCTAGGAATGAAGGCGCCCAATTCCCAATTGAGAAAACCCAACATACAGCCCTTAATGTTTTTTCCACGAATCCCAAAGCTAAGCAAGATGGTGTGATCCTCAAAGAAGGGCGATTTTGCCCTTAAAAATCAGAATCTTCATTATTAAATCTGCAAATTGGCACAAAGGGTCGCCCCTAGCAAGGAAACAATGAGACACAATACCCACAATGATGCTATTTTTATTTTTGAGATGAGTAAAAACTACAATCAGCTAAGCAAAACCAGCAACTCTGAAAAACTAACAAAATGCAAACAACTCAGCTACAATGTGCACAATCTGCTCTCAAGGACTAAGAACAACAATATCTTAACTAGTTGCTATCTTTCAAGAAAGAAGCTAAGCCAAGCTAGTGGGTATGCATTCCCCGAAGCACTCAATCACCATTCCAGTAGCATAACTTTGCAATAGACAAGAGATACCCAAATGAAGAACCAACCTCTCCTTATAAAGCTTTTGAGAAGAACTTCTAGAAGCCTCTAGAAAGTGGGCCCAATCTCCATGAGTCAAAAAAATTCAAATTTCAAGTTGACTCAAATTCCCCTTCAAGTTGGCGTCCCATTTCATGAAATGTAATATCTTGATTAAATAAAATAATGCTTTTTCACAAAGTTGGCGTCCACTTTTGTAAGTCATATTTTCAACCTTAAGAAATATTAATCCCACCTCCTAGTGAGGCGTCCACCCATGAAGACCCCTTTTTAAACACAACTTTATGTTATATCACTAAGCCAAGGTCATAAAGTGAAAATATAACATTATTAATTAAAATACCTTATCTCACCAAAAAAGAGCCAAAAAGCCAAACTCCACACTACCAACTAAACAACTCGAAGAGAGAAGCCAAAAGTACTAATGCCAATAGGACCATTGCCAGAAATAGAATTTACTAAAAATAGTACATTCAGGAAGTTGCTCAGATCATCAACATGCATGCTATATCGTTGTGAAACTCTCTGAAAATCCAAAAAGAATCCACAATCAAAACTCCAGAATTCCAAGGGCAAGTCCCCAAAAAAGCTGAAACAACCTCCAAGAAGATAGGAAACCCTAATTTCCACTTCTAAGTAGCCTACGGGTCTCCGGAATAGGCTAACAACCCACTGCTAGATCACTAATGAGAAGGGGACATTACACCAATTCAACCAATGTATGTAAGTTAGCTGGCTTGATGATGGAGAGTTCTTCCAAGCACATTTTCTAGTACCCATGTTGTGTTCATGCATTGAACAATGCATTGAAAGACATTGGAAAGACATTGGGAAGATAGATTGGGTGAAAGAAGTGGTGGAAAAAGTTAGAGACATATAGATGTTTATATGCAACCATCACAACTTACTTGCTTTGTTCAAGAATTTTTTAATTTATAAACTCCTCAAGCCCATGAATACTAAATATGCCAACTACTTTCTTTTGTGATAGAGGATGATTGAGGTGCAAGAGCCTCTATAGTTAATAATGGTTAATTCAAAGAGGGATAGATGGCCAGAGACGAACACGAATGAAGGAAAAAGTGTGAAACATAAAATCCTCAACGATATTGGTTGTCCTTAGTGAGATAAGAAACTGCTAATTTTAATAAATTGCTGATTTTATTGTTAAATGTTTTGTTTTATTGCTTCTAGATTTCTAACTTACAAATTATTTTCATTCTTTATTTCTAACTACATTAGCTCAAACTAACACCATTGAATGGTGAACATGGCATGGCAAGGATGTACCAAAGTTGAGGATACTTGCCACTCTTCTTCTTCCATAAGTTGTCAGTTCCTCTATTGTTAAGCAAATTGGTCTACATATAGCTTCATCGTGTCAATCAAGAGAAATAGATTTGTTAGTTTTATGATCAGATTAATAGCACAGAAATTTAATTCAAATTGAACAAAAGTACACAGCCAATACCCTAGGAAAACCCTCCAGCCTGAGGGAGAAAAACCCAGCCAATATATCTCCTTTATATTGATGCAAATAAGGGCAGAAATCTGCTTACAAAACAGGCACTACACAATGCATTAAGATATACAATGAACAGCACCTCTCCTAGATGCAAAGATACAATAATATGTTTCTTCTAGAATCAACTTGCTGCTATGAAATAATATCTGCTGCGCAAGATCGATCTGCTGCTCCAAAAATACTATTATTCTCAATGAACTTGATTGATCAACTTGATGCTGAATGAATAAGGGTGACTTGTATATATAAGCAACCAAATGAATTCGCACCTCTTCACCAAAAGAGGTCGGCCTCTAGAAAAGACGTCTTTTGTGGAGGCACGATTTTCTAGAAGAAGTTGGCCCTTTATTAAAATATATTTAATCATTTAAATAAAATCATTTCATTTATTTAAGACTTTAATATTTGACTTTATTTAATGAAGCACCTTTTCATAATCGTATAAATTTAAATTTATTATTCACAATCGAATCTGGAAGTCTGAGACCCGATGCTGTTTTATCATCAACAAGATTTACCTCTTGACGATTGAAGAAGTTGGTGACCATGCATAGTGCTTTTCGACTTCAAGATCAACATACTCCTAGGGATCATTAAACTCTAGCCGCAAATTGGGATGTTGATCCTAAAGATATTACACAAATTGACAAGGAGGAAGCACAAGAGGAAATGGTTGTGCTGCATTGAATGAGGCAGCCCCTCATAGTGGCAATGACTTAGACTCAAACTCCATTTCCGATGCAATGTTTTTAGATGATAATTAGGGACAGCTGCATATTTTCTATGTTTTTGTCATTTCATAGTTGAAACTTGCAACCTTTGGGCATTTTTGTTGTAATTTTTATATAATATATATGTACATTGACAATGAAAATGTTAATTTGTTTGTGGACTCTCATGTGAAATCTCAATTCAACTCTCATGCTATATATTAAAGTTCTATAAATTATATGATAGATGCCTTATCACTGTTATCATATGAATGTTTAAAAATTTATATATTTTAAAAAATTTCCTTAATTTTTTGATAGCAGTCCCCTGCTGTCCCCTAAAAAATGGCCTCACAAAAGATGTATCCCCTGCCATCCCCATGTTGGAAACTTGGTGTCATAGAGATATTATATCAAAAAAAAAATATTATAAGATGCTAAAAATGAAAACTCAAACTTTTATGATACATGGAAGGCCAAAAGAAATTAGGATACATATGATTCAAGAGCTCTCAAAAATCCTCGAGTTACAAAACCTTATCTTCCGTATATAACCACAAGCAATAACCCTATTTCAAAGTTTTCAAAATCACATACTCGGAAATGTCCAAAATAATTATCACTCCTAGAACTCATTGTGTTTTACAGTCCTTTTTTACTCATATTGTTAACAATGGTTTCATAATATTGAAGCTCTTTTTGTAGAAGCTAATGACTATATTAGATTCCTTCTTGGTGTATTTTCATTAGTTACAAGAAAATTGCAAATGCAAATCAGGCAATAATATATTTTTATTAAAACAAACTACTGGCAAGGAGTAACCCTCCTATCCCCTTCCAATTAATTTATAAACCATCATTACACATTAAAATCTTAAACCTGAATGTTCTATGTTCTTACTAGTAACTATTTGATATTTGATTCTCTTGCTTTGGTCTTTAATGGCTCTGCATATAGCCTGCGGTCTCTGGAAAGACAGGAATGATAGGATTTTAAGAGATGTGAAGCTAAAGGAAGAAGCTGTCTTCTTTAAAATTCGAAGGTCTATCAAAGAGAATTTTAAAGCCAGGTTTTTGGATACATCTACAGATGGCCAAAAGACAATCTTGCAAGGGTATGATTCAATGGTGGCGACCAGTTGGCAAATTGTTTCTGAGATTTTCATTCCTCTCAAGTCCCTTAAGAAGCCTAGAGAAAATGTTAAGTGGAGAAGACCACCTCAAGGATGGATTAAAATTAATTTTGATGGGGTGGCTAAGGGGAATCCTGGACCTGTTGGATGTGGGGGGGTATTGAGGGATGACGAGGGTAGGCTTTTATCAATGGTGGCACTCCCATTGGGAACCCAAACCAATCACTGAGTTGAGGCCGAAGCAGCATTTAATGCGATTAAATTGGCATTGGATAAAGGCCTTAGAAAGGTCTGGATCGAGGGCGACTCTCTTAACATCATTAGGTGCCTTGAGAATCTTAGCAAACCTAGCTGGACCATTGAAACAACCATCCACGATGCTGTTGCTATGATCTGCATGTTTGAAGATGTCAAAATTTCTCATATATTTAGGGAGGGGAACTCATTGGCAGATTTTTTCGCCAACAAGGGGGTCAAATTAATGAATACCAAGGTATGGGATAGGTACAACTCAGCACCCACTGAAGCCTTGACCTTACTAATTAATGATAACAAACACGGATTATGAGGAGAGATGGGACAGGAATTTATTGAGTATCCGTTGCATTGCATGTTTCATGGCACTTTTGAGCCCATTTCTATTTACTCTAAGGGGATAGAGAAAAGGCTTTGGAACTTACAGTGGAACAAACACATTGAGAAAAAAGGAGGTGATCGTAGCAGAGTAGAGCTGCTCTCTTGTGATGGCGTGAGACATAAGAGCAAGTTGTGGAGAATTTTGGAAGAAGGGGGCCTCACCCCCTTTATGGAGCGGCTTCATGGTTTTGGCAATGAAGCTTCGAAGCTTTTTGTGAGAGGATGGAGAAACAAGACTCTCACGGTGAATGGTGCGGAATTTTCAATCACAGAGGATTTTATTGCCCATATTTTTGGGTTGCAACTTCAAGGTCGAAAATTTTTCAAGGACAAGAGAGGGAATGAGGACGCCTCGAATCAGTTTTTTAAAGGTGATGAAAGGGAGAAGCTAGTAAAGCTCTCTTCGTGGGGTTATGATAGATTATCTATCAAACCCATTTGGGCCAAAATTGTTTAAGTGATAATGTGATATATCACCTTGGATGGGTGGTTTACTACTATTCTAGGTGTGCACTTTAATTTTCTCAATCACTTGGGGCATAAGCTCCTAGTTTCTTTTCCCTTCTATTTTATAGCTTCTCTAGAGTCCTCGGTGAAAGCTCATATGAAAAAACCTAGGTCTCCTATCTTACATGAGGGCCTAATCTTACTTATCATGGAGCACATCAAGGCAAATTCTTCGGCAAAGTCTCTCAAAGGTAAATACTGCTACTAAGAAAAACCCTAAAGTGGTGGATTCTTCGTCGAGTTTGGATAACTCCGATGATGAAGAAGATGATGATTGGAAGATGGACTCTGAAGTTGGGGATGAGTTGGAGGTTCTCTCTTCCTCTCCCTCGGAGTCGGGTCAATAGAAGAAGAGGAAGGGGAGCTCTAAGAAGTCTCCACCCAAAAAGAAAACCAAAAAAGATTGCTCCTGATCCAACGGCTCACAAACAGAGGATGAAGAAGAGGACCTTAATGTGCAAAGAAAGTCGATTCAGCGGGCGAAAGGTACCGGGTATGGTTCGAACAAAGGCAAATAGAGGGATGAAGTGGAAGACCATAATGTGCAAAGAAAGTCCATTCAGCAGGTGAAAGGTATCAGGATTGGTTCAAGTAAAGGCAAAGAGAAGGTGTCAGATGTAGCTATGAAGTGCGTGGGGAATAAGTCGGGTAAGGTCACTTATGGCACAGGTAACATCCATCCCCTTTCTGAAGATTTCTCCTATCTTCATGAAGAAAGTGTGAATATGCTTGATGTTTAAGGCATGGCATGGGAAGGAGTTACCTGCAATTTCAGGCTTACTAAATGGTTTGTGCTTGAACTCAATAAAATTAATTTTAAAAGCAGACGCCTGAAGGAGAAGTCTGCAAATGATATTAAGGGGCACTCTTATTCTGAGTTGAACGAGTTAAAAGAAAGGTTAGTTGAATTGGAAAATTTTGTCTTGGATTTCAAGAGGGTCTTTGAGGTACACCTTCAAGGTGTGGACAAAAAGGTTCAAGAATTAGACTCTAATATTTAAGGCCTGTTAAAAATTAGCCACTGTTCGATTAAAAAGAGTGCGGACACCCTCAAAGTTCTCATGGAGAAACTTAAAGGCCTGAGAGAGCAGCAGATGTATGTTGGGCGTCAGGGTGGTAGTAATTTGAAGGAGCCACCAACTAAAGAATAAGGGAAAAAGGATGTGATAGAAGAAGAGAAGGGTCCAAGTGCTAGGACCCGGGACAGTAAGCAAAAGACCTTTAAGGAAGAGAAGAATGAACTGCTATCCATGGTCAACCTTCACTACAATCAGAAAATGGAGGTGGCAAACACCCTCCAGAACATGAAATAGGCCCTCTCTGTTCGTGCTCAGCTGTTGTTTTGTTGTTGTTTTGCGGTTGGTTTGCTGCTGCTAGTCTGTTATCTTTAGTTTCAGCAGCATTTTGTTGTAAAGGGTTTCGGGTCGCTTCAAAACCTGTTTTTCCCCTTTAATCAAAACAATTTGGTATTTGATAAGAATATTTTATGTTTCAAAAATTGCAAGTTTCATTCTAAAATCAATCAAATGCATGTCTGTTAGTATTTTTATTTGTTCTATTGTTTCTCTTTAACCTTTTTTTAGCACAAGCGCAAACATCAATGTAATTTATGATATAGTTATATAACTTCGATGGGAAGGTTCCCACGTTTTTAGGGGATTTCTGGTAGACGTGCAGGTACATGAACATCAGATGATGTTTGCTAACTTCCACATACACAGATCTGAGATGGGACTGTCATGATAAGAAACAAGTACAAAGGATCAGGGTAAAAGTTCACATTTTATTATGCTATAAATATTTATCATAAAATAACAAAAGCTCATTTTAAAACTTCATTGTGTCAAATAAGATTGTAACTGTGTTTTCCATTGCAAGCGTGTTAAAAAAATCCTCAAGACATACAACATGAGGAAAAGGATATGGTGGACCAAACAAGAGGGAAAAGATATACTAAGCGTATTTACAACATGCAAAATTATCAAAGTTCTTCCAAGGATTGTAGAGGACAACTGATATGAAAAGAAGAGAAAAAAAAATCAACCTACTCATAGTTTGAGAGTTTTAAACAGTAAACAGGAACATCTGACAAAATATGTCCACCACTACTAATCTATTAAAAGAAAATGTATACTGACTTTAAATCCCTTCCAGTAAGAAATTAACATTAAGAATAAATAGCACTCTAATTTGGAAGCAAAAGTATAAACCTGCAATGAACAAGCACAGAAGCACCTTCAACAGCAACGAGTGCAGCAATCCAAGCAGAACCAGCTAAAACACTATGAATATGCATTAACCAGCCACTGTCACCAAGTGCTGAAACAGATGCAGACATGCTACTTTGATTACCTCCAGCCCAAGTCCCTACATTATTTCTCTGCAAATTCATTTCCAATATTCAAGAAATTATGCTATTTGTCATGGATGATAAATCAGCATATGTTGCAAGATATAAATTGATGAACAACTTAAAAAATATTTTCAATGTTCCAGAATTTATGTCTGCTTGTAATCTCAATATGAAAATCGCAAATTATGCAGAACATGCCTTATATATTTCAAACAGTAATTAAAAAGAGTAATGCAATATGAATAGGAAATTAAGGATCCAAATATTTCAAAAAACAATGAATGCTCAAGTGGAGAAATTGTTGTGTGGCTCAAAGTTAATTCTCCATGTTGTCCATTGCATATGAATAATATACACAGCTCATCAAAGCTACAACAAATACTGAAGAGAAAAGATTTATAATTAGAAATTTCTGCCACCATCCTTAAGTAACATACATGTGCTAGGACGCAGAGTTAAAAAAAAAAACAAAAAGCAAATTTCGATGAATTACATTCACATACAAAAGCACTATATACAACAGGAAACAATGTTACCAGATGGGCAAATGTTGTAATTAGCATGCAATGCCTATTATTATGTTTCCATTATATGGTTTATCGGTATCCAACTATGTATTAATTGTTTGTCAGCTTCAGATGGTTATAAAAGTTAGTTAGTTGTTGGTTGTGTTCCTCTTGGCAACTGTCGGGTCCTTTAAATAGATTTTGTATCATCAAGGAAAGTAATATGATCTAATTGAATCAACTCTGATCCTTGGATGACCATATCTGGCCTACTTATGTAATAACTTCATGTGCAAATAAAAGTATACTTTACTCCTCTATCCAGTATGCATTATTAATTCTATTCATTATTTCAAGTATTCATTTCATCAGATAAGAGAGTAAACATTGGTGTTGTTGCCTTAAAAGAAATCGGGTCAAATTTAAGAGATTCATGCCCTTAGACCCCAATAAAGGCAAGAAGAGACCACAAGATGGTCAAGACCAAGAGATCAGCGATCTTTAAGGATCGTAGAGCAAAGAGAACAAAGAAGAAGACTACAAGAAATAAACAAAGAAACCCCAACAGTACAAGTTCAAAGTTAAAGCCCATCCCAAAACTAAGTTGAAGTCAAAGTGTGAGTCGAAGTCAGAGAAACAAAAACATTTCCACTACAAGACAATGTAACAAGGAGAATGGGAGGAGATAGCCAAGCACTTACCAGTATCCAACAAAGGATGGATTGATCTTTCCAACCAAGAGGAAAAATCAAGACAAACATCTCTAGCCGAGGAAAGTTGGGAGATAGAGTAAAATTCCTTCATAGAAGTGTACAAGAGTAACCTTCAAGCCATCAAAAGGTTGTCAATAAAATGAGAAGAATTGAGCCAAGGTTGTATAAATGAAAATCTCAAGGAAAAACAAGTGCACAAAATGCTGAAGTTGAGGAAAGAGTAGAGGATTCATATGTGGCCAATAGTGCAAGAGAAACACTATAATGTCTAAATCAAAACTCCCTAGCGAGCAAGTTCCACGCACTAGGTTTGCATCAAAACAAAACAATGGTAAGCCCTAGTATACCCAAAAGTTAGCCAAGTTTACAAACAATGGATCAAAGGTTCCTACGAGGCACTTTAAGGCTTGTGAAACAATTTGGACAGCAAATGGGCAATATGATAAGACAATTTGGCTATGGCCTTTTCTAGCCACCTTGTGAGGTGTACCAATTGACTAGTATACAGAAATTGGCCAAGCCTCTCAAAACACATGGGAGAGATTAAAGGAATCCTTTGAAGAAGAGTTTAAGTTGCTTCGTGATGATAATGAAATAGTAGTAGAAATTTACAATACAAAACAAGGTAAGCACAAAAATATACAAACTTATAATTGTAGACTTAAAAGACTTGCTTATAAAGTTAGAAAAAGAACCAGTCTATGGTCTCACGAAAAGATGGTTCATTGAAGGTCTACTTTCGCCATTAAAAAAAATGAAGGTAGTACCACACTCTTCCCATGCAGAAGCCTACAATCAGCAATGGACATAGAAAGTGAAGACAAAATGTCCTCCCATGTTAAAAGAAAAATAGAAGATAGATGTTTAGATGATAACAGTAACAATGAATCAAGAACCGCATAAGCACTCCAAAGGGACATGCTCAAAATAATGAAAGGATTGAAGGTGAAGAAAGAAACCAGCAAAGAATCTAATGAACTATGGTGTACTGAGTGTAAAAATCAAGGTTACACCAAAGGTAACTATCCTAGAAAAATGTTTTGTAAGATTTGCCAACTTTTGTGCCATCCAATGAAAGAGTGACCATATAATTCAAAGGTTAGTAGTCTACAAATACTCTTTACATAGGAAGAAGAGTATTCCACTCCATTGAAGCCATAGAATGCATCTCTAGGAGATTATCAAAATCAAAGACAATATGATCCTAAAGGGCGTCCAATCATACAATGCCGACAATGTAAAAAATGGGGGCACTTTGTGAGAGTCTACCAACACAAGCAAGACAAATTGCAACAATTGTACAAATAGCATGGCTTGAACACCAAGAAGACATTGGATGTCCAAAGAAAAAGGCTAGCGTCAACATGATTGATGTAAGGGATAATGAAGTATTGGTTGTTAGTAGCCAAAGTTGATCACAACTAGAAAAAGAATACAATCTCCATTGAGAACAAGATTCGGAAGTATATAATCGATTTGAAGAACCAAGCAATTAATGAGGAATCGGCTTCCTTGGATTCATCATATTCAAATTCCAAAGAAGAATGGACAGATAAGCAAGATCAAGGCCCGATGGAACCGAACGACAATTGGATTTTGGAATTACTGTCATGTTTAGAGGATGAGACAAATTCTCTTTGTGGCCTATTCCGCTGAAAAATGGAGGATTGTGAAGTATTTCCATCAAACTGTAGCAGCCAATGAAGAATTGCTGGGAAAAAATGAATAGTTTATGTCTGTCAAACGCAGTACAATATTCACAAAAGTTGACAATTTTGGTTCAAACAAAAGTGACAAAATTGTATTTCACTAATGATTTCCAAATTAATAAATAGATCACAACATGCTTCATAGGGAATTTAAAGGAAAAATGCCATACAATGGATCAAATGGAAAAAGAAAAAGATTATTGAAGTGAGTGAAAAATAATTGCCTCGTATGGAAGAAATAGAAATGATAATAATATAAGTTCAAGCTTGTGTGGGTTCGAAAAGTCGAATATTAGAATATTAAATATTAAAGATACCCCTAATACCACCATATGGCCAATATCTCATTAGAAATTTAGTACTTGAAATATATAGTTAAAAAAATAAATTAACAAGCTATTGTTAATTTAATAAATAAAAATTTGGTTTTGGTAGTTATATTCCCGTAATTATTTTCATACGGGAAAATGGTTTTTTAAAGCCAATTCTATGTGATAGTTTTTAGTGCAATGTGAATGACTGAAATTTGATTCGAGAGCAATCTCATTTTTTCTCTCTCATTTCAATATGGTATCAAAGCAGGTTACTTCTTGGACCCCTCTCTGATCTCCTTCCATTTGTTTGTCTTCATCCAAAGCAGTTCATTCAAAGGCCAAGCAGTGCAGATCACATGTAATAGCCATTGATGTCTATCCATCATTCTTGCATTTTGTCAACAAAGGAGCAGTGCAAACCACGTGCAAATCTGTAACATTCATCACTCGTTTGCATTTTTTTCTCTTTCCATCTTGTTCACTCCTTCCATTGTTTTTCCTTCATTTTGAAAATCTTTAAAAAAAAAAAAAAGCAGTTCGCATGCAAACCTATGTGATTTATTGCTGATTATTATCTAATGAACATTGTTTGTTGAAACTTCATTGAAATACACTCTTGAAGCGTTGGACTCCATTCTGTGGATGTCGTCTTAATTATGTTTTTTACTTGGTTTGACTGCAGTCCATCTTCATATTGGAAATATCAGGCATTCTGTGTTTTTTCTGTGGATTTCACAGTAGCAAATATTCATTAGTTGAAGTGCTGAATTCCATTATATCCTGGTAGCGAATATACTAAAGGAGGATATCAGAGTTTGCAAATAGCAGGTTGCATGAGGCTGATAGGAGGAGAGAGTGTGCAAGAAAGGAGTGGAAGTTGAAAGGCAGCAATACCATTTGCCCAGGTTGCGCATAAACTAGGTTTCAGTTGTGTTTTGTTTGAAATTTTTGTCGAGGCTTTCTGAAAAGAGGTGTTGCTTAGGGTTTCTTTTTCAGTTTTTCTTTCTGAGAAATACAGGTGTGGGAAATATTGAAGATATAAATATTTTTTTAAGGACACATTTATTCAACACAAAATGGATAAATTAAGCCTTTATGAAAAGTTTGATGGAATGATTTTCACAATTGGCAAATACAAATAGAGTTACCGTTAATTGAAAGAGATCTCTGGGAAATTGTTGATGGTACAGTGCCAAAGCCAACAAATACAGATGAACTTCAAAAATGGAAGGTAAAAGATAAGAAAGAATTGGCTATAATTGGTCTCGGTTTATCTAAACCTTATTTGCATCATGTAGATTTTAAAAAATCTTCTAAGGACATCTGGGAAACACTGAATACTTTGTTTGGATTAAAAGCTAATAGTGCAGAAAAAACTATAAAACAAAATTTGTATGGTTTGAAAATGGAAGAAGGTGAAGATATAGTGTCTCACATCAATAAATTTCATTCCTTGATAAATCAGTTGGCTGGTATAAATGAAGAAATAAAGGAAAATGATGCAAAAGCCATACTATTGAATAGTATGCCAAATAGTATGACTCACAAGGTATTCACTTTAAGCAAAATCAATCGAAGTCTAGAAAGCATTATATCTGAATTGCTTGATGAAAGAAACAAACATGTTTTAGAAGAAGAAGTTGCATTAACTACACAAAACAAGGCTAGTACTTCTTACAAAAAATCCAAACATATGATGAAGTTCAAACATGCAAGTGGCACATGTTTCTATTGTAAAAAGATAGGACATGTAGTACTGAATTGCAAACAGAGAGCACGGGATCTTCTTGATCGAAAGTTGCAAGATAATGCTTTGATAATTGAAGGAAAGGACCACATTTCAAGTGATGAAGAAATTCCACATCAAAGTGATGAAGAATATGTGTACTAATTTCTAGTTTTCCTCTATGTCAGTACTAAAGGGGGGTGTTAGAAATTTGGTACTTGACATATATAGTTTAATAAATAAATTAACAAGCTATTGTTAATTTAAAAAATAAAAACTTGGTTTCGGAAGTTATATTCTCATAATTAGTTCCATATGAGATAATGGCTTTTTAAAGCCAATTCTATGTAATAGTTTTTAGTGCAATGTGAATGACTGATTTTGATTCGAGAGCAATTTCGTTTTTTCTCTCATTTCAATATATCTTCCCCTACCATACAACTTAATTTTTCCTTCATCATACGACTTGTTATCAATATTGTTGTATAGACTGATCTCTAAAGCACTATAGATCTCTCTACAAATCTATTGTACAACTTTTGCAAACTGTCATATAGTCCTCATTTACTACTATATGACCACTATGTTAATGCAATGATTAGATTGAAGACTATTGAAGGTCGATCCTCACATGTAACAAACATCTGTAGATTTCCATGTTGTTAAAGTAAGGAAGGAGTGAATATTAATATCAATGTGGGAGACACGTCCCATGAGCAGATGTGTCTCCACAAAGTGGAGACATGTCGGCTCAAGGGGCGTGTCTCTCCATTTAACTTATTACTTGTTTCAAACATCGATCAAAGTCCTTTATCTGACCGATGCTACCTATTATCAACCCTCCCTCTTAGCGAGGAGGATAAACTTCAAATAAGTATAAAGTGATGTCACCTAACTCGTGATATCAAAAGATATGGTATGCTTCAAAAAGTGTCAAGTCACATGACATTATTCATAACACATCTTCATTATGCAATACTTCCTCTTAGCTAGGGAAAATAACTTCCATCAAGTAAACATGATATCACCTAACTTGTGATATCAGAAGATATGGTATGCTTCAGAAAGTGTCAAGTCACATGACATTCTTCATAACACATCTTCATTATGGTATGTGCACTGACATCAAGTCACATGATGTCTACCAAAATAATTCATGGCATATCCACGGATATATAATTATCCAACATTATTATCTCTTAAGGATCACAATGATCTTCAAATGACATCAAGTCCCATGATATCCATCAAAGTGTCCAAGAGATACTATCATGACATGTCCATAGATATCAAGTCACATGATATCTATAATGATAGTTCAACTCATCATTGTAGATTCGTCACTTTACAATGTTACATACAAATGTTCATTATTAGAAAGATCGTCACCTTTCAATAATGTACACATGGGGGAGTAGGCCCATAAGGTCATGGAGTCACACACATGACAAAAGAGTTTACACATTAAACATCTTTATATATATTAGTACAACTTATAAACAATTTGAATTTCAAACATAATATCAAATTACATTTCAACCATACCAAGTTTCTTCCTGAAGTGGATTCGGGATAGAGGTGTGGTGAGAATGTCTGTTGTTTGATCATTTGTACTAACATACTCCAACTGGATCACATTCCTTTCTACCATGTCTCATAATGGTAGGGGATCTCAATGTGCTTAGATCAAGGAGTCCCAGAAGCAATTTATGAAGCCAAATTGTTTCTCTTGCCCCCATAGAGGCTACAATGTATTCAGTTTTTGTCGAGCTTTGTGCTACAAAAAACTGTTTTTTGCAGATCCAAGAGATCATAGCCAATCCTAAACTGAAGCAACATCCTGATGTGCTTTTCCGATCGGTTACATTCCCAGCCCAATCTAAATCAGAGTATCCAAGTTGATCTAGATGGTCATTTCTGTAAAGAAGACCATATCCAATAGTGCCTTGAAGATATCTCAATATATGTTTTATAGCCATAAGGTGAATTTCCTTTGGCTCATACCTGATCTGGCTTAGAGCATTCACTAGGACCTTCCATTTGCAGCAAGAGTGCTCTATTAATTGAGCTACTGGCCCCTTGTGGTCAGCCCATCGTCAGTCCAGGTGCGGCTTATATCCAACACCCCCCCTTAAGCTACATTGTGGGTGCTTGGGGCTCTTTTGAAGTTAGATCCTCCTTTCCTTGAGCAATTAGGTGATCTTCTCCAGGCTTTGGGGGCTTGTTCAATTCCATATAGGGCTTACTTCAATTTGAATATTTGTCACGGAGTCTCTCAACGTGATGTCGTGATGGAGTCTCTCAACATGACTTCTCATCTCAGTCTCAAAGATGAACAAGGGCTTTTGCCTCGTATCTCTCCATCTCAGAGAATTATGAATTACAACATTGATGATGTGACTCCCTCTAAAGCTCTAAGTACTTGTGTCAGCCTCTTGACCTCCTCGTCCAAAATCGATTGTAATACTTGCCTTACAGAAATGGTTTCCAATTCACACCTTTGCAGAGATTCAAGGTTGTTCTATTCAACCTCTTCCCAGATTACTCTATTATGAATAGGTTTGCAGAGCTACCAATGTTAAATCTAGGTTGATAGATATGAGGAATTATGATCTCAACTACTGAAGAGGTATTTCAAGGATTTAGCATCAGCACTGCAACACTTTACTGAATCATATAACTTCCTCTGAAGGTTAATGCTTCCTCTTCGAAAAGATGTCTTCAACCATTCACACAGTCTCAAGGTTGCAAGTAGTGTCTCCATTCTTCAACCTATAGGATGCATCAAGCTTTTCTTGAAAGCAATCTCTTATGCTTCTTGATCCATCTCTTTTAAATATTCCTATGGATTCAAATACAGGACACATGTTAATGTTGCGCTTGCGCTCAGATCAGTCCATCACCTTCACGGTTTGAACACAGGCCCTTTGCAGGGTTAAATTTGAACATGGTCTTTGACCGTTCAAATTTACGATGCACTCCATTTCCAACTGCAATCCACCAAATTATAAAACAAATGCAACATGCTTACTAGCAACACCCAGAGAGTTAGAGATGGATAAGATCATCACTCATAAACTTTATCAAATATACACAACTCAGCAAATTGAGTTTCACATAAAAAATATAAACAACAGCAAAAACAGATACTTATCTCAATGAAATCATTTGGTTGCAGCCATCGAACTCAAACATCATCCATTAGCAGCACGATCTATCAACAGATAAGCTCTTGACTACAATGTCGTAAATACCATTGATGTCCATCATGACTGCAAGGATGTATATAGTCCTCCAAATTAAGCCAAACCACACCATCACTGAATTTTGCCAATAAGCCCAAATTTGCCAGATAACATGTTCATGGAACCAAATGAGTCGACTTCACAAAGCAACCACCAAAAGTGTTTTACGCGTAAAGCAACCACGCACAGAGTCGAAGCATGAAACGAAAGACAAATCAACATCTCGACAAGGACAAAACACGATTTTAATGGTTGCTCCAAACACAGCAAACACCAGCCACTGGTAGGACACTCGACGGAAATAGATGGAGACAAAATACCTGAACAATGAAGTATTAACTCCTTCAGACGGATGCACAATTGCGCACACAGGGACATGCACGAACTCCGGCCAACAAAAGAGATGCACGAACAGAGAAGCATCGTGCCAAGACAAGTCTTCCTTTCACGGCATATGCTCTGAGTTGTTCGATATATTATGACATTTATAATGCATGAAATCACACAATACCTCTTTGTCCTCGCACTAGACAATGCCCAAGCAACATATGCAAATATAAGAATTTTGGTCTCCACCAATAGACAGCTCTTTTAGTTGTGAATTATGAGATTATTGTGCCCACACATTTGTATAGATGATTGGCCATAACTCCCAGAACACAAAAAACACTCCTACATAAATGACACGAAGAAGAGGAACGATTCCTGAATCGCTATGATATCACACAAATAAAGGCCTGACAACTTCCAGCTTCACGAATTCAATTACTAGTCGTCTCACCGAGTCTTCGACCTAAAGGAGCACTCCTGCAGATGTCAATGAGGAGCTGAAAGTGAGATACAACCAGTTTGCTAGATGCCCTCCTTCAACTCGGCTGAGTGCCAACAAATAGAATACTTGCACTCCAACACCAAATGAGCCTTCAATCACAAATGGCGATAATATGGACCAGACAGAATAACAAATTGATCACTTAAATTCTTCAACGAATCTGATCGGATCTTCACACAAAACCCGCACGCTAAACTCAAAATCCAAGCCCGACCCACTGGGGAACGCGTCATCCCGAGCAACAATTTCCTCTGCCATTATCGGGCTCTGCTTCCGACAGGCGAGCGCATAGGACCAGATTCATGAACCATACACAATGACATTGCGATTTGCGCAAGATAAGAGACTCTGAACTCAGCGGTGTATCCTCCAAACTTTTCTTGCACAAGTAGCAGCAATGTATAATATTCCCAACTGTGTGTGGCAAATGTAACAGAAAACAGTTGATCACATAATCCTCATGCTCAAACCCGATATTTTTAAAGTAATCTGATCTCTAGAATTTAATCGGATCTTCCTTAACTTAGCTCTGATACCATGTTAATGCAATGATTAGATTCTAGATTATTAAAGGTTGATCCTCACATGTAACAAACATCTGTAGATTTCCATGTTGTTTAAGTGAGGAAGGAGTGAATATTAATATCAATGTGGGAGACACGTCCCATGAGCGGATGTGTCTCCACAAAGTGGAGACATGTCGTCTCAAGGGGCGTGTCTCTCCATTTAACTTATTACTTGTTTCAAACGTCAATCAAAGTCCTTTATCTGACCAATGCTACCTATTATCAACACACTACGTAAATCTGTTGTACTAATCATTGTCATACAACCCCTACAAACATCATGCCCTCTACAAACCGTACGATTGAAAACTCTTGATAATAAAAGTTGTCGTACATCATATGACCCCCAACTCTACATATCTCTACATCACATGATTCAATTTCATATACCAATGTACCGCCCTCCTCACAAGTCATCATATGGCTCCAAGTACAACCTTTTGATTGTTGTATTGTATGGTTTATACCTAGATAATCCACCATACAACCTATTGGAATGTGCTTTTGCCTCGAGCAAAATTGGAGTTCTTAGAATTTCACTAAAGACATTGTAGATGGTTCTTACTCCAACTATAACTTTGGTAGAAACAAGCAATTCCTCATACAAATTGGTGAATTGGATGAAAGTTCATTCCTAGAATGTGGATGCTAAACACTATTTTCATGCTCAAAATACTACTAAAGTGCCTAAAATACTATATAGGTTCAGTGATCAATTGGGTGTTATAATGTCCCCTAATTGGGGTATACCTGATTTTGCCCAAAAGTTACAATTCCAACAATATAATTTTTTTTACAAACAGTATTCTAAAATTAAACCATATTAAACTTATTGAACTTAAGAGTAAATGAACAATTAAGATAAATAACATCGTCTAATTGGATCTGATCTATAGTTTCTCTCCAATAACCAACCATAGTAAGGATTGGAGAGGAAAGCACAATAGGGCGCCCGGAGACTATTCATCACAATTAAGCCCAAGAGCGTGGTATAACACCCCTTGGCCCACAAGTGGCAGGAAATCCAGTTACCATCCAACATGGGGTGGCCTACTTACATTGTGGAACCAGTTTGCTACCTCTCCCAATCATGTTTCCTTGCTAATCCATGCCTGATTGCTTATAGAGGAACAAATAGATTAAACTAATAATTATAATAGCCTTAAATAGATTAGCAATTCCCATTAGTAACTAGGTTAAAGATACATAAGAGATGATATATATAAAAACATTATACTCCAACATGATGCATACCAATCACTTATTAAATTCAATGGCTGCTACTTTTTTGAATGCAGATATTTATTTATTATCTAATCTCCTTCGATACCTCTTTCATTTGAAATGTTCCTCTTTTTATATCTTGTGGTGGCGAAGAGTCATCTCTTTCCACTCCTTACCTTTGTAAGGGACATATCTCTTCAAAATCCAAGCGTTGCCTTGTCTTGTTCATGACATGCTTTCCAAGCGCTGCCTTTAATTAATTATATGTTTATTAATTACTTGCCTTTATGGAATCACCGCCCATGTCCTTTGTATTTTCGATCCCTTTGCTATTTTATTTCTAGTGATGATTTCATTCTTATTGCTGCAAGGTCTTACGAGTGGGGTCATGAAAGGTGTAACATTCTAAACCTCTAGTGTGCAATCAGATGGGATCCCTTGGTTGGTTGGTCATAAGCACTATTCTCATATTGGCATATGTTGGTTAAAACACTCCAAAGACTTTGTTTTTTAAATTTATAAGCATTGCTTTTAGCCTATTAAAAATTCATGAAAATAGTGTGTACCATGAAGTCCTATTTCGTTTTGAAGGTTTTCATTTGGGCTTGGCGGCAAGGGCTCTAACACAAGGTGAGATTTGTGGCAAGAGGATTCTCTCAAAAGGAGGGAATAGATTATGAGGAGACATTTGCTCTTGTTACTTGATACACTTCTATCAGAACAATTATTGCTATTGCATCCGCTAAAGGCTGGAAGTTACATCAAACGGATGTAAAGGTTGCATTTCTTAATGGTGTGATTGAAGAAGAAGTGTACATTGAGCAGCCAGATGGTTTTGTGATTCATGGGAAGGAGTCTCATGTATGCAAATTGAAGAAGGCCTTGTAGAGTCTTAAACAAGCACTTTGTGCATGGTATGAAAGGATTGATAGATATTTGATGAGCTTGGGATTCTCCAAGAATGATACAGATTCCAACCTTTACTACAAGATAGTTGATTGTGAGGCTTTGATTTTGGTTCTTTATGTTGACGATTTATTTCTCACTAGAGCAAAGAAGCTCATTGTCAAATGCAAGAAAGAGTTAGCCTCCAAGTTTGAGATGAAGGCCCTTGGTCTTATGCATTACTTCCTAGGACTGGAGGTGTGGCAAAGACCTTATGAGATTATTCTAAGTCAAGGAAAATACACTATAGACATCTTGAGGAGATTCGGGATGATGGACTGTAAGTCCATGTCTACACCTATGGAGTCAAAGTTGAAGAAGTTGAGTGACACAGTAGCTGATTCATATTTGGTAGATCCCACCATGTATAGACAATTGATTGGATCAATGATGTATCTAGTCAACACTAGACCAAACATTTGTTATGCAGTGAGTGCTCTCAATCAATTCATGTGTGAGCCAAGACAAATACATCTAGTTGCAGCAAACCATATTCTGAGATACTTGCGTGGCACTGTGGGATATGGTTTGAGATATGCTTCCTATGAAGATATGAAGTTACAAGGCTATTTTGATTTTGATTGGGCTAGGAGTGTAACTGATAAGAAGAGCACCTCTAAATGTTGTTTTAGCTTGGGGTTTGCTATGATTTCTTGGAGTAGCAGAAAGCAAACATTTGTGGCTCTAAGCACTGCAGAAGCTAAATATATCGCAGCATGTGTGGCAGCTCGTGAAACATTATGGCTTTGAAAGCTCCTTGCAGAATTGTTTGGTCAAGCATTAGAACCGACTGTGATTCATTGTGATAATCAAAGTTGTGTGAAGCTCTTGATAAATCCTGTATTTCATGATAGGGCAAAGCATGTGGAGATCAAGTATCATTACATTAGAGACATGGTGATGAGAAAAGCAATTCAACTCGAGTACATCTACACTGATGATCAGACGGTTGATATCCTCACCAAGCCTCTCTCCAAAGTGAAGTTTGCACATTTTTGAGACAAGCTTGGGGTGGTAGAGAATGTTGCCTTTGCTGAGAGGGAGACTCAGCATCAATGAGCTTTTCTATAATGTGTATTTCTCTGAGATAGAGAAATATGAGGTGAAAGCCCTCGTATATCTTTGAGACTCAGATGTGTTTCTTTCCACACATGGGAGTAGCCATTGTGGACGTCATGTTGAGAGATTCCATGATGACATCACGTTGAGAGACTCTGTGATGAACCCTTGTACATCTCTGAGACTGAGATGTGTTTCTTTCCACACATGGGAGTAGCCATTGTGGACATCATGTTGAGAGACTCCATGACAACATCACATTGAGAGACTCTATGATGAACCATTGTAAATCTCTGAGACTAAGATGTGTTTTTCCACAAATGGGTGTAGCCATTGTGGACATCATGTTGAGAGACTCCATGATGAACTCTTATACATCTTTGAGATTGAGATGTAGTTGTCCACAAATGGGTGTAGCCATTGTGGGTGTCATGTTGAGAGACTCCATGACGAGGATATCTAGAAAATACCTCCCTAGCTAAGAGGGAGTGTTAGTGTTGTAGCAATGGGAGATATTTCCTCCTAATTATATTTTGTTCGAGGCAAGTCAGCCTTTAACTTTTTTATAAATAAAACTTGTATTTTCTAGGTCGGCCCTAGAAAGGTGGGCACCTAGTTGGGTATATATAGAGGATAGAGTCCTCTCATTTATCATCAATTCATTCACTCTCCAATTCGCATCTTAAGCAGCAACAGCAGTTCGCCATTCTTAGCAGCAAATTCGAATCTAAAAGAAGTGTCATCATTTGTGTTTTTCAAGATTCGCTTCAAGGAGAAGTGTCTCCATTAATTGTATTAGATTCAGCCTTGTGTAGGGCCTGATCTATATGCAATTTCTGCACTTATTCATCTGATATATAAAGAGATCATTTTGTTGGGTTTATCTCCCTCATGTAGGGGGGTTTTCCCAGGGTAAATTGCTATGTTCATTGATCTGAGTGTTGTATTTCTGCTTATTTACATTTTTGATCTGAAACTAACACCAAGGCTAGTTTAGAGGGTTGAATACGATTGGAACTCTAAGTGTGAAGCAAGTTCATGGGCATTACTCACAACCAAAGTGTTTATAGTCAAACTACGCAGTTTCATCATGCAACACTCTTTCATTGAGAACTAAGAAGAGCGTCAGAAGCATCAAGTTGTACAAGAAACAAAGAACATCACTCTAGTTACAGAGCCACCAAAGTTACCAATCAGTGAACTGCCAGTTGAAGTGTGCAGATATTTCTAGGACTACGCAAATAGCTGACAAGCAGTAAACTGACAGTTGAGGTATGTAACGATCTCTGGATGAAGAAGATGCAGTTAACAATTTCCTGCAGGATATGATTGCTCAAGATGACTTGGAGTAGACAGTCAATTGATCCCACAATTTTCCCAAGGATAGAGCCAAAGGCAGCAATCAAACTCGACATCACTCTTGAGTTCAAATTGTTGATGTCATGCATGTTTATCTCTTCTTCGAGAATATTTTTTGGTGGAGGTGGAACTTTCAATTAGGTTTCAATTAATTGATTTTGGTTATTAGTTGACTCTCATATCAATAAGACTTGCATATTGTCAAGTCCAAATTAGTTTAGTTTAGAATCAGCTAATTGAGGTAGTTTTTCCAGTTAATTGTTAAGTTGCATCCATTTAGAACTAGTAATAACTCTTGCATGTTGGCAAGACTGAATGTTAACTCAAGGAGATTTTAGGGTTCCCTACTCCTTAAGATTCTATAAATAAGAGCACCCTACTCATTGTATTTTAATTTTTTCTGTGATAATAAATTGTTGTGCCCACCTTGCCATGCAATATTGCTATTTTGTATTTGTTCACTTTGTTTAATATAAAGCTGGTTTCATCGTTCATTGTATGTGTGTCTCATTACGCAATTTGTTGTCCCAGATTTATTTGTTTCTAATAATCTTCCTTTCATATCTACACCTTGGATAGGTGTTCCACTTCCTTAGGAATTTAGAAATAGAGATTATCGTTTGATGTTGTTTTTAATAGTCTTTCTTTCATATCTACACCTCGGATAGGTGTTCCACCTCCTTGGGAATTTAGAAATAAAGATTGTCGTTTAATGTTTGTTTCTAATAATCTACTTTCAGCCTACACCTCAGATAGGTGTTCCACCTCCTTGGGAATCCTGAGAACTAGCTTGTCATTTGATGTTGTTTCCAATAACCTTCATTTCAGCCTACACCTTGAATAGGTGTTCCACCTCCTTGGGAATCCTGAGAGAGTTTATCGTCAACCATTCCCACTTGCTCCTAATTCCTCTTGCTCTGTTTTTCTAGAGGAGATAGGATAGTTTTAGTGATAGCCTAGTTGTAGTTAAGATCTACAGAAACCAGAGAAAACCTTAGATGCAATGTTCTTGGTTTTATAACATTGTGCCTCTACCAGCTGAGTCAAAAAGATAGGAATTTACAATACTTTACTTTTTACGCATATCCACAAAAGAGGGAGCTTCCCCTCCTAATTTGAAGAGTAGTTAATACTGTGCATAGTTGTTTGTTGCCAATACGCACTCCAGAGGTGCGAATTGTAACGCCAACACCTTGCAATTCTGCTATAAAGAGTAAAAGTACAAATGAACAGAAATGTGGAATAATAGAAACCATAATCCGACAATCCCTGAGGCCTTTCAACTTGGTAAAATTGATGAGTCAAACATAATCAAAAATATCAATTACGCCTATTGCAGAAAATCTAAATGGTCAAAATCACTTGACATTGTGTATCCACATGAACAAAACCCATTCCTGATCCCTCTCACCACCCCTCAGCCCTTCAACCCACATTCCCATTTCCCATATACTACATACCCACATGCGCCTTAGCCACCCTCTTCTCTTCCCCCTTTTGCATTCCCGCTTTTGCCCGCCCCTACCAAATGGGGACTTAGTGGAGCATACAAGAAAATAGTAAAAAGATATTATAGCATTTGTTTATTATATAGTGCTAAAAATAATCACAGAAAACTAGTGTCTAATTTGTAAAAATTAAAAAATTCAGGCAAGCATAAACTAAAATAAAATGCACCATGAATGTAAAACAGACTCATAGCACAGCTAACCAAGAATGATGATAATCCATCTGAAGAAGTGGCACCGTGTGTGTCCAAGTAGTCTCTCAGTCGATTGAAACTCTCTCTCATGGCATGGATATTATCAATCCCAAGAAATACAACCTACACAACAATAATTGAGATGAGGCTATAAAACATGTAATCCTCTACTGAGCCAATACTAAAGGAAAGTTGTACTTGAATTCTTGTAAGCTACCAGACTCATCATCATTTGTTCCAAGACCTGAACAAACCTCTGACTGCGAGTAGTTTGATTTGGATTCCGATCCACCTCCCTTGGCTCCATTGGCAATGGCATTTTTTCTAGGCCTTGCATCAGCAATATATAGCTTTCTGCAAAGAACATTCTGATAAGATGCCTTCAATCACAATATAAACATGCATTCAATGTGATAAGAATAAATTGCCACACTATTCAACTGTATTCTATTTAAATACAATGTGTAAAGTCTACTTTCATAAAACATTACTTCTGAAGACCCTTGGTTTACCCAGCCAATGTTTCATTTTTTGCAAAAAGAACAAAAGTTTCACTGAGGCAAGAAATAAGATATGACTCGATAACTAAAACAAATGAATAATGTGAATGCCACAAAACAATTCAGTTAAATTTGATCTACAATACACACAGTGCCCTACTTTGAATAATTTCTGGCCTTTTGGTTGCCTCAACTTGGTACAAGCAGCAATCATTGATCCAAGAAATATAGGTTAAACTAAAAATCTATTTTCTAATTGGTCCTCCAGGAAATAAACATTGAGAATATCAAAAGGCATAAACCTGTGATCCCCTACAATACTCATTGAACATAAGGTTGCTTTGACTTTGAAAACAATCAACTAAGATTTGGACAAGTAGTTACGGACTCAAGTCACACAAGGAACAGACCTCTATAAAAGGTCATTTTTATTAAATCATGAAAAAAGCAGCTTTTCCAATTAAGTACTGACACCAATCAATAACCCATTTTTATAAATTTATAATTTCATACCACGCTATTAGAGTCATATGTTTTATTCTTTATGAAGCTACCAAATGTTTATAGCATTCCATAATAGTGGGGACACATTTCAAAAACAAAAATTTTGGGAGGCTACTTTTAGGGGGCGGCTATTAAAAAAAATAGGGAAAATTTTAAAATATATGAAATTTCAAATATCCATATGAAAACTTTGAATGGCATTCAACATATGCATTATAGAACCTTAATACATAACATGAGAGTTGAATTGAGATTTAATATGAGTTGACAAATGAATTTACAAGTTCAATTGCTTTTGTTATCAATGTGTATATATATTGTATAAAAATTACAACAAAAAGCCCAAAGGCTGCAAATTTCAATTAGAAAATGACAAAAACATAGATAATATTCTCCTGCCCCTATTCAGCATCTGCTAACATTGCATTAAAATCAAAATCTCTTTCTATAAGTCACTGGCACTATAAGGGACTGCCCCATCCAATGGAACCCCAAGCAATGCCTCTTGTGTCTACTCCTCATCAACTTATGTGGCATCTTCAAGTTCGACATCCTAATGTGTGGTTGGAGCTTGACAATACTAAGACTTTGTCGATCTTGTAGTCGCAAGGCACTATGTACAACCACCAGCTTCTCCAATTATCAAGATGTTAGCCTATTCCTCTCGATTGACTATATAAATTTGTATGCGAGGTTGAAGGGCATACCCCTTGCAGGGTCTAGGGGCAGCCCCTATCACCAAGCCCAAATTAAAACCTTTGAGACCACAAACCATCAAGAGGTATGCTATTTTTCATAATTGTATTGCTTTTAAGTTAATATGTAGATTCAATGCTCTCTTTGGCTTCTTCTCACTACCATTCTCTTCTCTTCTCACAATTGTTCTCCTTCGTCTTCTTGTTCACAATATGGAAAATTGTAAAAATTAGTTTGTTTTTTCGTTTTTAGTTGTTAGTCTGACTTGTTTTACTTGTGGGCCCCCTACCCTTTTTTTCAGTTTTTGTTTTTTGTTTCTAAACTGTATTTTATGTTGACTAGGCTGTAGCCATCCCCAGGATGACCAAAATGTCCCCTAATCATCCCCAGCTAGCTGTCCCTGCCGTCCCCTAGTATTTCCTGTCCAAAAATAGTCATCCCGAAAACATTTCCAATTTTTTTTAAATGGTGTATGGGGTGGGGACAATTCTTACCCGTCCCTGCATCCCTGAAACATCCCCTATAGGGAATGGGGTCAAATTTTGCAGTGGATGTGTCCCCAAGGAACATAAGACTAAAGCTCTTCCAATCTCACATCATCAAGATAAAATGATATTCAATTAGATAATTTTTTGGCATTATGGCTTTGCTCAAAATTACACCATAATCTCTGCTAACAATGTAATCATTTATAATGGTCCTATCAACCTGATTTCCTTAGTTCAGTCACTACAACTGTCATATCCTTCCACAATTGAAAGAGTGGAAGGTTGACAGAAAATCCTATTAAAGGGACCATTAGCAATTGTAAATACAAGTGTCTGCAGACTGCCTACAAGCCTCTTAGCATGTATCAAAACAATGGAAGAGAATGAGATATAGGCATTTAAGTACGTAGAAATTTAACATTCAGCAAGTAGCGCGAAGGGATACGTCCCCTGCAATTGAAACTAATCCTATAAAGATTAATGATGGTGTGCCTAGCATTACCCCTGTAATGAATAGAACCATGCAAAACTCCACCTTCAGTAGCAAAGAGTTCATTTAGCTAGGGATTGTGGCTTAACAATCAAGTATTCCTCGTCCTCAATCTGCATATTCTATTCCTCGGACAGAACTCTCAAATTTGCCTCTTAAGAATCCCTCAACCCACTAAGTCCTCTATTCCTCTAAGTTGTAGAAATTCCCAAGTAAGGCATCCCATATTAAGTAACTCTACCACTTTTAAGCCATTACAAACTTCAATAATTTAGACTGGATTGCAGAATTCCAACATAACATGGGGTTGCCAGAAATTACTTGTTACCATTACAAACACTCGATGTGCTGCTCCATCTCTTGGACCCTCTTCCTTTTCCCAGAGACCACATAACACCAAATTTGAAGGAGTTACCACTATTCACAAAGACAACAACGAAAGTTCTGGAATAAATAATTCGGTCACTTCTCTCATCAAAATGGTACTAGCTGTGTAGGAAAACATTGAGGAACAGGTGTTGGCATTTCCTTTTTGAAAAATACATGGCACTAATGGTTAACTGTATTCAACAACAAAAAGAAGGTCTTCAAGCTCTACAGAATGCCTACAACAGAAAGTGTGAGAACTAACTCAGCCATATCTATCAGATCTTCAGAGTAGGATGGAAACCATAGAGCAGCTCTTCACAAATGAAAGGGCAAAAAGGAGACTAGCTTAAGTGATCCAGCAAGATGTAGAGCAATCAAGCAACATATTCCATGTAGTCCAGCCAGAAAGCTCTGTTGAAGCCTCCGTATATGGGGAAGAATTTAATCTTTATCTCTATAGTCATTTTCCTAGGATCACTAGCACTCATTGGAACTCCTAGCAGGATACCACTGCATCCATGGACAAACCAGAATATAAAATTTGAGTTTCAAATTTCAATAGCCACAGAAGAGAGGCTAATGCTTAGTTTGGATGGGATTTCATGTAATGAATGCTTAGTTCATATCAATTTTGGATGGCAATTTCACAGATGTGTGCATATCATAGTCTTCTGTTGGGCTATCTTGATGTGAGGAATAAATGGTGTCTAATACCAAACAGTTTTCTCTCAGTTCCACATGTATGCTTCTAATAGCAATGAGGGAAGACTAGGTTTTTATTAGTGATCACAGTTTGAGTCTTTTACAACAGTTGTTCCTTCCAATGTATAGTATCTTAGACAGCAGTCTTGCTGTATAATTTGGTTGCAGTCAACACCAATGCTTGGTAAATTCTAAGAAATTTATTTTTATAGATATAATATTTTATATCACAGAAAACCAACAATAGCATGTCACAATTGCTAAAAAAACTCGAATACATTCAAAACTCAGAAAAAATAACTCATTAAAACTAGTAGCTACTGTGTTTACAGGCTGGTGATTCTGAAATGAGATCAATATCTAATATGATTGTAAATACAAACATGTATAATATAATGAACAAAAATAAAGTGTGTACTCACATTCCCAATATAACACTCATGATATTTCCATGAAATAAGAACCCTGGCTCAAAAGCTACACATAATGAATGTATATTTTGAAATAACCATACCTGCTTTCATATTTGCTGCCAGATGTTTGAGCACAGAGCGCAGCAACAAGCTTTTCATCAGCATTGCTGCAATGAGGTTTCACGAGAGAATGACACAAGTAAAGAAAACTTATAATACATAGCAAAAATTACAAAACTAAGAAAAAGGCATTGCATAGGATATGAAACTTCAAATACTTAAACATCTAAATTAGAATTTTGAAACTTAACACCTGCAATACACAACAAAGCTAACTTTATGGATTTTTTTTCCCAATTGCTACTTTTCTTCAACAACCACAACAAGCTCTTCAAGGCATCCACCAAATCTGTAAAAAGATGGACATTGAAACTAGGGAATGAGATTGAAGAAATTGCATGCCTTACCTCCTAGAATTCATCATAAGACCAACCAAGGGCTGTGAGGAACGTGCCAGAACAGCTCCATTTTCTGTAATATTGCAAATGATGAGTAGAATTTAGTTTAATTTATAAACCATACAATGCAACTAGTATGCTCAGCTCTAATTTTCATCATTAAAAGTTGTAAGACTGCGCTACTTAATAAGATAGTCTTCATTTTGATGTGAACAGAATTTGACCATCTTCTCTTGAAAGGAAAACAAGTGCATACCAGGATGGCACCATGCAACAACTGGTAATCTTCCCCGTGCACGAAAAGTTGCAGCTTGTGACAGCTCCTCATCACTTACAGAATTACATATGAATTGAGCTAAGAAATCTTAAGCCAGCACTTCTTGGTGTATTGGGTTTGAAAACCAGAGACAGAATAATGAAAATGTGAAAATGCTACTTCAACACTATATAAACCATTCCATGCAATACCTGATATTTGAAGGTGCTAAGAAAAGATGAGGGTATGTTGGGCATAGTTTGTAATTGGAATTTACATCAGTTATTCTCCAACTCTTATTTGAGACCAAATACATTTTCTCTTTATGAAAGCTTGTTACACTTCTCAACAAATTGTTCTTGCCAAGAAGCCTAAGATACTCGCGATGTAACCGCACCTTTGGATCAGAGTTGGTGAACACATGAGGACCACAGGTGAATGCATACAAATCCCAAAGTCGAGATGGCCTCATATGCCTTGTCAGTCCATCAAAAATCGCTCTCCTCTGCAGAAATTGTCCATATCCATTTACTAGATATTTAAGAAGCTAAAGAAAAGAAGACACTATTTTATGTTCGGGAGAAGCATTAATTTTATTAAGAAAACATATTAATGGTTAAATGAACTAAAATATAACTAAAATTCAAGGAATTTGAGTTTCATATTAACAATTAAAATAATTTGCAAGAACTGTAAATGATTCAACTGTTGTACAATATCTAACCTGCTTCGTTCTTGGACGAAATCCAAAGAGGATAATCCGCATGTCCTTACCTGGGAAATGACGGGAAAAAATCTACTTTAATGAAAAATCTCATCAAATGTACCATAAATGACATCCAAAGATCAGGGCAGAAATGACCAGAAACATACAATCACTTTGAATTTTGCTCCAAATAATATTCAAAGCATGATATAAAAATAATATCCTTCATTATATTGATAAAAAATTAAATATTACAGTCTATGCAAATGTATACCCCTCAAATTCTTCAATTTAATAAATGTTATTCCAATACGATACCCAATAGATATTTACTAGATTATTGAAATTTTTAGCTATTAATAGAACTAGTAGAGACCACCTAAGAAACAATTCATATTGGAAATGGGAAACTATAGGGTGACTATAGAACCAAGGTCAATATATTTGTTGATACTAAAGTAATTTTATGCGAAAATGTGTTTTCTACTTGTTAACACTTTTATTTGTTTTTTGGGATAAAGCTAAAGACTGACAACATGAGGTAGAAGCTCTCTTCCAATTATAATAGAAAGTTTCCTTTATTCAAGAATAAAAGATTTATTCTTTGGTGTCTAAAAGGTAAATTACCTAATTAGTTCTTATTAGGACCTATTCACACTAGCATGCTTAAGCTTACGTAGGTCATGTGGTTTTTTGTGTCTCAAGTCATAGGATTAAGACAAATGTCATGATCTAATTTAGTCCTATCCTAGAGTTTTATCCTTCTCTTTATAACAAGGGTTTCAATGTATATTGTAATCATTATCAGTTTGCATATAATGAAATCTCTAGCTTCATAGCAAACCAATTTCTTCTCCTGTGTGATAGAGTGTTTTAATTGCAAGTGATCCTTGAGGTGTTGTGAAAGTTTAATCAACTCAAACATGGTATCAAAGCTCTAGATCTACAATTGCATGTTCATTTTCTGCAAAATTTGGCCTTGAGCATTCAAACAATGCATCCTGGAGCCAAATAGATATCATCATTGTGCCTAGAAGGCATCAAAACCCTAAGATCATCTGGTCAAACACCAAAATCGAAGTCTAAAAAATTAGGGTGATTTTTTTGTGGGTCTTGAAAATTTGTGCATAAATTTCATACAGCATACAGTTTCCTACAGGTCATCTGCAAAAATCCAGCCATCATAGTCAATCCAACAACAATTTTTTCCCCAACACCACAAAGTTTCAATTTGGAGGCAAATTTATTTCACACGACTGTTTTTTTGGTTTTTACTTGTAAGAGAGGGGAACCAACCACTACAAGGCCTAAGTCACAAAAGGCCGAGAGCAATATGGCTGCCCTAACTTACCTGTAATGTCCCCGTTTTGGAGGTAGAAATGATTTAATTAATTTAATTAATTAAGTTGTCCAAATTAATAATTTTTCTTGTGGATAACTTAGTTGATTATTTTAATTAAAAGTATCAAGTTAATTATTTATAAAGTTATCAAATAAATTAAAATTAAAAGGTAACTTTATATTTAATTAATTTAATAAAGTGACTTAAAATAAATATTAAAACATAAAGTCACTAAAGTGAAATAATATTATATTTTTCTAGAAGTTTCTATTTGAGGCCGACCTCTTGGGTGAAAAAGAATAAATAGACATGAGGAGCTCATTTCCTATCATCCAGATTTGTTGTTGATATTTGATGTTTTCAGTTGTGGAGCCTAGGGTTTCTGCAGATTGTTCTTCATCATAGGAAACGAAAATTTCCTATTGATAGCAATTTTGAGGGTGTGAAATATCGCTTGAATTATTGCAGCTGGAGGAAGGTATCTCAGCCTTTTTATTTGTGTTTAATTTGTGGCCAAGGGCCAAGTTCATTTGCAGATTACAAAAGCATTGAGGAGTCATTTGGAATATATATTTATTGCTGGTTGCTACAGTGCATGTGAACAGTGTCACGCTACAGTACCGAGCTACAGTATTTTATCTAATCTGATTTTATATCAGTCATTGGTAGCCACCATTATCAGCTAGTGAAAGCCACGAATTTGCATATATCTGCACCATTTGGAATCAATTCTCCAAAGAGGTTACAGCACTACACTTTAGGGTGGATAGTGATGATGTTACAAGCTTTCTAATGGGAGATTGTGGCTTCATTAATTTATATCAGAAGTCTGCTACAAATAGGGGCGATTTCAACAAGGAGAGCTCTATAAAATCTAAGTAAATTCACAAGACATTGTATAAGGGTGGTAAGGCTAGGCGCTACTCTTTGGAGACAAATACATTGGATGCAAGGAGAATCGACTCATTTTGTCAAAGACAACTATCTATTCTCAGACCACTATTTCCAGTCAAAAGGAGGCACGATTTGGCTCATACCTTGCTCATTGACCATTGATTTCAAGAGGGGTTTGCAGCATTCATTTAAGGAGGATAAGCAAGGAAATCTGATGCTATTAGAAGGAGATTACAGGCAGCTTACATTTACTACAGAGGTCTGATCACAGTAGTACAGGGACGACTGGTAAAGAGAGTCGACTTGGTGTTGCAAAGGCTTGTATTGCTTGGATATTGCTTGATTCATCATCTCCATCAAAGGGCGACTACATCCATTAGGTTCCATTGTAAATTTGAGCAGTTGCATGATATTATTTGTCATTGTATGGCTACTGCTGTAGGTGTACATCTATATCAGACTTGATATTATATTTACATTGGATGTAAAGCCAAGAATCTTGGAGGCTCATGTTAGCTTGGTATTTGGAGGTCACATTTTCAATAAGGATTTCATCATCGGAGATTCATACATCAATATAATGGTCATTTGAATGCTATATTAGGATGCATGACAATTGTTTGGTAAAATGTCAGTTGGCTGTAGGTGTTCTTATTTCATGATCAGCTTGTTTGACAAGTGTTTGTATTAACGCTTACATGTTGTAGTTGCATATTTGCTGCCATAGAATGCATACAAAGTGTTTGACAATATGTCTACTAGCTGTACTTGTCAATTTCAGTCATGGCAATGCATGAGAAGGGTCATGAACAGTCAGTTTATCACTTCTATTGCTTTGTAAATCAATCTTGCATCACTAGTAGCACTTTAAGCACTAATTGCAGCACTTTGAAGTCATTTGTAATGTGTTTGACGATATTCCTTGAAGGTTAGAGCTGCAATTTAATATCAGAACTTGCAAGGGATATTACATTACCTCAATTTAAAGGAATGTTAGGATAGGTGAGATGAGAATGATGAGGATTGTGGGGTTCTTCGATCACTCTACAAACCCAAGAGTTGAAAGGAGACTAGGCGAGTCGGTTTTTAGGGTCGACTCTGTCTCTCTTATAGCTCTCTATCAGAGAACAAAAGGGCGGTTCTGGGATGACAATGCGGCACACTGGCGTCTTTCAAGTGCGTTGGGGTCTGTACAGCCAGAAAACCAAGGAGACAAGGTCTGAACACTATGAAACAAACTAACAACCAAGTTACGAGTTTCTAAAGGTGCAAAATAACACATACAAATACGAAACATAGAGACAAATGTGATAAAGGAAGTATATTACCGCAAGGGTGACATAGACGATCTCACACAATAACCTATTCGCCAACTCACTCCAGGATATCTCCACCTACACACAGAAAAGAGGGAAAAAGTTGGGGGGCTATTTAGAGGTCTACCTGAGTCAAACCCCCGTTTCGGTGTTTCTACCTCCACGGACAACCAAGTCTGCCACGATATAGAAATAAAGCGATAAAAAAGGAAATACAAGCAAAGTACACAAAACACTACAAAACAGTAATGTGCCAACTCAACCAAGTAATAGAGAAGATAAGTGAAGAGCTTACCACCTTCGCCCAAAGCGCTCAAGGCTAGTAGGGGAGAAAATGAGAGCAAATCAAGCCTCTGTTGCAATGGAGTTGTTCTACACTTGCTCTATTCAAGTGATGGAGTGAAGGGATTGCTGCTATGGAGTGCCAAATGTTGTTGTAATGCTTGAGGATGAGTGAATGAATGGTGAAGAGTTTGTGTAAGCTTAGTCCAGAGATCTAGAGATGAAAAATGGATGAATGCATGAGGAATATGAAGAAGAGAAATGAAGAAACAGCCATATTCGAGTCGGTTAGCTGAAGGGAGGCATTACAATTCGACTTCCAATAGGAAGTGTAACGTCTCTCCGGACTCCAACCGCAGGAATCTGCCAGCGACGTAAGCGTGCCGCATGGACATCTGCGCACCACGAGGACATCCCCAACAGAAATGCCTCCACTGACACTCAAAGCAGGCGCCAAGTGGAATGGGAACAGCAGGCTTATGTGGAATTAAACCTCTGAGTTTGGTTTTCTAAAGTGGAGAGAGGTAAAAGGGGAATTTGCATTAGGGGTGCAAATTCGCTCCTATACATTTTGTCCCCACTTTAGCGAGCACGAAAACTGATGAGTGATTCGGTAAAGTAGTTCGAAGAAGTAATAGGGTTAGAGATGTATACCTGAACCGTAGAGGAAGCAGATCACGGTCTAGCGAATCCGAAAGTGCAGGACAGGAAAGGACTTCATAGCTCTGTAGAACCATGAAGCTGAAGAAAAAAAGCACCTTACAGGCTCTCAGACCTACAAGGGAGGTATCCTTCAAGAACTCTCACATGAAAGAAACTAGAAAAAACGCCTTACAGACCCGCAAACCTGCAAGGAAAGGTATTCCCCAAGAACTCTCACATGAGGGAGACCGAGCAAGGAGGACTCCGCAGAGTCAGGAACAGCGACATGTTTACCCACAGATACAACACGTCAGGAAGCGACCGCACAAGCCAATGGACAGACAGTCACACAAACTATCACCAAGTTGGAAGACTTTCAAAGGGCTCCCTTGGGAACCCTTCAAAAGAAAGAGGTGTCCACTCAAGGGACGCGTAGTTTGAAAAGTGAAGTCTAGTCAGGCTACCCCCGAGCTAGACACAAGGATGTGACGTAAGTCTAGTCGGGCTACCCCCAAGCTAAATGCCAAGATGCAAAGGCTTTCGAAGGGGTCCCTTGGGAACCCGATCTGAAAATAAAGGGTCTACTCAAGGGACACATTGTTCGAAAGCTAGTGTCTTCTTTCTCGAATAGATCCATCATCAAGGAATCCTTTTGAAAGATGTTCACTTCATCAAGGAATTTGAAAGGAAGAATATACCCCCACATGAGGGGAAGATCAAAGTTGTTCCCACTTCGGAGGAAGGTTTCCAAGACCTTTATTTGCGAACCCATGATGAAGGAAACATGTTTCGTTAGGGTTTCAAGATGATAATGCAATTCTAACAAAGAAGTGTGTGAAGGGTCTTGAGAAAAGATCCATTGGCAACGAATGCATTTTCTAAAGACCAAGTGATGTAGAAGTGGCGTTGTCACACATAAGAGGGACAACTCAAGCAAAGAAGAGAGATAGATAAAGGAAGAGCAAAAGAAAAGAGAACACAAACAAAGGGCGCGAGGGGGTCTGGTTTCACAAGGTCAGATATGCCTTTGTTTATGAATAGTAGGTAACCACGATGCAAGGCGAAAGATCATCAATCCCCAACCAAATTAGGAAGAATGCACGGAATACAAAGTAAACATAAAAAATTGGGTCAACATGGAAGGAAACTTAAATGCTCCCAACGCTTTGCATCATCCCCAATTTGCTGAAAGACAACCACGAACATGGAAGAATGATGATACACATAGAAGAGAGTTTACAACACAAATGCCACGCCTGTATCCAAGCACCAACAAGGGTGACGAAGGTCATCCAAGCACAAACAACACGATTACGAGGAAAGCACATCACACCACACACACATCTAATCTAAAGATCAAGAAGAGGATCTCCCCCTAACACTGGTCAGCGAAGAGGTTGCCAGCTTCCCCCTCTAGATCATCGTAGGGGGAAGGATGACGAGCCTGCAGTGGTATAATGTTAAGGGGAGGAGCTTCCGAACCTCCCGCAAAAAGGGCTAAGGAAGAAGGACCTGTGAGCTCTTCGTCACTCAACTCTTGTGGATCCAAGGTCAACGACCTCACGAAGATCACTGACAAGGTCAGAACTTCATCCACCGAGTTAAACATGCACTTAATGGGAGTGCCCTTTTTCGCCTCGATGGACGGAGGGGTTTGTGCCCGAGGTTCACCGCTAAGCTCACCGAGAGATTCAAGAGCGGTGACAAACTCAAGAGAGGCTGGGACTAGTTTCGTCACTAGGACAGAAAAAGTCACCGCAAGACCACCTTTCGAAGAAGGTGGACTCTGTTGTGACCTTTTCACACATCACCCCATTCAAATGGGGACCACCTTAATTTTTGCTCCATTTTGGTCTTTTGGCTTTGGTTTTGGGTTGTTTTGCATCTCTCTCTCTCTCTCTCTCTCTCTCTCTCTCTCTCTCTCTCTGATCTTTTTGTCCTTCCGGAGATGTCCCATCATTTGACCTGGTTGGAATTTTGGCTAAGTCTGTGAAATTAGGGTTTTCATTCTTCAGGCTTATTGGAGGTCAAATTGAGTTGGCAAATTGAACTCTAAGCTTGGAATACAATCATGAGGCTCCAGGCAGGATCCCATCAAATTTTCACTGAGTTCCGACAACTTAATATTTTTAGTAAGTACTTAATTTGAGGTCTTTCCCTCAAGATTCTGGAATTCCGACTACTCCACCACATTCAAGACACTTCAAAGAGCCTGCACGCAAAATTTGAACAGATTTGGACAACATTCTATTTTTAGCAGTTCCGGCTTTAGAGGAAGTTTTTTCAGGGTTTGCATGCAGGATTTTTAAATGCATGTCAGGATATTCTTTATGGGTTTTTCGAGAGCTTCGCAATGATGTGACATGCAAGCAGAGTTGATCATTTTTCAAAAACTTACTTTTTTTAGCCAATACTCGCATGCAAACCAGTTTTCTGGGTTTTTCTGGGTTTTTTCAGATCTCTCGAGCAGTGTGACATGCAAATTCATCTAGTAGTTGGTTGGTTACTTTTTGGGCACTTACTATTTTTAGCAGGTTCACTCCAAGCAGTCCTAGCACTCCAATCTCACAAGCAAAACAACATGCAGCATAAATCAAGTCAAACAGAAGTCATTAGAGCCACATGTAAGTCAAATTAGGGTTTCTAGCTTCGGGACTCAAAATGAGGAGTAAAAAGCCAAAATATCCGAAAACTGATGTATCCCATTGCGATCAGCATCCTTTAAGCAATCCAGTCGTGGAATTTGAGTGCAATCCGAGCACTTACTATTTATAGTAAGTCGCCTCCAAAACAAGGCTATAAATAGCAAGTTAGCACGAGGGGCAAGTGTGAACAGGTTCACCAAGCGATGAGGACCACATGGTGAAAATGAGGGCGAGCAAGCTAAAAATTGGCAAAGTATTCGAGAGCCACCTCCAAAAGTCTCCTCAACGCTCCAGATGAAAATCCAAGGCATTGCAACATTGTAAAGTTGACCCCTCTAAATGCACCCTTGGGGGAAATGAAGAGGCAAACAAAATTCGTATGAAAATTGCAACACACCCCCTCAAATGCACCCTCAAGGAAATGTTGAAGGCTTGAAAATTTTCTAAGTGTTGCAAAACAAAAGCTCACCCCTCTAGATGCACCCATGAGCATGAAGCAACTCAAAAAGTTTCTAAGTATGAGGAAAATGGAAGTACATAGGGCAAAATGCGCCCAAGTCATGGAGGAGGTAGGAAAAAGTTTATAAGGCATGAGAAATTCCTCCTCACCCCCTTAAATGCACCCTCAAGAATGAAGGTGTTTAAAAATCTTCCAAGTGTTGGAAATTTCCTCCTCCACCATCAAAATGCGCCCAACCTGAGTGAGTTAATCAAAAAGTTTCTAAGGCATGAGAAATTCCTCCTCACCCCCCTAAATGCGCCCACGCTGCAAGAAGATGAGTTGAAAATCTTCCAAGGTGTTGAAAATGGAAGCCACCCCCTACATATGCTCCCTCAAGGTGGCTAGAGGCATGGAAAAATTATAAGTTGTGAAAATAAAAGTATGCACCCTCAAATGCTCCCTCAAGGAGGTGGAGATGCATAAAAAGTTTCTAAGGCATCGAAGATGAAAGCTCAAGGGTGAAAATGCGCCCAAGGTGGCAAGGTAGCTAAAGATTGAAAATTTTGCTAGGGCATATGAACCTCAAGCCCTTTAAATGTGCCCAAGTTGAGGGGAGGTATCATGAAAATTGGCTAAGTATAAGAAAATGGAGGCTCAGGGGGTGATATGCGCCTTGGCAGGTATGAGATGAAGTCAATAAGAATTTTTTATCCAAGGCGTAGGAAATGGCATGAGGACCCCTCAAATGCGCCCTTAGCAAGTTAAGTAAGTTTGAAATTTTTCTAAGTGGTGAAAAGAAAAATAGCCCCCCACCCCCCCCATAAATAATAAGGCTTTTAAGTAGTTTTGCTAAGGGGGAAATGTTTTTAGAATCTAGGGGTCTTTGAATATTTTCTAAGGGAGGTTGATTTTGAATTTCTTATACCTAGGATTGTGATTTCAAAATGGGTGTCTGCCTTGTGATTAATAAAGTTTTCTAAGGGGAGTTAAATTTCCAAAGGCTCAGATGGATGAAATTTTCTAAGGCATAAAAAGGAAAGCAAAAGGGGTCAAATGCACTCAAGCTTGAGATAGGTGGAATTTTATCTAAGTCATCAAGCTCCTAAGGGAAGGTGGACAAGACAGGTAAATGAAATTGCTAAGGCAAGAGGATGACAACATCAACATGGCATGCGCCCTAACACACGAATGTTGAAAAGTTATGAAGAAAGCAAGATTTGCTAGAAAAGGGATGAATTTTATCGGATCTAGAGGTCAAGCAGACCTTGGAAATCAGAAGATGAAAATTAGGTAAGTAAAGTGAATTTATATTATAAGTGTTTTGATGCTCTTCTTTTGCTTGTTTTGCAGGATGAACATTGGGGCCAAGGCATGAGGACTTAAGGTGATGAAGTAGGACAACGTTATGACCTTGGAAGGAGAAAAGTTACAAATTTCAAACTCCTCCATGATGTCTCATTTGCGCCCAAGCCATGAAAGAAGATGTTGGAAGAAACGGCTAAGTGTTGGGATTTCTCCACAAGGACCTAATATGCACCCAACTCAGGAAGGCGTGTGACAAGGTAGAGATAAAGAAGTTAGGTGAAAAAGTTCCCAAAGCAAAGGGGAAAGGGCAATGAAAATGTGTCTAAGGCATTAAGAACGTGATGCAAAAGAGGCTAAATGCACCCAAGGCAATGGGTTGGAGAAATGTGAAAATTACAAGAAAGAAATGCATCCAAGAATTAAAGCAATAGGAGGGCTTAACGGAGAAAAACTTTTTGCAAGGAGGGTTTGAACTGAGTGTTGTTGTGTGCTTGCCTCCATCTAACGCAACAGAATTGGCGAACAGAACAAAGAAAATCTTGTACACGGCAGGGACAGGCGGTCACGGTGTTTGAATTTCAGATTCCACCCATATCAACTCAAGAAGTAGAAGTTGTGTTGGTCAGATTGATCGAGTTTGTAGTCAAAGAGAAGAGCGGTGGGAACGCGCCTTGCTGGATGAGGATCTTCTGGAAGATGGTGATGGGCATTAATTGTTCATTATGATTCCTAGAGAGGAGTGGAGAATCTTTCGTTCACTTATTACCCCACTCCTCTCTGTAGCGGTTTTTAGGGCAGAGCCTTGATTAGGGCATATGTGGCTCAATCCGAGCCCTTCATTGTATTTGAATCTGAGTCGTCCACTGAACTGAGCTAGATATAAAAGGGCCATCCCCCCTCATTTGTAATCTATTAGAATTAGAATTTGAATTAGATCAAGAGTAGAGTTGAGCTAGAGAATAGAGAGAGCATATAGTGAATAGCTTAGAAGTTAGCATAGCTTAGATTGAGGAGAAAAGAAAGCTTTCCCTTTGAAGGTTTTGTAAGAAGTTGTTATGAACACTCTCATGATATAAAGAATTCTCATTGATTGGTGATTCCTTCTTTTGTTGGTTCCGCAGGTCTACAAATCTACCGACTACCAGAAGTGATGGAGTGAAGGCATTGCTGCTATGGAGTGCAAAATGTTGTTGTAATACTTGAGGATGAGTGAATGAATGGTGAAGAGATTGTGTAAGCTTAGTCCAAAGATCTAGAGATGAAAAATAGATAAATGAATGAGGAATATGAAGAAGAGAGATGAAGAAATGGCCATATTCGGGTCGGCCAGCCGAAGGGAAGCGTTACAATTCAACTTCCAATAGGAAGTGTTACATCTCTGCAGTCTCCAGCCGCAGGAATCAGCGCGGACGTCCTCGACAAAAATGCCTCCACCGACACTCAAAACAGGCACCAAGTGGAATGGGAACAACGGGCTTATGTGGAATTAAGCCTCCGAGTTTGGTTTTCTAAAGTGGAGAGGGGTAAAAGGGGAATTTACATTAGGGGTGCAAATTCGCTCCTATACATTACCAATGGTTTTTTACAGTGGTTTTCTGCACAAAATGGTGATTTTAGGTTGAAACGATGTTTTTAAATCCACCACCATAGGTCAGCCACCTACAAACACCACCTCAATGGTGCTCCCAGTAGATCGAATATTTTTATCAAAAGAAGTCAATTTTCTGTCTAGGACTGAAATGTGTGGGGTCTCTATCGTTTAATAATAAGTATCATTCAAACGCATCATCATTTTTAAAATATAGTTATGCATTTTTAAATGATTTCATATATTTCAATTACATATTTTCATGGTTTGACTTTGAACCATTTCGAGCTTAGTGCACAATTGACACATGAAAGTTCAATTTATAAGATTGCTGGTTCCTACTCACAAGGCAAGTGTTTGGTATTATGTTGTTCTTTGGAGGTACCTAACTGTGTCAAGATAGTAGATTATATCTGATTATCTTCTTCACCTCCTGTTTACCTTTCTCCTTTATCAGAGTTATAGGTAAGGTTAGTGATTTTCTTTTATAAGAATAATTTATTAAGGTAGCCAGGGTATTGGATGCATGCTGTGAGGATTAAATATCAATTCCCCATAACAACAAAAGGTTGAGAGAAAATATATTTTATTTCCTTCCAGAGGAAAAGTACAAAGGTTGTCAGATTGTGATCTTCATTTCAAATATACTTGTGAATCTCTGATACGGTTTCTCATTTAGAAGAATTCTTTATTGAGGTACACAGAGAATTGGACATGTACTGTGAGGATTAAATATCAACGGCCATTAACAACAAAGGATTGAAAGTAAATATATTTTCTTCTAGAGTAAAAATATGAAGGCTGTGAGATTGCAATCTTGTTTTCACATACACTTATGAATCTCTATAACTGCTTCTAAGGTTCACTGAGAAGTTTCTATTATATATGTAGCAATATTGAGAATAATTTAACTTTAGCCTTGCCATTATCCTTCTTGGTTATTTCAGCATGTGTTTATGTTTGTGGTGCCCTGCACACTTATCCATTTCAATGATTGAATTGATCATCTTGGCCTAGGGTCATTTCAACCATAGTATTTCTTGAATCTAACTGGTACCTTTTCAGTTGCATTGACCTACTTTTGTCATCTGTGGATAAATAAAATTTTATTTCTTTCTCTCTTTCTGTTTCAGGAGAGTTGCAAAAGCTGTCTTCATTGTAATAAGAGATCTGTTGACCTCATGATGGAAAATGACTATTTCTTTCCTAGTTGGTTTTTCTTAAGAGAATTATGATGTCCACCTGTTTAGAGGGAAATGGGCTGACTTGTTCCATTTTGTAACCATATATATATAGATGTTGTCTTTGCATATTTTCCTAAGATTTTACTATAAAAAACAAATATTTTACATCAGATATCCAATCAAAGTCAAACTTGTATGGAAGACATCTCTCTTAAAAACCCCCCATTTGGAAACGTGTCCATATAAAAATACCTATAACTTGAAGAAGACGTCGTGAAGGAATTTTCTCTCCTTGATGGGAGTAAATCTTATCTCCTTGACGAGAAACAGGAGTTACTCGTGCCACCTGTACCATTAGCATAAAAAATGCAAAACCATATAAGCTGACTTTCACATCCACAAAACTAACAAAATTGATTGCATATGCAATAGCTAACTTTCATCTAGTAAATAATGATTTAACATGTTTTTAGGAACTAGAGAATTTTAATAATGAAATAAAAAAGAACATTTGTTGGTAAGGATCCAAACAAGGAAATATTTCAGTCGATTAAAGGTTATGCCATAATAGTCTTGGATGTGTTGTGCCTGAATCACAAAAATCTTAAATTAAATCCACCAAAACGTTGAACTAGAAGAAAATATAACGGGTGATAAACACAATCATGATATCAATAGACAAAATAGTAATAAGGACTTATTTTCCTACCATTGCATGAAAACATGTCTGCATGCTCTAATGTGGAAATTAATTTGATAAACAAGTTTCATGATAGATTTCATAAAAGAGCATTTAAATGTGTTATTTCTGGCCGCCTCGTTAAAGCCAATAGGAACCAAAATAATTTGAAAACAAAAAGGAAATTGCTTCACCAAAAGTTTCAAATGAAAAAGAAAATGAACATATTGAAAAGTTTTGCAGGAAAATATAAGGCATCAAATAAGATTACATTACCATTGTGTTGCACTATATTTACCTTGTAATGCACCTATACTTACATATTTTGAACCATCACTTCAGCAAGGATTTTGTATAAGCAAATATTAGTCCAAATTTTCTGCCTTGGAAACTGAAACTTCATAGATTATAAATAGGGAGGTATTCCATAATAATTATCAGTTATGATATAATTATAATTGCAAAGATATTAGAATAGTTAATTATCCATGGCATTTATTGCCATATATTAGCATAGAGATTCTCAACATTGACATGCGTTGAGTTGAAATAGAGTATAGTACAAACTTGTCATGTCCTCTGGAATTCTAACACACAAATATGAAATATTGAAATAATAATAAATAAATAAAATGAATATCTAAGTGAATATCTAAGTGAATATCTAAGTGAATATCAAAAATGTATATCAACATTAGCAATTTAAATTATCATCAGGTAATATTATAATAAAATATAAGTATTAAACAACTATTATAATAATAAAATATTAACAAATAAAATAAATATATATATATATATATATATATATATTATTGCACCTTAGTATTAAAATATGAAATATTATATTGCACACAAACTTAACAATAAAAATATAATAAAATGAATACAATCTAAAATATATTATAAGTCATAACCTAAGTCACAGCATTCGCCGAATATATGGCATTATATTCGGAATTCGTCGAATTTTTTAAAACCCAATGAAATTCGTCAAAATTTGTCAAAATTCGTCGAAATTCCTAAATTTTAAAATTTATTAAAAAATTCATTCAAAAGGTGTTTTCGTTTTAGGGTTTTCACTGCTAAATATGCTATCGCAAAAAGCAAAAACGTGTCTCAAATTTTCGGCGAACGAGCTTTCCATTTTCTGGCAAATCTTTCAGATTTTCGACGAACTAACAGGTGCTTGAGAAAGTTAACAGGTCGACGGCCAAGCTGTGAAGCCTGCGGCCAAGTTGTGGAGCCCGCATGAAGCATCTGTGAAGCCCGCGTGACGCCTTTGTGAAGCCCTACGTGACGCCTCCGTGAAGCCCGCGTGACGCCTATGAAGCCCGCGTGACGCGTCCAACCTCTGTCAAGCCCACATGAAGCCTGCGTCCAACATCTACAGACTGCTCGACTCCAACCAGGCTCGTAAAAAAGGTAGGGTTTTCATATTTTTTTATTTAATATTGTATTTTTTATTTCTATGAGCTTTCTTTATTTTATTTTTATTAATATTATTTTAATATTAGGTTGTATAATTTTATTAATTTTAGATATTTTGTATTCATATAAATTTATAATATTTATTTTAGTTTTTATTATTTTATTTTTATTAATATTAGATTTAATACCAGGTAGATTTAAAATATTTTATTTAATATTGTATTATTTTAGCATTTACATATATTACTTATTAGGTCTTTAATATTTTATAAAATATGAAATATGAAATATTTAATATTTTATTTGTATTAAATATATATTAATATATTAATAAATTAATATTTTATTTGTATTAAATATATATTAATATATTAATAAATTAATATTTAATATATGTAAACAGTAAATTTAATATTATTTTAGTTCCACTATTCAGTTTTTAAAAATTAAACTACAAAAATGCAGCAAGTTTATTATGTTTTTCAAAATTAAAATAAAAAGTTAAATATATTTATTTTATGCTTTTAATAAGAAATTATTATATTCTTTATTTTATGCTTTAAAATATAGTGTTAGACTGTTAGTATTTCTTATTTAATTTTTGAAGTAGAATGACAAAATTAATATATTTTGATTTTATGTTTTGAAAATTAAAATTTGTATTTTGTCTTTCAAAAATACAGATTGTTACTTTATGGCTCCTCAGAAATCAACTGCCGAGGCATGGAAATATGTCACTCGCAATGGTACAAGTCTCACATGCAACAGCTGTCAGAAACCTTTTACTGGAGGCTTGACAAGGGCAATGGACCATTTACTTGGTATTTCAGCAGGTGCAAGAGGAGGTGTTGAAGCATGTCCAAAAGTTACCCCAGAAATGAGAGCTGCTTTAGAGAAAGAACAATCCTCTTCAATTGTATCAAAGATGAAGAATGCACAAAAAAAACAGAAAATTCAAGAGGATATGTCTCAGTCTAAACACACAACATCTATCATGTCTTCCTCTTCCACCTTACCTGGACATGTGAGTAAATAAAAAGAGAGTGGAACATTGAACAGCTTTTGGAAACCAGTAGAGAAACAACAGGTGGATGATGCATTAGCTGATTTGTTTTACTGAAGCGCTATTCCATTCAATGTTGCAAGGAATCCACATTTTCGTAATGCAATTCAGAAAGTTGCAGAGTTTGGCAAAGGGTACACACCCCCAACTTCAGAGGCTTTCAGGACAACTCTTTTGCAGAGGTCAAAAGATAGAGTGTCTACGAAATTAGCTGATGTCAAAGCCTTTTGGAATGAAACAGGTTGCACTATATTGAGTGATGGATGGTCAGATATATGTCAAAGGCCATTGATTAATGTTTTGGTATCTTCTCCTGATGGTGTTGTGTTCTTGAAAGTGATTGACACCATGAACCACAAGAAAACTTCTGAGTATATTTTCCAAATATTAGAGGAAGCCATTATTGAAGTAGGGGTGGAAAATGTGGTTCAAGTGGTAATTAATAGTGCAGCAAATTGTGTGGGAGCTGGAAAACTGATTACAGAGAAGTACCCAAAAATATATTGGAGCCCGTGTGCAGCTCATTGTCTTGATTTGTTGCTTCATGATTTGGCTAAATTCCCATGGGTACATGAAGTTATTCATAGAGGGAGAGCAATTGCAAATTTCATACGAAATCATCGTCTCACATTGAGTCTTTATAGACAGCATGCATCCAGGGAGTTGTTGAGGCCTTGTGAAACAAGATTTGCATCATTCTACATCAGTTTGAAAAGAGTGGTTGAAGAGAAAACAGCTTTGAGAGTTGTTATTTGTTCCAATCAGTGGGAAAATTTTGTGCTTTCAAAAGGTCCTAAAGGGAAGAACATAGAGCAAATAATTCTAAACAGCAATTTTTGGGAAAGTGCAGCAAAAGTTTTGCTTGTATGTGAACCAATTGTTGATGTGCTTCGTATGGTTGATGGTGACACTCCTTGCGTTGGCATGCTTTATGAAAGCATGGACCGTTGTAAGGAATCTATTGAAAAAGCACTAAATAATGTAGAAGCAGAATATATGGAGATATGGGAGACAGTTGATCGTAGATGGAAAATGATGCATACACCTTTACATGCAACAGCTTGTTTTTTGGAGCCTAAGTTGTTTTCTATTAATAGAAAAGGTGATGCTGAAATTATGGGAGGGCTTTTTGAAGCCATTCATAAGTATGCATCAAATGCAACAATTTTAGCACTAATCAGAGATCAATGTTGGGAATACAAGAAAGGAGAAGGGATGTTTGGAATGGCAGCAGCCAAATATGACTTGGCACGTATACCTGGATATAGATGGTGGTTGGACTATGGAGGACAAACTCCTGAGCTACAAGAGTTTGCTATTCGAATTTTGAGTCAGGGAGCAAGTTCATCAGCTTGTGAGAGGAACTGGAGTTGCTTTGACGACATCCATTCCAAGAAAAGGAATAAATTGTTGTCTGGAAAGTTGGGAGATCTTGTCTATGTTCGCAGCAATTTAAAATTGTTCATGAACAAATCAGGAAAGAACTCTTCCTCACAACAAAATCTTGACAACATAGCAGTGCCAGTTGTAGATGAGCCTGACTTTGCAGATGATGAATTGAGTAGTGATACAGATGATGATGATTTGGCATCTCAGCCAAGTGCTCTTGATGACTTGGAGCTTTTTTGAAGTTCTAAAGTCTTGACTGTTATTGTACCTTTTTGAGAAAAGAACATATTCCCAAACGTGATTTCACATGTTTCTTATGGTTTATATTTTATAAACGTGTCATCTTTTTGTAATGATTTCAAATCTATTTATAAATGTTAAACTATTTAAACAACTTTATGGATATATTACTTATATTTATTAAAAAATAAATAAAAATTACATAAGGTGAATTTGATCCGAATTTTATACTTCTCGAATTTTTTCCTTGCCGAATTTCATGTTGCCGAATTCGAATTCGAATTCGAATGTTGTGACTTAGGTCATAACTATCAAATAACAATATTATAATTATAATTGTTGATCATATTATTAAATAATAACATAATCTGAAATAAAACAAACAAGACTCCAAACACAACGATCATTAAAAGACAATAATATAGCAAGCACTAATGGTCAGCAATCTTACCAAGTGATGCACCAAGAGACATCGGTCAAACCTCTAGAATGCAGCAGTCAGGAAAGTCACGTCTCTTTTGGCAGATATTTAAGAAGACATCCTCAAGACCAAAACGCATAGAATATTATATCATAAACAACAGATTATTTATAAAGTCATACTCTATGAATCAGTGGAAAAAGAGACGAGAGGAGTATCTGCAAACCGAGCAAGACAGAAAGGTAAGGAATTTTTGTTATAAAACTAAATTACTGGGTTCGCCCCTGGGAAGCCTGGGTTCGATACGGGTTCGATTCGAGTATGAAATTCGGGTCCGGTTCGGCCAAGGTTCGGAACCCTAACTGTGGGTTCGACAAGGGTTCGAATTTTTCGAACCCAGGCAGAATTTTGTGCCTAGGCGGACTTTCAAACGCCTTTTTGCATTTTTTTATTATTTTTTTGAGTCTTTGTTGACTTTTCTAGAGGCTTAACTATTCTAAGAGATTAACCATATTTTCAAAGTACTTCTGCCACACGTCAACAACACAAGATTTTATAAATTGAATAACTTAGATGCATACAAAGCTATATGTTTAAAATGAATCATATTGTTCATATAAAGCCTAACACTATTCTTCATTTTTTATTCAATCTACGAAAAACTAAACACAATAATTGCTTCTATATTTCAATTTCAACACATTTGAATGACAATTTATGTAGCATAAGCATAATCTCCAGTATCATTCAAATGTCTTGTGCCCAAGGCACTTATTTATATGCTACAAAGAATAAATTTTAGGGATTTGAGAATAATAATCAAATATTCCATAAAGAAATATTTTAAACCTATCCAAAAGATGTAGGAAAAGAAGAAAGAAAGGAAGTTAAAGCAAATTTATCCTAAAACAACTAATAAAATTAAACTAACTAAAGCAGCCTGAAAATAGGCTTTCATCCATTGCCCATAATAGACATAGTTAGAAATAGCCACTGCTTGAAAATTAGTAATTATAATTTGCACAAGTGGTCTCCATGATTTTGATGAAGTTTCTTGCTTTGAAAATTGGCGAATCCTATAAAATCCTAACCATCATAATTATTAATGGCTGATTGTAAACACTTGACATATTCATGTTCGAAGTTTGAACTTTAATTTATAATTCTATATCATGACATTTGAGTATAAAGTGGTGGTGTATTTTTGCTATGTTATTTGACCATTAATATGGTGGTGTATTCTGAACTTAATTACTGCTGCAAATATGTATATATTTCTAATTTTTATATGTTTTTTTATTACTAAACCCAAAACGAACCCAAACCCCAAAAAAAAAAATTCCCGAACCGGCAAACCGGGTTCTCAAACCCGAACCCGAACCCAAAACCGAACCGTTAACTTAGTTATAAAATAAATAATTACAATTTATGTTGAAAACTAATCAAAGGGTAAACAAATGATAATAAATGAATGGATTAAGAATTTAGTAATGATTGGTGTTTGAGATATATGTTTAGTATGTATATATGATAAATATAAATATATTAAATATAATATTATTTTTGTATATATAACTCATATGTTGATAAATATATTTCGGTAATTGATAAGTATATATTTAGATATATATACATTCATAAATACCTCATAAGTGGTGGACACATACAATATATACATATAATATATATATATATATATATATATATATATATATATATATATTATTTACGATTATCCAATAATGAGGCTTGTAGCAATTATTGAGTTTTATAATTAATAATGAACCTATTCATTCGCTATGATGTTAAAGGGTATAATAGAATTCCACCTATGAAATCTTGAGAGATATTTAATAGCGAATGTACTTATGAAATATATTATAGAAGAATCATTCATAGTGAGTGATAAAGAGGAAATGAATAACCCTTTGACAAGAATGGAATATTTATATCATCTCTAATCCTATTAGGTGTTATTACTGAAATTTATTGATCTTTAACATTCTAATGTCTCTTTGAGAAATACTTTGAATGCAAGATTCAGGTTTAAGTGCTTCCACTAGAAAGGGGACATTACAAGCGGTATCAGAGCATCTTTCTTGCCATCCTGTGTGTGGTTGAGCTAGTTGCTCACTTGCTTGAGCTACTTGCTTACATGTTTGAGTTGGTTGCCTACTTGCTTGAGTTGGTTGCCTACTTGTTTGAGCTGGTTGCTTGTATGTTTGAGCTACTTGTTTGTCTACTTAAGCTACTTGCCTACTTGCTTGATCTAATTACTTGCATGCTTGAGCTGGTTGCTTGTGTTCTTGAGCCGCTTACCTGTCTACTTGAGCAAGTTGCATACTTGTTGGAGCTACTTGCTTGCATGCTTGAGCTACTTGCTTACTTGCTCGTCTACTTGAGCTACTTGCCTATGTGATTGAGTTGCTTGTTTCCCTGCTTGAGCTACTTGCTTGTGTGATTGAGCTACCTACACGAATATGAACTGGATTCATGTTGAATAACTGTAGTGTCGATGATGAAAGAGATTGTAATAGGAATACATATATAAATAATGATTAAGAAATGTCAACCTTTACCAAATTATCCTTCTTTCTTAATCGATTCATTAGGGAGGAGAGTTGGAAGCGCATGAAGGATAACAAAGACTACGGTCCCTTTAAGTAGACCACCTTCAGTGGATGACTGCGGTCTGCCATTGGAGGCCAAGAGGGTTTGTTTAGCCGCTCTTGGGCTGAGAAAGGAGTGCTCTAAGGGCATCCTAATGTGTGAACCTCTCTTGCCCCGCCTATGAATTTGATGATTAAAGGATAATAACTTGGGAGTGTTTTAGTATCTATTTGTTTGCTTAAAAAAATTACGAATTGAATGCACTATTATATGTATGTTGCAAGAAGCAGTAGTTTAATAGGAAAGGCTACCTTTATTTTTTTGCATTTGAATTAATGTCTATCAATTCAGTATTCTTATTTCATGAAACATATTTGTGTTTCTAGGATAAATTTTAAGTAGCCAAATTGAGGGTCATTACACAAACTATCGCATGGTTGATCAACCTAAGAAACTCTCCATCATAGTGGGAGATGGGGAATAGGAGGTGCAGAAGGGATAGCAGGTGCTAGGGGCCCTTCCGAGTAGTCCACCCACGTGGATGATTGTGTGTCTACCATTGTTGGGCCAAGAGGGCCCGCATACCTGCTCTTGGGCTTGGAAGGAACACCTCTATGGGCATCCCAATGCAGCCACCCTATTCGACCGTACCTATGATTGAGAAGACCAATAACTTCAGCAAGGTGTTGTTGAGTCAATATTACGTGTGCCTTATAGATATTCAAGTATATACTTTGAGATAATTATGTGTATTCAAGTGTATTCAAAGGTCTACGTTGTGACTTATATGTATGCTTTGTAACATATGTTCAGGTGAATACTTTGTGGAGTATGTGTATTCGCGTGTATGCTTCCTACCCATGTGTATACTTGATGACCTTGGGATGGTGGACAAGTCCAAGGTGTAGCATGGGATGCACTGAATCCCCTTTCCCAATTGCCTGACGGTATACTTCATTCACATGTAATTGTATTTGAGTGTATACTCTATGATTGTCTTTATATGACTTTTATTTGAATTCGAGATGTATTTGTATTCAAGTGTATAATCTATTACTTGTATATGTATTCGAGTGTATACTCTATGACCTTGTATTTGCATACTTGGTGACTCTAAATTCAAGTGTATACTTCATGCCTATGTTCCATGTCGGCGTATGCTCCATGTATTTATTCATGGCCTGTATTTCATGCTTTACTGCTTACGTGTGTTCAAAGTTATGATTCATATCTTATGAGTGTGTCTCATGTCTTACATACTTGCTTTGTGCCTAATGTGCTTTAACATGTTTATTGCATGTGTATATTTTTGTTATGTACTATTCCTTGAGTGTATACTTCCGATTGAACATGTATACTTCTTCAATTATATTTGCATACCTTGAGTGTATTATATGCCTTACTTGTAATTCCTAAGTGTATGTATCATATCTTGTGAGTGATTATAATGTGTTTGCTATATATTTGATGTGCCTTCAGCATGATTATTTCATGAAAGCTTTATGTGTGGTTAATTCATGTTTGTCAAGATTCTTCATACATGAGTGCCTTCTTAATACCTTGAATAGGTTTCGTAACTTGACTTATGTGTCTTTTAATGTTCTCTCATGCTTCGTATGTTACTGGCTCCATTTCTGATGTGATTGTGGCTTACAATATCTTATGTGCCCACCTTGTGACTGTTTCATGTATGACAATTTGCTCCATGTAGGGTATGTATTCAACATGAGTGATTATATGTGTACCTATTGTATGTCGTTGATTGCTACATGTCTAAAATATTTTCTCAATATCTGATGTGTATTCAGTATGTGTGATCCATGCGAATGCTTTGCATGCATATGATTCTTGCCTTGTATAAGTGTATGATTGTATATGTATTTCGTGTGTGCACTCTATGACATATGTGTATTCGTATGTATATGTCTTGTCGTGCATAAATGCTCTATGCCTTACATATGTCTATATGTGTGCATGTAACTATGCTTCATATTTAGGTGTACTTATGTTTTAAGCTTCATGCCTCACGTATCTTTGCCCATTATGATTAATATGTTTCGAATGTGGTTCAAAATGTTTATGCTTGACATGTATTCATACGTATGATCCATGCCTTATATGTGCTCATGTGTGTGAATTCATGTCTTACCTTATGCTTTGTGCCTTACATGTATTCTAGTCTTATGATTATTCTTATGTATGTGGCTACACGAATAATGTGTTTATATATAGATAAGTGTTTCTCTCATAAATAACTTGCATGCTCAGAGTGTGGTTTTAGCAATATGTTTTACAACCTAATACTTGCGTATATACATTTCATACTTTACTGAATGCTTCATGACTTATGCTTTATGCCTTACGTGTGTGCTTTTTGCCTTAAGTGCATGCCTCATGGACCCCTTTGTGTATTTATGAATATACTTTGTAATCCACTTATGCTTCATTAGGTATCTCCTTATGTTAGCTTCATTCCAGATGCGTCTTCAATCAAGATTACTCCATGGTGTCTTATGCTTAAAAGATTAATTAAAATTTTGTTTGCCTAACTGCTTCTTGAGTTGAGGAGTTGTGACTATTGAAGTAAAAAGATGTTTGGAATTGTGATTGCTTGAGGACAAGCAATCTTGGGTGAGGAGGATTGTCATGTACCCCGAAATTGTAACACCCAAAAATGAAATATTGAAATACTAATAAATAAATAAAATGAATATCTAAATGAATATCAAAAATGTATATCAACATTAGCAATTTAAATTATCATCAGGTAATATTATAATAAAATATAAGTATTAAACAATTATTATAATAATAAAATATATATATATGTTATTGCACCTTAGTATTAAAATATGAAATATTATATTGCACACAAACTTAACAATAAAAATATAATAAAATGAATCCAATCTAAAATATTATTATAAGTCATAACTATCAAATAACAATATTATAATTATAATTGTTGATCATATTATTAAATAATAACATAATCTGAAATAACACAAACAAGACTCCAAACACAACGATTATTAAAAGACAATAATATAGCAAGCACTAATGGTCAGCAATCTTACCAAGCGATGCACCAAGAGACATCGGTCAAACCTCTAGAATGCAAGAGTCAGGAAAGTGACGTCTCTTTTGGCAGATATTTAAGAAGACATCCTCAAGACCAAAAGGCATAGAATATTATATCATAAACAACAGATTACTTATAAAGTCATACTCTATTGAATCGGTGGAAAAAGAGACGAGAGGAGTATCTGCAGACCGAGCAAGACAGAAAGGTAAGGAATTTCTGTTATAAAATAAATAATTACAATTTATGTTGAAAACTAATCAAAGGGTAAATAAATGATAATAAATGAATGGATTAAGAATTTAGTAATGGTTGGTGTTTGAGATATATGTTTAATATGTATATATGATAAATATAAATATATTAAATATAATATATTTTCTGTATATATAACTCATATGTTGATAAATATATTTCAGTAATTGATAAGTATATATTTAGATATAGATATATATATATATTAATAAATACCTCATAAGTGCTGGACACATACAATATATACATATTATATATTAATTATTTACGATTATCCAATAATAAGGCTTGCAGCAATTATTGAGTATATAATTAATAATGACCCTATTCATTCACTATGATGTTAAAGGGTATAATAGAATTCCACCTATGAGATCTTGAGAGGTATTTAATAGTGAATGTACTTATGAAATATATTATAGAAGAATCATTCATAGTGAGTGATAAGGAGGAAATGAATAATCCTTTGACAAGAATGGAATATTTATATCATTTCTAATCCTATTAGGTGTTATTACTGAAATTTATTGATCTCTAACATTCTAATGTCTCTTTGAGAAACACTTTGAATGCAAGATTCGGGTTTAAGTGCTTCCACTAGAGAGGGGACATTACAAAATTCATCTTAATATGGATCAGATATGTGTCAAGAGGCATCCAACACTCAAAGTGCCAATCTATAAGTTGCTAAACTTAGCTTGTAGTGGGATTGGCACCTCAAATTTTTGTATACATACTGACACATATTAGATCTGTGTTAAATGGATTTGTACTAATTTATATTTATATGTAGATCATGCATTATATATTAATATAATACATGCAAATATGTAGTCAATGTTATATATTTAACTTTTCAATTTGCTGTCTGTTATGAAATGTTTGGTTTATGATGTTCACTGCATGTGTTATATATATAATTTTTGTAAATTGTAATTATTATTAAGAGTTACATATTTATAAAAAACATAATCCATCAATGTTTCCCATGCATCCATCCATCCATCCATCCACCCACCCTTACCAAAAGTCCAAGTTGATGTGAGGGGTAGAATGCACCTCTCAGTGCAAATTATCATAAATAGTCCTTGAGATAATCTTGAGTCATTATTGTTTGTGTCATCAGTTATAATTATAGTTGAACATCACTCATTAATAGAACAGAATAAAGATCTTATTCGCCAATCTCACATTTCAATTTTAGGGTTGGAACATGGAGGTGGGATAGATTGTGGGGCAGTTTACCTGAGCTTAGGTATTTGTGGAGGTAGTATTGTTAGACAGAAATACGAAAGGTTAAGGTTGAACGAAGCTATAGCTTTTGAAGCCTTCATTTTAGTTTGCTACTCCACTATCATTGGACAGTTGGCCAATTGTAATTAAGACAAAATTGTAGAAAGCTACAACTGCACACGTGAACAAATGGAGAAAAGGCTAAGTCCTAAGGTGGTGATACAGTTTTTAACACTAACGCAGTTCAACATTACATGATTTGGAAATGTCGGTAGCTTAGTCAAAGATGAAAATCATAGGATGCATAGTGTTTGGACTATAAACAGTCCTTTGGTGATTTAATATTCAATTAAAATATATAACAAAACTTATACAATTCATGTCAGCCATCATGTGACCAGGTGGGCAGAGGTGGAGGTTAAATGCTGAAGTATTTGTTCTCTTATATTCTTTTTAGCTTTCTAACATCTTAAGTTTCTAAAGGAGCATTTAAAAGCAAACACTTTTCCATCTAGTTTGATTTGGTATAAACTCGGATAATATAGCAGATTAAGGGAAGGTAAACAAATTAAATTCAACCTAAGACTTTTGTCACATGAGCAGGAGTGACTAGGGTGGCATTTAAGTGGAAATCCCACGAATTCAGCAGTCTGGCTGACAAAGGCAGAATTGGCAGGCGTTTCGACCTCCCACAGGGACAAAAGGCAATGTTTTAGATATATATTGCCATGTCCACGAAATAGCAACACAAAAAAAAAACCAAACATTTAATGCAATTAAATAAATAAAAATAAATATCAAAATACATGTTAAAAATATAAAAAGAAATGCCAACAAAATTTATAATTATAATTATCATATAATAGTTAATATAACATTATAAATATATACAGATAGAAAACTAATATAAAAATATAAATAGTTTTAAATAAACACTTCTATATATAAATGCTATCTAAAATACCATTATAGATAATATTATAATCACAAATATAATCACCCAAACCGAATAAACTCTGTAATTATTATGTCTGATCATGACTATGTGCTGAATAAACGAATAACACCCAAAGCAGCAATTCCTAACCATTGCCATTAAGACAGCGATCCCTATAAAAGAATATAATAATTATCAATAAGATAAAATTAGGCAGCAATCAGTAAATGGTTAGTGGGAGATGCGATTACCAAAGAAAAGACACGGCACTTTGGGAGGGTGCAAGTAATATCAAAAAGGATATGGAGAGTCGTGTCCTTGGAGGGGTGACGGATACAAATAAAAAAGAGCCAGTCTTATATATAGGGGGTGGCTAGAGATGAAAAAGGTTGCTGGGAATGAAAGAACCCCAGCATATCATATATATTAGAGAGGTGGCAGCGGTGAAAAGAATCAAGTGTAAGTTAAATATAATAAACAGGCATATATATATTCATCTCAAGAAATTATTGTAAATTGAAATCAGTAGGAAATAATATATATATATATAAATTTATTATTCATAAAATCATATGTATATGTGTGTGTGTATGGATAAGTAGATATGTGAATCACTTGTGAATATACAATAATGATACTTCCAGCAATTATTAAGCCTTATAAGTAATGATGATCCTTTAATATAAACATAAGTAGATTATGTATATTTATGAATTCTCCTCATCCTAAATCAATCCAGTATAAGGTTGAAGAAGGTTTAGGGAAGAGGACGCAGCAGAAGGAATTCGGCCCCACCTCCAGGTAACCATGTTGCTTAGCATGACAAGTTGAGTTTTCATTTCCATAAGCAATTCAATATAGTAATAAAAGCATATAGAGGAAATCGATTCCATAAGGGGCCGAACTAGGTTTCTCCCAATGATGAGAAAACCAGGTCGACCTCCCTCTCAGATTACTTTTTTCTGAATATCTAAATATCGCCTATCTGTTAAGTGTGCACAAAACAGGCCAAATCATGTAAGGCAAAGGAATACCCGAGCTCTTAGGAAGAAGGGGCATGGGATTCTAAGGGCCGATTAACCATAAGGATAAACATGGTAATACAGTCCTATTCCAAATGTCTGTAAATGAATAAGTAACCAGTTAATGGTAATAAGAACAAATACAACTGAATACCTAAGTGGAGCTAATTATTGGACAACAACTATTAATCCAGTAATAATTTACTTAATCATTTAAGGTTCTGGTAATTGCATGGTACATACAAATTATGGTTAATTAATAATACACTTATTTATATGGTTAAGGCAATGGAATGAACAAACTACAAGTCACATCCAAAGTTAGTAAAGATAATTAATATGATTACTCCAAAGGTATTTACAGATAACTAATTTAATTACTATAGATTCATTCACAAATCAAGCTTACTTAATCAATTGGATTAACCACAAATCTACTTACAATTATGGTTACAATCTTTAAGGACAAATACACTTACAAAATAATGAAATGATTAATTAACCAACGAGTGAAGCAATTGATATGATTAATTACAAATACATTTTCAAATATGGCCAGATCACTTAGTGTTTGCATTACTCATGCATTCTTATTTGCTCTAATTTTGATCTGTCTGCTGAGTGCCTGTAAACTCATTCGGGAGGAAGGGCCTGAGAAGTGTGGTGTCTTAAGACCCTCCTAAGGTTAGCCCCGAGGACCCTAGGATGAGGGTTGGGCTATGGATGGGTAATGGACCTAGGCTGCACATAAACTCCGTTGGCTTCCCCCAAATGGGTTATGTGTTTTCAGACGAAGTGGCATGAGTGGAGTATACAGTTACTAGTCACCTAGAGTGGGAGATTGTAGGTTACAACCCCTCAAGCTTGGCCAAGGGCTTCGGGCGGATCTACCCTAGGGGTAGAGTATGCAGTTACAAGTTGCCAAGTCAGGAGGGTTGTAGATTACAACATCTGTACTAGGAGCCATGGCTATGGGAAGATCCACCTTTGCCACCCTTCGTATGTTTTCCTATGTTTCATTTTATACTTATGTGAATGATTGCTTCATTGTTAGTGCTAATGGACTTGTGCCTTTGTGGAATATGGCTCATTTTTGTGGTTGCAGGAAATCAGATCCACCTTCCCTATCTTAATAGAGCCACTTGACCACATTCCAACCTTTACCCAAGCCAGTCCAAGACAGGATCAGGTAAGGAACATTACATATATAACAGCAGAACTTTGAGTGATACATTATAATTGTTCCACACCCTTCAACATGTCATTTTTACCAAGCATATATCACTGGAACAGCAAGGATGAGGTATCCTTTCAGTACAAAATCTCCTGATTTTTGCAAAGCATTCCTAGTAAGGGTTTAGTTAGTGTAAAATTGTTGTTCAAGACTGAAATAGACACTTCGGGTTTTATGTGTGTGTGTGATAAACGCCCGTGATTAAGACCAAGTTTCAGTCATTCTTAAAAGAAAAATAAGAGATGTTGCAATCTTCTACATTGCAGACTTTTATGGCAGCTTCACATCTTTGTTGAGAATTTTTGTCGATTTGCAGATTCAAGATTTTGTCAGATCTTCATTCAAGGGTTTAAATTGTTTCCACCTTTTCAAACCCTACGTAATGGATTTTTTAGTTTGTTGACTGGAACAGAAAGTTAGCGTTTCAAGTTCTTCACAAGATTTGCCAAGCTTCAGAGCAAAGAAACACCAAGTTTCAAAATGAAGAAATGCATTAGAATCACAAATGGTGTTTATGCATCACTTGCAATTTTTAGCAATAGTTGTATATAGCAATTGATACTCCAGTTGTGTTCTATTTGCAGTCAAAGAGCTGAGGGCCTATTTCAGGCCATTTTATTTTACAATTATAGTTCTTTAAAAAAATTGCTTTAGCATTCCCTTATTTTTTCTGTTTTTTTGCAACTTTTAAGTGTTTGTGCTTTAAAACATCTATTTTTGGGGATAATCAATTATTATTTTAAACACCTAAAATCTATACTCTTTGTAACCTACAAATATGTGTTTTGGGCACAAGACATTAAGAATGAGGATGGATGTTACACTTATATTGCTTGAGTTTTGTTGAACTTGTGTTTGTAATTCAATTAATTGAATTGAAAGTAGATTCTAGCATCAAGCTTTGTATCGAGGATATTTGTCTATGTGGATTGTGACTTTGTATACAACTTAACCGTTTAATTCTTAGAATCAAGTGTCATCTATGTGTTGCTATTACCAATTATAGCATGCATTTAAATGCTGGTCTCTATTTTAGCCAGCAAGGTGTTGTTTGTGCTTTCAGACATGTTACTTTCATTCATAAAATCTCACTTGCAAGGCATGGTTGTTATTGGTTCGGTGCTTGTATCTAAGGCAAAAACATAGGCAAGTAGTAATTTTATCAATGCAAAAACCCAAGAAGATATTGTAAAGTGTTGATATATATATATATCATATCTAGATTTTTGTGTCTAGGGCTAGTTTAGCCTAATGTATAGGTTTAGATCACAAGGAACTTTCCCTTACAATTTGAAGAGAGGTTAATCCTTGCGCACTATTCTATTTCATGTTTTTCAAAGACAAATTAAAACGCTAACAAACCCAACTATGTGCAAAAATTAATAATAACTTAAAAAGGGGACATATAAAATATATAATAAAACTCAACACCCTAGACACACCTTTAATCAACTTAACATGTTAAGATGACTAGACAACTTAATAATTACCATAATCATTCACTATTGTACCGGATGAACCAAATTACCAAGCCAATGTGCCTTATCCAATGGGATAGAAAGCTGACAATAATTGTATCAAATGAAGGTTCCAATATTGCCAAATTGATTGCACAAACCATAATCAATCATGTGCATCACTTGCCCTTCTTTAGAAGGAGGTCCCACAGGTGACAACTTTGACCACAATGAAGAATGTAGAGGCATTCTATTTGGGGAACTCATAGATTGTGAAGTCAAGTATTCATGCCTTGGTGCACATCCAAGTTGAATTTGATTGGTTTGAGACGATTCACATGCCTTTCTTTAAAACAGGGTCCCACAAGTGGCAACATTGACCACAATGTAGAATGAAAAGGCATTCCATTTGGGGAACTAACAAGCTACAAAGTCAAGTATTCACATGTTGGTGCACATCCAAGTTGAAAAATGTGGACCCTAAAGTTAAAAGCCCTCTAGTTGGTTTGAGAGGATTCAATTGGAGATGCTATCCCCATTTGCAAAATTGGTTGATAAAAGAATGACAAGCTCCAAAAGTTTCTTGACTATGTGAAATTATTCATGATCCTTCGACTATTGTGAGAATAGAATTCTCTAAGATCATTACTAAAGTTCATCTCAACTCAGATGATTCTACATGCATTGAGTCAATGAGTATAAGTGATAATAAGCCTTGCCAAACTAACTAATACCATGGAATCTCAAGAAATTTAGAAGAAAAGGTGGTTCTAGAGATCCAAGAGCTAACTTGAGGAATTGTGGAATCTAATGGGTATTCCTAAAGAGGAAAAAAAACAATTTGATCATGAAGACATTGAAGAGATCGGTGCCTAGCGAACTTGCACTTGATATCATTGAAGAGAATGAGATTGGACCGTGTTAGCCTAGCAAGTTGAAGGAGTTTTTAGCTACGAGACCAACAAAACAACATGAGATATTCAAGCAAGTTCATATGGAAATAGCTATGATCAAGTCTAGCATAATCAATCAATTGGATCTTTTGGTAAGTATGGATGATCATATTGGAAAGGCCAAATAAGAGAGTTGCACTTTTTTTATAGCAACAAAGAGAAAAATAAAGGATCAAGTTCAATGATCAGAATCTTTGTATCCTACCTACATTGAAATGATTTTGACAGACACAACATAAAATTTTGTCTCACTCGTTTGTTTCACTCAAGGTGATTTTTACTTGTTATTTTGGGAGGCCTACTTGAAATGAGATCCATTACAAAATCTACCAAATAGAAATTTCTATATAGTCAACAACAGTTGACGCTCATTTGATCTCACACTATCTCAAAAATTATCTACTCATCACCTACGTTACCTATTCGGCAAAAAAACCAAACATACCCAGATACAATTCATTTTGAAATCAGATTAGGGTTTGAATTGCTTGTTGAATAATCCATGACACATTTTTTTGCTAACAGATCCATTCGGAATTATTCATAAGCATACCAAGGTGATTCTAGATTGTCAAGGCAATTCTAGGGCGATTCCAATGGCAAGCAACATTCCCATGCATTTTGTCTAACTTTTGACCATAAATAATGTGTCCTAAACCCTAAATGATTATGATTTTCACTTCCTTAGTCTAACAAATTAGGAAATAGCAAGCAATAACATTTTTTACATAGATTGTGAACAATTTCTGCATTCTTCAAGAGGAGTCGTAGCCAAACATAGGTTGTGAAGATTTTCTGCAGATACCACTTTTGGCGAACATTCATAACCAATTTCTTCTGGAAGCCTAAAAATAACATCACCCATATCTTTATCTCAAGTAACAAAGCAAGAGTTCTAGCCTTGCTGACCACTCAAGTATTATTTCATTATGCTCATCCCCTTCAGACAATAGATTGGAACCTTAACCTATTTTAATACATCTGAGGAGGAAAGGATTGGTTTAGAATACTATCAAAGCATATTTCATATTCCTACTTGCAGTCGCCATGTATATTTCCCTCCTCCAACTTCCGTGTTTCTCAAACTTGTTCATAAGCCTATAATTCTAAAGTAGAATTCAAAATAAAAAATGCATATACATAGCTTAACAACTATTATAGTTAATTCATTACATGATTTACAATTTTAACTTTTAGTTTTCATATGTTTGGGTTCTAGAAAGTCGTGAATTATGATGGTCAAGTGATATTACGAGAAGTAATTGGTAAAATATTTGATGTATTCACAATGAAGTGAAAGCTTCAATAAATAATTTACAAAATGTACAAAATCAAAAAGTTTCTAAAAAGAAACTTCAGATAAGATCAGAGGTGATCTTATCAATATACTTTACAATAAAATACATTATTGAGCATTAATAATAAATAATAAATATTATTTTAATACCCTCCCTTAATGCTCAATCTGTCAACTACACCAAGATGCCCCCTGAATTTTACAAACTTATCTAGACTGAGCGACTTGGTGAGAATATCTCTTGTTTGATCCTCTATTGGAACATACAGCAACTGAACTGATCCGTCTTCAACAAGCTTCCGAATGAAGTGACAATGAGTTTCCACATGCTTGGTTCTTTCATGGAAGACCAAATTCTTGGCAAGTTTGAGAACTCCCTAATTATCACAGAACATGGGAGTCGGACCTACTTGAGATATTTGCATATCCGCAAGCATCCGACGAAGCCAAACAGCCTCACAAGTTGTCTTAAATGCTCCCCAATACTCTACATCTGTCGAGGAGAGAGCCATTGCCTGCTACTTCCTACTAGTCCATGTGATTGCACCAGATCCCAAACTAAACACATACCCAAATGTCGATTTCCTATCATCAATTGAACCTGCCCAATCTTAGTCTGTGAAACCATTGAGTCTAGAGTCTTGACTCCTACTGTAAAAAAGTCCATGATCAAAAGTGCCCTTCACATGACGCAACACACGCTTTGGTGCTACCCAATGATCAGCCTTGGGAGCTATCATGAAGCGTGAAATGTAGCTCACTACAAAACTGAGATCAAGTCTAGTGGCAGTGAGATAGATGAGGTTGCCCACTAGTTGCCTAAACAATGATTCATCTACTACAAGTGAGTCAGACTTAGCTTACATCTTGAGCCCTTTTTTCCATGGATGTGGAGGCAGGTTTTCAATCTTGCATTCAGAACTTATCCAGTAGACTTCGAGCATATTTGGATTAGGAGATGAAGATACTGCTCTCAGTCTGCCAAACCTCAACACCTAAACAATAATGCAAAACCTAGATATGTCATGTCAAATGTGCTACACAAATCCTTTTTGATCTCAACGATCAAATGTGTCAAGCTTCTAGTAATGATAAGGTCATCCACATAGACAACAAGAATAAGAATATCACTACCAGTATGACGTACTCCTCTGAAAGCCATGATCTGTGAGGTATTTATCAATCTTATGTACCAAGCCCGAGGAGCCTATTTCAGGCCATAGAGTGCTTTTACCAATCTGCACACCTTGTGTTCTTTACCAACAACCTTGAACCCTGGAGGTTGCGTCATGTAGACTTCTTCCTTCAACTCACCGTTGAGGAAAGCCCTTTTAACATCCATCTAATGGACTTTCCAACCAAACTAGGCTACTAAGGCAAGGAAGAGCCCAATGGTACTCATCTTGGTTGTAGGAGCGAAGGTCTCCTCATAGTCAATGCCTTCCTTATATGAGAACCCCCTAGCAACTAGACGAGCTTTGTACTTGTCAAGGGTTCAATCAACTTTGTATTTCATCTTATACACCCATTTGTAGCTAATGGGCTTCTTCCTTGGAGAAAGATCAAAAAGGACCCAAGAGCTATTCTTCTGAAGACTCTGGTATTCAACCTCCATAGCTTTTTCCCACTCAGAAATTCTTTTAGCCTCTGAATATGTCTAAGGCTCATAAACACTATGAATGTTGGCCGTGAGAGAAAACTTAACTATATGTTGTTGTTTGCTCTTGTTTCTAAACAATCTACCCTCAATGAGTTCATCATCATGAAGATCACCAATAGTCTTAGCCCACCATTTAGGCTGGAGAGTATAAGTGCCAACATCGAATGTAACAGAAGGAGCTGGAACTGGTTGTGGATCTGGAACAGGTTCAGCAGGTAGAAAATCAATATCATCCAGAGGAAAATCAGGTTGAGCATCATCAAAGATAGAATCTTCATAATCCCTCCCATGAGGTAGACCTAACGAAAGACGAACACCCAAATCAGAAGCCTTCAAAGGCTGATCCTCAAAATGTTGCACAGACAAGGAAATGTGAAAGGGCCCTCATTCTTCATCAAAGATAACATCCCGATTGAAGACAAGATGATCAGTGTTTACGTTAATCAGCCGGTAAGCCTTATGGTTGTCACTGTACCCTGTGAACATAAGCTTTTGACTCTTGGAATCCAACTTTGAGCACTTGGCATCTGGAATCCATACATATGCTAAAGAGCCAAAGATTTTCAAATGATTGATCCTAGGTTATCTAGCAGTCCAAGCTTCCTTAGAATTCTTCCCCTAAACAACGTGAGTAGGAGACCGATTAAGGAGATAAATTGCAATGAAGACTACCTCTGCCCAAAATTTATTAGGTACACTCCTATGTTGTAACATGGAGCGGGCCATCTCAATAATTGGACAATTGCGCCGCTCTACAACATCATTTTGCTGAGAAGTGTATGGTGTGGTTAACTGACGTTTGATTCCATGTGTATCACAAAAGTTGGAGAAAGAAGTAGAACAAAATTCCCCCCCATTATCTGACCTAAGAGTGATTATACGACAACTAGACTTCTTTTCCACTAAGGCCTTAAACTTCTGAAATAAAGTAAACACATTTGATTTTTGTCTAAGAAAATACACCCACATTTTACAACTGAAATCATCAACAAAAAGCAAGAAATACTTGCAACCAGTAACAGAAGGTGTAGACATTGGTCCACATACATCAGCATGAACCAACTGCAGTACCTTAGAGGCTCGCCATGAGTCACCATCCGCGAGCGATGTCCTGTGTTGCTTCCCAGCCCGACAAGCTCCACAAACGCCATGATGTTGAGTCAGAATGTCAGGTAAACCAGCTACAAGTCCCTCCCAAGCTAACTGAGAGATAGTGCACATTTAAGTGCCCATACCGCTAATGCCAAAGACTGGTAATAGCAAAGTTTCTGGCTGCCATGGCTAACTCCGAAGAATTACCTGTATCCACAAATCTGTAAAGACCATGATCCTCAATACCAACAACCACAATCGTGTGAGTCTCCCAATCGACAATGGAACATCTATGAGTACTGAATACCACATCTAGCTGAGGAGAATGCCGCATAATCTAATTGAAAAAGAGAAGGTTTAGTTCCATGCTAGGAACATAGTAGACATTGAGGAATATGAAATTCCTCCCACCAAACTAAACCTAAACAGTGCCCTTACTGACAACTGTGTACTCTTCACCTCCTCCAAAAATAACTGAGTCAGTCAAAGGAGAGAAATTTGTGAACCAGACACGTTGATGTGTGAAGTGTCACAAAGCACCTAAATCTATGTACCAGGCATAGGAATTTACATGATCTGCAAGCCTTTTAGCCATAAAGCGTAAAAGGCAGATTCCTTCTGCTCAGTGTGCTCGACAACATGTGCGTTCTGTTGAGACCCTCCTTGCTTCTTTTGTTCAAAAGCCAACGACAATCCTTCTTCATGTGACCAAATTTGTGGCAATAATTACACTAAATGTTCTTTTTCTTAGAATTGTCTTGTGGGTGTCTTCAGCCTTTCTGCTACGAAGCCTAACTTTTCCCTTTGTTTTTAAATTGAGTCTTGGTTGTAAAAGCTTGCTCTGTAGAAGAGGATGAAGCACTATTACCAAACTGTTGTTTCCAACAATCCTGCTGCAAGAGGATAGTACAAAGCTCCAGAAACTTCAAATCAACATTAACAGATGTAATGTTGAGAGTCTCGATGAAATGTTCATAAGACTTAGGTAGACTTTTCAGAGTGATACGACCATGTCTTCCTCTTCCATTTTCCGACCAATAGCCTCCAACTGATCTCTGTTCTCCAGGATCTTGTTCAGGTGCGCCTGCAAGGTTGTCTTCTCATCCATCATGATAGAAAATAGCATGTTCTTCAGGAAGAATGCACGGCTCTTGTCAGAAGTCTCATGAAGACCCTTAAGATGATCCCAGATCTCCTTTGCTGATTTACGAATCAAAATTTGTGGCAACTTATCATCTGTAACTAAAATTTTAATGACCATCACCACTTCACGATTCTACTCGTCAAAATTTTCTTGGGTTTTATTTGACGTTGTGGGACAAGTAGTGTTGCCTAGAATCCTCTGATCAAGGCAGCGATATTCAAAGATAGTCATCATTCCCTGCTTCCAGGTGTTATAAATTTTTCCATTAAAACGTTGACTACCTTCCAACATAATGTTGGTCAAAGAAGCCATCTTCATGCTTTCCGAGGCACGAAAAACAAGGTACTGAGAAAATGTTGAATTCATGAAACCCGAGGCACAAATTTCAATGCATTGAAGCAGGTGCAGGCACAAATTTTAAGGCAAATCCGTTGGCACAAATTTTGAGGCACAAATATTGAGACACCCAGAAAAATTTGAACGCAACCTAGAAGAGGTCTAAAAAAACCCACAAATAATTTGTAATCGAAAAAAAACTCTGACTTGAATCAAAGGAGATATTCTCAAAACCCTAGTTGGCTCAGAAAAATGCAAAAAATAAGCCACGATTTTTGAAAAATCTGGAAAAATGCAGGCAGAAAATGTACTGAAAATCGCATCCAATAGGGAAGATGACCGTAGTAGAACCAGGGCACACAAGGCGACTTCAATGAAGCTGGAAATCACGTGTCTAAATCAAGAGAAATATGCATTTTTTTTTTAAAAACGCCCAAGATGTGATTAGACACAAGAAAAAATCGCACCTAGATGCAGAGAGACGTCGACCTTGAACAAGTAAAAAACGCGTCTTCAAGGGGGCCAAAACTCGACCAAAAACACTGCATAAAAACGTAGATGGATACACTGAAAAACGTGACCTGAGAGTGCAAAAACACATGGCAAGAAGGTCCACGAATTTGCAGGAGGGCCTCAATTTTCTATGAAGAGAAACCCACGAAAATCTTCAACAAAAAACCCTCGAATTTTTGGATACAAGACCCGTGATTTCAGACTAGGAATAAACCCCTTTCGAAAAAAAACAAAAAAAATTCAAAAGACTCGAAAATCGAATTTTTATTTCAAAAAAATTTTGAAAACAAATCCCTGCTCTAATACCATATTACGAGAAGTAATTGGTAAAATATTTGATGTATTAACAATGAAGCGAAAGCTTCAATAAATAATTTACAAAATCAGAAAGTTTCTAAAAAGAAACTTCAAATAAAATCAGAGACGATCTTATCAATATACTTTATAATAAAATACATTATTGAGCATTAATAATAAATAATAAATATTATTTTAATAAGTGAAGGACACACAATTTATTGCTAACATCCTTATACACTACATTTAAAAAGTGGGTACCCAAAATGTTGTACAAGCACGATTTTCACATATATTTTGAACACCTTGTATTGTCTATTCGCTCAACCTAATGCTACAAAAATTGGACAAAAAAATAGATTGGATCAAACAAGTCTATGTTGAAGCCATTTTTATCATAACCACCAAATGTTATAGGCCATTTTTAGATCACTCTCACAATTAGAGTTGTTGAAAGTAATTGAAACAATATAATTTTAAAATTTTATGTTTCATTTTAGTAATATGCTTTTTTAAACTTAAATATGTTTTATTCTTTGTTTTTAATATTTTAATACTTTATTTTTTTATTTTCAAATAGGTTGTTGACAATGATTTTACATCTAACACAATCGTCTTGAGATAACTTGTGAAGGTGCAACAATTGCTTTCTAGCATAGTCATCAGCCAACTTTGGTTTGTATGGAGGCAATCCAATAGTGAGAGGGTAACAAATGTAACGCAAATAATCCTAGATGACACTTGTGGGATCATAGAAAATATCTTCTTAGTTTCACCAAAATGAGCATGATCCACTTTACTAACATGGATAAGCCATATTTAGGAGAGGTATACAATGGCAACAACTCAATCATTGAGAAGATAAGATTTATCATAAGTCAATAGAAGCAAGATCCTAAAGAAACATTCTTCAAAGATGTATAGACAATTTGTGTTGAGCAATGCAACAAAATGGCCATCACAATGGATCTTTCTTCCTTTGCAATGACTCCTCAATACTATAACAATGAGATCCTTTCTTTACCAATAAGGATATGACCATACAATGATGTAGAAGTCAACAAAGGGAACAAACAAGCACTTAGTAAAATCCTCCTCAATCCTAATATAGAGGATGTAGTTAAAAATGAGTTTGCTAATTTTGTAGCCTCAACTAGGAAACAAATAAATTTTGAGCTCAAGGGAAAAACTTTGCAGGTGGTGAATAAATACAAGTATTTGGGGCTCGATTTTTGCAAAGAGTGTCCAAGCACAAAAGTTGAGATGAAAAGGTCTGTAAAAAAGAAAGTCAAAAACACCATGTGATTGAAGCAACTTGGCCAGAAAAGTGAACACTATGTTTTGCATTTTAACCCTACTTGTGATCGCAAACAAAAATTCTACATAGGGGCAGATATAAAGTGGAAGGCTAAAACGCTAATAGCTCAGTTGAGAACTAGCTCACACCGACTAAGATGCAAAACAGGAAGATGGAAAATACCCAAAGAGGGGTGGTCAAATAAGAGTTGTTGTTTCTACTCTTCGGGTTTAGTGGAGACAGAGTGGCACTATGTTATGGAATGTAAAGCTTACGAGGACATCCAGTATTATTACTCAGATTTGTTAAAAGTCAAATCTTTAGTGGCTTTGTTTGAAGAGGAGAAGATTGAAAAAACAGCAAGTTAACTGACCAAAATACACAGCAGAAGAAACAAGACCAGCAAAGTGATTGAAAACAACAGTAGGTAGTTTGGTGCAGTGGTTTTGTTGTGTTGGCAAAGGCGGTTTTCCGGTTTGATCTCTTGGGTCCCACAGACTAGCAGGTCTCGTGGACATAATTAAAATCATTCATTCATTCTTCATGACTAGGAAGGATGTAGATTCCTGGTGGTAACTCAATGAACATAAATTGCCACACCTCCAGACTTGCATAATCAAAATTTTATCACGAGTAAATTTCTTAATTTTTATCACAAACACTCTAAATTTGATTTTTTTCAGTTTTCAAATTATTGTTTTCAAATTTGAAGATTGATTTGCAATTTAAAAACTCTCTTGAATTGCCTTAATAGGTTGCTAGTTCCACTTCAGCAGAATTGGAGTACATACTCAACCTACTCAATGAAATGCAACTAATTGGCAACAAGTAACAAAAAGGAGCTAGTTTACGTGCAACCGAACTTGTGCCTTTTTACGCACAAACATGGTGAATACAACGACAAGGCAACAAAGTTGTAGGATATAGACTTTCAGCAAGCTGACTTCGATATTTCTATTACCACACAATCTTCACTTTTTGAGAAGTCATATAACCAACATACTTTTACTTAGAGTCGAAGTGAGGTTGCCTAGTCTTGATGAAGACCCATGTATGCTCATTACTGATTGTATTTATTAGACAATGAATAATTATATGTAATGTCCCCTTCTGTTGGGTAGCCGAAAGCATCCCTTTTAGCCTATTTAATTCCCATAGGCTAATTTTGGGCTTTGATAGGGAATAAATTAATTCATCCAATAAAGTAAATTTCCTATTGATTTTATTTTAATTAATTTAATAAATTGACTTAAATTTTTTAAAAGGGAAATATTATAGTCACTTTATAAAAGTGCTTTAAAAGATATATTTTGAGCAGGAAATTAAAAGTAAATTCATAAAAGTTCTATGGGACATTATAAAAGGTGATTTGAAAGCTCGTTTGCTTATGCTTAGTTCTATTTTCTTTATGGAGACTTGAAGCTTTCAATGAGAGCAATCCCTAGGACAAAAACCCTCAAGGAATTGGTTTTGGTGGTGAGACATCTACCCTAGCCAATTTGCAGGTCCAATCACACAAGTTTCACAATTGTGCTTAAGCGGAGATTTTTATTCACAATTGTGCTTAAGCGGAGATTTTTATTCACAATTGTCGGCATCAGAATACCAGATGCAAATTAATTGATATTTGCATGCAAATAATTAATTAATTAATGTGGTGCATGTGAATCGTGGAAGAGTGCAGAAATTATCAATCAATGTGTGTGCAGTGAAAGGGGTAATTATATAATATTATTTTAACGCTGAGTTGATTCCCAGCCCTACCACTGTGGAGTTCCCCAAAGAGGCTGTACATATTAAAGACTCCAAAAAAACAAGAGTCGCACTTGTCACATGAAAATGAGTGTTGCATCTTTGAAGACTTTAAGCTTGGTAGTTGGTCAACGCAGCCTTAAAAAGGCCCTTCTACACTTATTGCTGCCTCCCAAAAAGAATCGCAACACTATTATATGCTACCGTACTTTATGTATGGGTGCCATACCATGTAAAAGCTAACTGTACAAGTTATAAGGGGGGTGCAAAGAGATTGCTGATTCGAGTGTTCACTTCTCCAAAGTCCAGGCCAGCACTATGGAAATTATATATTGAGTTTTGAATGAAGATACTTTACTGTTTGTAATTTCTGAGAATTTCAGCTTGGAACAGCAGTATTCAGGTTCAATAAAAATATTTTTGTTAATTACATTTTGCAAAAAATTTGGTATAAATTGAATTGTTAGCAATATGTAAAGTTGGAAAGTTGATTCTATAATGATTATTTGCAATATCTCTCAAAACAAGTTGAAATCAAACCTAGAACAGCTGGAATACAAACTGTTTGACAAAATGTCTGTGCACCAAAACTTGTGAAAATTGCAATATTTTGGTTTAAAAATTTTGGACAGTATATTACATTCTACTTTGAGAAATTTATATCAATTTATTAGTATACTGTATTTCAAACTTGTAATATTTATAATTGTTTTCTTTAGCACATGCATGATAGTTTGTATTCTGAACTTTATTTCTGTTTTTAGGCTGCAAATATGTATATATTTATTTATTTTATATTTTTTTGTACAAAGGTACCCAGAACATATCCAACCCCCCAAAACCTACATTGTACTGGCATACCATAACCATGTACCCCTACCCATCCTAATTCTGGTTTGGCAACCTAGGTTATCATTGCAAAAAGCTCCATGTATCCAGTGACTTCTCTTTTCCTCGAAGATGTTGACAGTATGTTTTGAGTTTCATCTGGCATCAGATTCTCCAGCCAGAAAGCCTAACCAACATTAAAATGCAAAAGAAGAAATTTTCTAACAATGCAGTTGACAATAGCTGCAGAAGAGAGGCCCTTATTAAATCAGGATGAGGTGATGAAACAGAAGCAAGATGTTGTGAATACACACTATGATGAGAATCTTTACATGGTTAGAATGAACGGACAAAGAAAAATCTGAACAAAGCAGTGACTGATTATGGCCTTCTTGAAGATTTGATCACATTGACGAAAACTATGAGCCTAGAACGATGTTTGTCTTCGGATGGCTGAAATCCAAACTTTACCAGATTGTTTAGTTGTTCCAGACCAAATTTGTGGTGAAGCATTAAAATGACTTCTTCCTTTTTAATCGTCCATAGCCCCAACTGAATAGCAAATGGTGTTTCTGAATCCACCAAAAAATATAGATAAGATTGTGGTAGTGACCAATATTACAAAGACATTCATTACTACTGGTGATGTTTATGTCGTTAATGGTGGGAAGCACAAAGAAAACAGATATGACCCTCAAAGGAAAATATCAACCATGGTTGAAGCATGGATATCAGAAACAAATATTAAACAGAGACATGGAGGGCAGAGCATGTCAGGATGGGATTTCTTTCCGTCTTTACACCCATTATCCTTATTATAAACTAGTGTATCCAGTTCATGCTCTCCAACCTCCAAGAGAAGAATCCATCAAACTTAATAGAAGATTGCAGCTCTTTGAGGGAAAAAGGAGCTAATTGGCAGCGATCCATGGGGACACGTCTCCATGCCTTTGCCAGCTGTCCCCATCCCCATAATGTTTCAGAGACACAGGGCCATCTCAGAAATGTCCTAAGGCTGTCCCAAATCTCCCACACCAATCCAGGAATGTCCCAGAAATGTCCAGGGACAGCTGGCCTTCCCTGGGACAGTTGGGGACGTCAATGACATTGCTCAATAATTTCGAGGATGGCCAGCCATCTCTGGCTGGTAAACAACATTATGAAAAAAAAAAAAAGAACATATGAGGTCGATAGTTGAGTGTCTTCAATGCAGATTATACCTGAAGTATTGGAAACATATGGTCCTTTTAGATCTGCAGGTAGTTTACTTCAACCAGCCTCGAGATTTTCTTGTGGTATTCTGTGAAAAAGTTTAGTTCATGGCATGATTTATGGGACTCAAATAAAGAGGGTTATTTTCCCAGACAGATACTTTTAGGAAATTGGATATTAATGACAAATTTGACTCATCTCAGAGATTCAAAGCATCTTTTGTGAGAAGAAATAAGTTTAGATAGACTGACAAAATGTACTGACTGGAGAACGCACATTAGATATGAATAATAAGTTTTGTATGATAGGATCAGGCTGAACTTTAATAGAGATGATAAATTGAATCTGATACAGGAATAAAAGGTGATGAAGTCATATTAACTTAAAAGAACCAACCATTTGGATCACCCATTGTTCTTTCAAATTTATTATATATTATATATATGCACACTAAAATTTTATAATTTGTGTATCAACTCTTGAATGAATTCTCATTTCATCTCTAATGTAATATGGTTATACAATGAATAAGGTGAATGCCTCATCATATAAAATTTAAATAATCCGGATTTCTTATATTTTTTAAATTTTCTCTATCTTTTAAACGGTTGTCCCATGCCATCCTCAAAAGAAAGACCTCCTGTCTCCGGCCATGCCTGAAGCGTGTCCCAGCATTTCCTGCCATCCCCATCCTGGAAACACCATGAAACATAGCTAATCGGCCTTAGATATTACTTGTTCAAACAAACAGTAGGCGTGAGACTTGGCAATATGATGCACTATTTGGCTGTTTGGCTGCAGTTCTTATGATAGCAGCTTGCATAAGTCGTAAGTCACCAGTTATATCTCCAAAAACCAAGCAATATAATGCTGAAAGGGCCAAACTTCCACTTCTATCTGATATGGCAGGTGATAGAAATAATCAGAATATTGCTAGTGGGCAGAAATTGCATCGGATTTTATTGGCGGTTGTGTATGATATAGGTGGATGAAGATCTTGAGGATGAGAGAAGAGGGCAGATCTGTAACTAAAATCTTCTTTCTATATTGCATGGAATTTGGATATTCAATAGGAACATACCATCTTGGTAATTATAAAGAGAGAAACCTAATAAAATGCTACTTGAAGCTGTTGATTGTATTGACAAGAAAATCCCATACAACTGACCAGATTTTTTAAACAATGGGCATCACAATCATAACAGGCTTTGCTGCACTCAAAATTGCTCAAAATGCTCTGCTACCAATTTCTGCTAAGACTGCAGTAGAATCTGAACCAGTTATAGATTTTGGTCTAGATCCAACCCAAGTTCAGCCTGGGTACACTCAAATGTACCTAAGCTGACCACACAAACCAAAGGAAGAACATTGGGTGAACCTATTGAGTTTTTTTAGCTCAGTTCAGAACTTCTGCACATGTTTAGTGTAAATGTGCAAGTAGTTCGAGATATTTCTATTTTGTAATTCACTTTAGTGATTAAAGTGAAAGTATTTTATTTAATAAGTAGGAGGTTTCTTCCACAGCGTGTCAATTTATGATATTGCTATCAGGATTCAACTGTGTAGTTTTCGAGTCAAACTCATTGACCCATGATTCATGAGTAGTGGTTCATAAGAACCCATCTCTCATGATAATGAATGGTCCACTTAGCACTCATTGCATCTAGGTGATGCTCACAGAGGTGAAGCATTGGTCCATCCCAGGAGGTCACCCATCCCAGTACTGCTCCAGCTCAAGCACGCTTAACCATGGAGTTTCCCCCAAGGTTAAGCCCACTTAGCTTGCTACCCATTTGCAAAACCTTCAGCAAGTGTTGTTGCCTTATGAACCATTCATTATAGAGCCCCTTTAGCTCATCAATTGATAAGTAGGAGGTTTTTTCCACAGCGTGTCAAATTATGATA